>VXAC01003084.1:25350-127228 GCA_013399225.1 Rhipidura dahli
TTTTTTTTTTTAGGAAGAAGAAACTAATTTTTCTTCCTTGGGTTTTGGCACAGATTTCTAATCTTTTCAGATCTCTTTGTGTCATATCATCTAACTTACTGCATTTTACAGCTCCATCCAACAGGACTGGTTCCACATGACTGTCCTGTTCTCTCTAGCTACTCAGTCAACCCTGAAGAGGTGACTGAAACCAGCACTAACTGGAGTCCTAAGCCAGTCAATAGGCCATTACCTTGCACTCCTGTTTAGCACTTGTTAACCCACATAATAACCATTTTTGCTACCCAATTTGAATGATTCCTCAAAGCATTTTTTTTTCCATATTCTTTCTTAATTTTTAGTCTATGACCACAAGTGATGATGAAATTGCTGGTACTAAAAATGTCTTTTGTGCCCAGAATATCCATAATATGTTTCTAGTTATTCATGGAGGATTAAAATATAAATGGGGAGGAAATATTCTGGTTTGCATAATAACATACATGACTGATTGTTGATTTTTGCATATCTGTAAATGGTAATAGTTTTTATTTATTTATTATTAAAACCTAATTTTTTCCTGACATTTAAGTGAGACAAAGCTTGAATTCCAAATGATTCTTATGCTCTTCAACTGAAACATGCACAATATAAGAAACTTATTAAGGAGGAGAAAAAGGTGGAAGATTTTTTTAATTGAATAATTAATTTTTTCTGATTAATTTTAAATTAATTGCTTATGTAATTTTAAATGGATATATAGAAAGAGGTGAGTAAAATCAAATGATATTTGAAGTAATAAAAGGTGTCTGTCCTGTGAAGTCAAATTTTATTTAGTCTGTTAGTGTACCAACCTTTTAATGATTGTATTCTGCACCTTTGGCATTATTCATTTTATCCAGAAGCCATATAGGCTGTTTTTTATCTGTAAGTGCTTCAAATCTGAAACATGTCACTTGGACCTAGCATTCTCCAGTTTAATTCCTGCACTGGAATCAAAAGCCACAAAATGTCCCATTGTGCTACACAGTAATGTGAAAATATCGGATGCTATTAAAAATTTCCTTGCTTTGTTTTGTTTTGTTTCCTTCTCATCTCCAAAGGCAGGGTTTATGTTCTGACCTGCTGCAAGGCTGTGTGATGCCTTGTCATGCAGGCAGTGATTGTAGTGATGGGTTGCAATTACATTGAACTAGACTGCCCATATTCACTTTTTGTTATTATCTGCCTGTGGAGTGTTTTCATTAACTGTGCACTGGGAACATCCTGAATGACATAAGCATCTTGTGCTGTTTGATTTGTGCCTGTGTATGTGTGTATGTGTAGAATGCAGGAATAGCAGGTAGTCAAATGTGAAATTCACCTCAGAGAAACAATGTACTGTCAGAAACATCAGTTTCTACAAAACCTTTTAATTGCAAAGAAACCATCAAAACATCCATAGCAACCACCGTCAGGGTGGCTGACCAAGGGAAAAAGTCTGCTGTGATCTCTGTTACTATGGATATATATGAAATGCATGCAGGAATTTCTAGTTAAGTTTCATTTCTTTTAAATTCCAGACCTTTGCTATGTACTTATAGCCAAAGTGAAGAGACAAGTCTTATTGCTGTATCTGTCTCCTTCATCAGCTGCACAAAGACAACAAAAAAACACTGAAGAGGGAGAGAGGAATTCTCAGTTAGGACATGTTATGGAAATATGGAAGGGAGTATGAAAATAATCAAGGGCATGTAACAGGCAGAAACAGTGTGAGACCTCAGGTGAAGTAAAAAATGGATAGCTGTATGACATTGCTGGGGGATTGAGATGTGTCCCTCTCAAGCAGAGTACAGGTGTACCCTTCTCATATATGGGGTGCCACACCTGAGAATACTTCTTCAGTTCATACCCTGTATGGAGGAGAAACTGGTCTGCTTTTGATGGCAGGTGGCTTACAAACACTGAGGAATCTGTCCTTTGAGAACTGAATTTGCTAACAATTCCTCCTACCACCTGCTGCCTGCTGCAAATAACCTTACATATGTCTCTCAACTCCCTAGGATGTGGAAAGTCTCACAGTTTTTGCAAGGTACAGCAGGCTTTTTTTTTTTTGTTATGAGGTGACTGGAAAATAGTGGATGTATTACTGATTTATATTTTCTCATCTCTGAGTTCAATGTGTGAAACACTAACGCATTAGTAATATTTATGGATGCTATAAAGAAGATTAATTCACTTGTAATGACCACTGATGAGCTGTTTTTCCTCAGTGCTTCATTTTTTTTATAAGATTTAAGTACCTAGCACTTTGTATTCCATGGAGAAAATACAAGGATTTTATTTCCTTCTTACATTTTCCAATATGGGCATGAAAGAAGGCTGATGGCATACTGTGCTGCAGTAGACTGAGCACTGCCAACAGGTCAAGGGAGGTGATCCTTCCCTCTGCTGAGCACTGGGGAGGCTACATCTATAGTACTGTGTCCAGTTGTGGGATTCCCCCTAGAAGAAAGACGTGGGCAGGCTGGAGAGTCCAGTGATGGGCTGAGAAGATGGTTGGGTGTGACAAGAAATAGGGAATTTCCAGTATGTGGGACAAGTCTTGCAGATGCTATTAATTTTGCTAATATTATCACAACTATTAATTTATCCTATGTCATTGCATTAATTTAAACTCTTTTGGTTACTTTCTTCCATTTCAGCAAACAAGAATGAAAAGTAAAAAATACTGACAACAAGTCACTGGCTTTCTATCAAAAATAGAATTGGTCATCCACTGTGTACAGCTGATAGAAGTAGCACTCTTCTATTAGGATTTGCCTCTTGTTTCTCTTCCTCAGCAAATCCTGCCCAGAACATTACAGTAGTCAGTAACTAAATAGCTTTATCATTATTTATGTGCTTAAAGTTTTAAAAAGCTAAAAGGATGTCCAAGTATAGAGGTAGCTTACAATAAGGACACAGATAGTGGCCAAAAGGAAGGCCCAGCTGGCTGGTCCTGTTTCTGCTATCCAGTAGTGTATGACAGTACAGAAGAGAGCCAGCTGTCTACAGCTCCGTGCTAATCTGCCCTGATGAGCTTGAAAAGGCATATAATTTGGTGAAGGTTACTATCACATGTAAAGCTAACTCTGAAGGGTGCTACCTATTGTGTTTAAGTACAAAGCCCTTTCAATTTACACAGAAAGAAGGTACTCCTTGAGACTACAGGTTTGCAAGCACAGAGATGTGGGTTCTGCCATCCTGAATTCCACTTCATTGAAAAGTGTTTCCTATTAGCCACTCATCTCTGAGGATCTACCAGCAAGGAACAGAAGATATGGGGCAGGAGAATGTCAGTGTAATTTCCACCACCAGAATCTGTGCTATTGAAAACGTTCTAGTGCTTACCATCAGCTTTCAGGAATCCTAAAAAGACATAAAACCCAAAGTCAACAAAATAGGAAATCAGTCATGGATGAAGTGCATAATAACATCATATTAACTCAGAATAAATGCATGCCCCTCTTGCTAAATGATAATTTCTCTTGGGGAGACAATATCAGACAAAAAGTTTACTTCTGTGAGAAAGAAAGAAAGAAAGATAGAAACTTCCTTAGCAATCTGTGTTTGTGATTTGTGGATTGCTGGAGGCAAAACACAATATTTTCAAGGAAAGACACATGATGTGACAATTTTATGATAAAAAATGGAGTAAAGGGAAACAGAACAAACAATAAATCTTGATTTTATTCCAAAACCTAAATTTCAGGCTCTGTTTCTGTCACCAGTGCTAATAATTTGCTGGTCCTTGTTGAAGAAAGGTCACTGTTGTGGTTTCACTTACAGAACAAAAAATATCACTGAGCAAACCTACAGAGAACAGAAATAGCAAAGAGGATTTTTTTTTGCCTTCCCTCTGCTCTCCCCATCTTCAATTAGGGAAGTGTGTAAAGCTCAGGTATGGAAAAAAAGCCCAGTATTTCTTAGCTTCTGGACATGGAAGTGTTTCAGGGCTTCCAGCCACTGGTGTGAAAACAACTGCAGAGAGGGACCATCAGTGTCTTACCCCAGCTGAGGAGCTGATGTGCTGGATTACTGTTTCCAAAGTTCAGTGAGCAGTTTAGAGGCGTGTGTTGCTATCTCACAGCTGTACACCCACATGAGCAGCACCAACCTGAGAAGGGGTACTTATACTGATATGATGAAGCTGCAATTTGCACATGTGATTGCTTGTTGCACTCAATGAAACATCACTTGCCACTGGGAATTCCATGTTCCTCCTAATTGTGAGTATCATTTAATGAGCTCAGATTAGATCCTACCTTTAAAAAAATCAACATTGCTCCTGGTAAATTCTTCATATTTTATCTTCTTTCTCTTTCCTCTGGTACTATCTTGGTTTTATACTATGAATTATTTGTGATTGCTGTTCATTTTCTTCAGGTATCTGAGATACACTTTGTTTTGTCAGCTTAAAACAGGGACTGAGAAAGTACTAAAGAAGCTTTACACTTATTTGTAGTGCCCTGCAATACTTTTCCCTTGTTGATTAATGCTATGAATAGTAAAGGTTCTAAGTGTTGATGGTTTCAAAAAGTCATATGAGTTTCAAACAAGTATTTACCTTACATATAAAACCTCACTAGTGTATGTTGTAATTATAAATCATTGTAGTCTTACATTTCTACTATTTTTGCAATTTAGAGTTATTTTATGAATCAATCCATGTTATCTGTGTCCCCAAGTAAAGAAATAGCAGGAGAAATTGTAGATCCACTAAATGATACTGAGAAATTGATTTGTAGTAGCCCCTTGTATCATAAATATAACTTTTTTTGGAGATTCAGACTTCCAAACAATTTTTTGACATTTCCAGAAAGTTTCAATGATTTTTCCCCCCTATTTCCCTATTCTGTTGCTACTACAGAAAAACAGTCATGTACTGATAATGTAAAGGGAATTACTAAATTATTGGTCCATAAGCAGAACTAAAGCTACTTAACGTTGGCAATGCTGCTGCTTGCTTGTTTACCCTCTAGTAAAATTTGCAATAATTACAAAGGAAAGGCATTAGAGAAAAAAAACAAGCAAGCTGTTGGAAAGGGGACTGAGAAGACAGCTTGTGCCTAGAATGCTGGCTACTGTTGTAGAATATGTCTAAGTCTTAATAAAGAGGCAATGGGCCATCAGAAAAAAAGAATCTTCTTATATATTACTTAACAGATGATGCAAGAAAAACAGTAGTTATATTCAGTTGTCTGATGTTCATGCTTAGGAAGACACTCTGATAAACTGCTGAACACTACAGTCCTGAGGAAAAAAAAATCACACAGCTTCAGGCTGAACCATAGATACACCTATCTGTGTGTAAAAGCAATGAATGAAAGAGCTGAGTGTGTATACAGAGCTCCCTGTGATAAAGATTTTAAAAAATTGAGATAATGCCTCTGAAAAGTTTTGATGAGACAAAAAAGGAAAGCAAATAAGTGGGACACCATTGTTAGAAATGCTGTATGAACACAGGAGAGAGCAATTTGATGAGTTCTGAGACAAAAACTGCAGACCAAAAAATGTTCAATAAACATGCACAGTTAAGAATTTGTATATTCCTATACAATTTCCGAGAAAGAAATCCCTAATCAAAGGCTGAATCTCTTGTGGAGTATGTGAATCCAGCTTGCTAGGGAGATTTATGAGAGGAACAGCTTTATCTCTATGAAGATATCTCCTACTGAATTTCAGTGAGAGCATTGAAGTAAAACAGCCATCAGTTTGGAACAAGTGTTTCAAGCTAAAGGAAGACAAGAAAGAAGACAAAGATTGAATAATGGAGAAAATAACCCTCATAGGCCAGCATGCTGGAAAAACCATCAAAAATTCAGGAAGAAAAAGTACCATGCTTTGGGCTACTGCACGGAGGAAAGAAGGAAACAAATCCAAGTCAAATCCTAAACTGCAGGTAGCCCAAGGATAAGAAATCCTCTAAGTACATTAAATGAAAATGTGGACCTATGTAACACAGAAGTGCTTGTCTAGCAGATCTATATGTTCTCAGTGCACAGGCTTCACTGCCAGCAATTCTTCTGACATGTTTAAGACCAGGTCAGTGATCAGTTAGATTCTTGCTGGACAGTTCATCGAGTGACAATAGCATCTCAGCAATAATAGTAAGTGGTAATATTAGCTTAAAAAATGTGATGGAGTAATGTTGATATTTATAAAGCATTGCTCTCTAGACAAATAAAGATATCAAAAAGAATCTCAGGTAATAAAATAAAAAATTTCTAGACTTTGTGAAAACCTTTGTACACAATTTTCCTTACAGCAGAAATTTGTTCCAAAAATTTGGATGTCAGCTACCTTAGAATACCTTGAAGCTTGTTTTTTGAGATAAAAATTTAAAAAGTAGTTAATAATCAAGCATTTTATTTATGCTTTCTATGGAAAGAAATGCTTGGGATCATACATTATGTGCATGTTTCAGTGCTAATATGGACTTTGGGGTTCTGCCCTTCTCTCATGACTTTTTATACAGCTGCTGCTGACTACCACTTAGAGTCAAGTCTCCTCAGCTGAAGACTCATAATGGGTTTATTGTTCCACTCCTAGCAAAGAAGTGTTCTTAAAGCATCTGGTTAAATTCCCTGTACAGTTAAGGAAGGAAGTGGGAGCTTTAGAAATCTCTCTGAAGAGATAGTTTAGGCATGGAGGTAAGCTGGATGATAACATCTGAAGGCATTCAGAAACACCTGCTGCTTTCCATTCAGTGGCTGTTGTGCTAGAGCATGAAAACAGCATCACTGGTTATCTAACAGTGAGGTTCAAATGACAGGCTTCAATTTACTTGACTGAACTGCAGGCCAGTTCTCTAGTTTCATAGAAACAGCTGGAAAGTGTAGAAAAAGTATTTTGCATGGGTAAAACCTGAAGCAAAGTCACCTCTGGAAGCACATCCAGTGGAGGCACTGGCCCAGTCCATATGGGAAGGGGATTGAATTTCCAGCTGGAGTTAGCTTTTCTGTTTTTACACACCAAAAGTCTATGATGTGGCTTAAAAATTCATGGGAAGCCAGTCTTTCTTAGTGCCAGAGCCTACTTTCATTTTGCTGGAAGCATTGGAGGCTAATAACTTGTTCTCATGCTACAGGATTGCAATCAAAGATGAGATCATTACCAAAAATCAGTAAAAATAAAACTCCTTAACACCAAGGTAACATTAAGAAGCAGACATTCTTTATTTGGCTGGATGCATGAGGGGATATCTTCTCCAAAATATCACACATGCTAAGTACAGAAAAAGCTTCAGTTTTTATACTGTATTTTACATTCATCTTCATTGATTTTTGTGGGGACCCAGACAGTTCCAGCAGCCGTTCCAACCCTTGCTATTAGGTGGCTGGAGGAATCTCGGATGGAGGATGATGTAGAGACTGAGTTATGAAATGGACTTCGTTTAACTAGTTGGTATGACCCTTATTCCCTTTTTAAAGAAAGTGGTTTGCCCCTGGGAGGTTCCTTCGTTGTATATCACGCCCTTAAGGGGGGATCAGAGATGCCCATCAGGCAAGGTTTCTGGAAGGTTCTCTCCAGGGCGTCTAATGATTGGCTCCTTGTTGACTGATGTGTTCTCCCCTCCCATTAAGTATACTGTGATTGGTATTTGAGGTTGNAGACATACATTTGATGATTGTTTCCCCAGAATTTTCAACATATGTTGCCTCCCTTTGTGCATGCATTCTTCTGTCCTGGGGGTCTCTTTGGTGGTCCCTGGTGATTGGTGACCCCAAAATCATACTTGGCTGCTTGGTGAAGTGGTGAAAATTTGGCATAACTGGCCTGGTTACTTTCCATTCTTCTTCTTGGTTAATGTTTAGCACAATCCTACAAAATAAGCATTGTGCAGTTCCATAGGCCAGTGGGTTTTGAAGAATAAGCACTGTATTAACCCACCAGGTGTGCAAACAGTTCTTCATCGGGCAACAAGAACACAAAAGGAGTGTTACTAAGAAAACACAGAAAGCTGTTGGACAGAAACATTATTTCTCTTGAAGCTATTTAATGCTCACTTGAAGACAGTGAGGGAAGATGAATTCGCTTTTACCCTGGTGTTTACATGATTACAAATGTAAGACTTTCCAATTTGAATGACTCAATTTTTCTCTTTGGTTTGAGAGATATTTACTAATTATTATTATTCAGAAACACTTGTACAGACTGAAATAGTCATCTGCAGTGTGAACAGGGCCTGCATTCATCCTCTACTTCTCTACTTCAGTAGTTAACTCAGTGGGAATCCAAAGCCCTGCTCACAGCTTCTGTGTCCACAGAATAGGCCCTATTTCTACTACATATTGCACTTCATACATATTTTAGTGTAATGTATCCTGCCTGAATGGACTCAGTTTACTGAGCAATTTACCAACCGTGGTGGTGTTTCATCATCATTATTTAGCATTCCACTTATCTTTGCATCAGTTGAATCAATTTTATCAGCAGTAGGTTTATGCTATTTCCATATCACTGAAGAAGACACTGATTAGTGTCAGCTGTATTGTCATACCCCACTGAATTTCCATAGAAAATTGTCAGGCCACTATTTTTAAAGATCTTTCTCACTGGGTTATACCCATATGTTGAAATTAATAATCCTTCGTATATTGTGCTGATCTTGATAAGTATTACAGAGAGGTTTCTTAGATTCAGGAAAGCTAAAGATAACAGAATTCTATTCCAGAATATTGAGAAATCCACCTCTTAGGAATTCGGAGAGTCTAAGTCCAGATTTCTTTCTCTGGTTTTTTTTTTTTTTTTTTCAGGCAAAGAGTTGGATTTCAACCGAGATTCCCCATATCACAAATGAAATCTCTTACCTTACTGTAGTCATTCTTAAAAGGGCCTCAATACCCATTTCTTGTTTTATGTATAGACTTAGATATTCACTGAGGGAGAAGGACAATGCCCACTGAGATGTTCTAATTTTGTAGCAGTTTTAACCATAAAATGATAATTCTTTTTGCATTGCATTGCACTGCATTTGTCATGGACAGGAAAGCCTTTCCTAGTCTGTTTTAGTAGAAGCTCTAAGCAATGTTCTCCACTGACTTTTGGAGGTTTATTTGTTGGATGGTTAAGCCATTGCTCATAAATAAAGCTAATTTTTAAACTGGAATTTCAGATGTCAATACTTAGCTATTCAATTATACTTGTGCAGTTATCTTCATCAACCAAACCTGTAATTTAAAGAAAAATGAAATCTCATTTGTTTGACAAGGCCTATTTTCATTCTAGCCACACTAAGGGATATTAAGTGTACCCTTACCATTTATTTCTCTCTTGCCTGTGTCTTTTCATACCAGCAAAGGCAAGGGGTGTAATTGAGAAATGATGAGCTACTTTATTACATCAGATGCAATAGAGGGTGAAGTAGCTTAGAACAGAATGCTTTGTAATGAAAGAGATGACTCTTTCCTGGTCTCATTCACATTTAAAAAAACCCAAACAAAACCAAAAACAACAACAACAAACCCCAAAGAACCCCTCAAACCCCCCAAAACCTACCACAATCATGAAAAAGATCCTGTAAAATATATTCCTTTTTGGAAAAGAAATTTGATGTTCAAAAAGCACCTGCATAGGAAATGTATCAAAGAGCATAAAAGACCTCTCATTACCAATTTTCATATTGGACTGATTAGAAGATTATCTTCCTTTACCTTTTTTGTTAAGTGGTGATAAAGCATAAAGCAACACTCCAGTGACCCTTGGTTCTCTACATGCCCTCAATTTTATTATGCTTTGATATGTAATAGTTCTTTGCTGATGTGATTCTGTGTACCTCACATAAATGGGTTGCTCAGATGAATTAACTGCTTTCAATCAGTTTGTAATCTAGCCTGAAATAGATCTTTCCACTTACAGAGTTATCAAACATCAGAATACCTCAGTGACATTGCCTGACATCCTGCCATCTGTCTTTTTAAAATAGTCCAGCTTTTAATGCCTGCCCTGCCTTTCTGAAGCAGTGCCTTGTCTAAATTTTTTACACAACCAAAGAATGAAAGGGAAAAAGTTCTATCATTCTTTAGAACTATTTCACATTCTCCTGCACTAGTATAAAATCATCAACTTGCATCACACCAGGAAATGGATAGGAAAATTTTATTTCTTTTAGCTAGAGGAGGCCAACTTCTACACAACATAAATTTTCTATAAAACTGTGGTTTTATGTTGTTGATTTAAAAAAAAAAAAATGCATTATGAATGCCTAAACACTTATTTTTGTCAAATTTGAAATAGTAGCTTCAGAGCAGCATTAACAGGGGTCTCCTCCTGTCAGTGAAATTTCATAACATCTGTCCATTATGTGGTTAGAGTCCTGCCTCCAGGCATTCTGTAATCTATGTTGCCCAGATGGATTATAAGTCCCATGGTGCCTTTTGATTGGAACATGTGAAGAATCACGAGTGTCAGCGCGCTGTGAAAGATGAAGTCCTGACACTGAGCACTGCTTATGAAGTAGATTATGAACTGGTGATGGTACAGCTCCTGAGAGACCATGTGGGATGACAGATAATCCAATTTAATGTCAAACTGACTCATAACACAATATTTAGCTATTTGTGAATCAGGGTTTTTATGAACTTTTTGATGAGAGAAAATCCTCAATATTTTGACATTGATTTGGAACAAGAAATTGCTTTGCTAAAGGATTAGAAATTCCAACTTTTGCTTATATTATTTTTGCAGTATAATGTGATACTTCAAAGGCTACAAAATCTTACTGAAAAGGTAACCTGACTCACAGACTACCTTAGATCATCTTATTCCCACCTTCTCCATCATCCCACTCAATGTTTTTTTAACATTGTCTTCCTCCTACTACTTAAGGGATGAATTTTGCAGACATTAGGAGTCTGCAAAGCCTGCCTTCCTTTCCTTCTTACCTTTACAAAAAAGGCTTTGGTCAGTGAAAGTAACATAACCATGTTTCAAACATTATTAAGGGGAGCTACCAGTCTAGGTGGAGAATATAATTTTTTTCCCTATTTCAAAGATAAGATTGTCCAAACTTCATCCAAAACTACTACATACCTCTTACTTCCTAACTAATAGCTCAGAGAGAAACTGGGCTTCTGTGGTAATTCCCAATTTAAATGATAAATGAGCTATTGCTCACAGAAAAAAATTAATACAGCATAATCACAGAGTAAGGGTCCAGAAAAGTCTAAAGAGCCTTGTGCAAGATAATGACTGTCAAATAATGATAACCCATGCTGTCAACAAAAAACATTAACAGCTCCTGTTTAATGAGTAGTAACTTGAGCTGGAGTGTGACATTCCAGAGATTAAAAAGCTTAACACTTGCAGAGTCTACAGTTCTGCTTTTGTAAGTGGATTGCAATTTGCAGTTTTGACTGCTGGATCAGTTGTTAAGCTAAAAGAACATTCTAACAATGGTAGCTTTCTATGGTTTGGCATAAGAAAAGGAAAAAACCCTTCCTTTAAAATGAACATGCCATTGAGGCTTCACTCAAAAATTTCAAGTATTAAATAAAAGAAGTTGTATTTTCACATAGAAATTGAAGCATTTGGATTTTCACCTAATGTTTTTGTAAAAAAGTAGAAATTAGTTAATTCCATCATTTAGCATATGTAAAGCGTCATGGTTCCTGACAATATTATATGTTTTTAGATATTTCTATCCAGATTCCACACAGAAAATGCTTAGTTGTTAGCTGCTCTTGGCTTCCCCCACAAACAAACCACATAATCTCTGTGGCCAATTTTAACTAAATTTGACAGACAGATAAAGATGTGAAACATACACCCTATAGCTGTTGTGAAGTAGGAAGATGCAAAGAAAGTGAACAGAGTAGTTCTTCAGTGCAGGGAGGAGAACAGCCACAGATGAACTTCATTAAAGACACCAAAGGTTCTACGTGGGACAAATATGTAGGAATGGACTGCAGGGAAATCCTTTATCAGAATTCATGTTTTCAGAACATTGGGTCATCCAAGGATGGGCCATAGACCCATGGGTAACCACAAGGCTCATACCTACCCGTGCTGGCTTCAGGTTTGTCTTGACATGGAAAGACATGGAAATGTTTTATTCAGGCTTCTGGGACAACACTTAGAAATTTTCTGTACAGTTTTCCTTAGAGGTTTTGCTACTTTCCGCGGCCAATGAGTGAGGCAGGGAGTGCTGTGTGTCCTGGTCAGTGGCTGGGTTTTAATGGGGGAAGGAAGGAGGGAAGGGGCTGGGGGTCTGCATGGCAAAAGCACCACTCTGCAAAAGGTCCTGATGATTGCAAACAACTTTTTCATGCTTATTATTTTAAAAGGCTGATTAAACCTGAGACCTTTCACACCAACTGCCTGAGAGGATGACACTTGCTCAGCAGCTGCTGTCTCAGGCACTGAGAGTTGAGTTTCTGAGGCTCGTTGTAAAAGCATCAAGGTATTTTATCCCATCTAAATTGTCTTATTTTTGTAACACAACACATGCTTCTTAAATGAAGCACCATAGATGGAAACAGAGTTGAAATTAAAGCTCCCCTGAAAAAAACCCAAACAAAACCAAACTGACTGCCTGCAGATATCCACAGGCAGTGGGAGAGCATATTCTTATTTAAAAAAAATCAAAACCAACCACCACATGAATTCCTGTGTATCATGTTCTGTCAGTCTCCTGTCTGTGCCTTCCCATGTGGAAAGCAAGTTGATTTAGGCTTCCCTCGGTGGTATTTTACAATAAGCATTTGGGACTTCATCTAGTAAGAAGCTCATTTTAGTGGGGGTTGAGAGCATTCACCATCTTAGTGAATCAGATCTCTGGTTCTCCTTTTACCTTTTGCTCTGGGAAAGTGTAAAAGCAAAATTCTTTAATAATCTTCCCTTTTAGGCCAGTTCAAATGGAAGAATTGAAAATTGAAAAAGAATCTATTAAATTTGCACCTATTCTCACATTTTAACCTGAGTAACTAAACTGGGATTTTGTCACACAGTATCACTTTTTTTCCACTTCAGGTTTACATTAAGAAAGCAATAGAGCTCAGACTGGACAGGCAATATTTTAGCTTTTTCTACTGACTTCTGTATTTTCTGTAAGAGGTGAGAAGAAGTCCTGATGTAAGAGACTTTATATTTAATTACGGTATGAAAATTACCTGCACATGACCTCACAGCATCTGCCCTCTCAAGTACGTAATATACCAAGGTACATAAAGCAGCCTTATAAATGATTTCTATGTGTAAAATTCTTTTACATTCTAATCCTTTGATGGGATATGTAAAGTCCTTCAGCTGGGGAGGAATAGCTCCATGCCCCAGTGTACGCTGGTGGCTGACCAGATGGAGATCAGCTCTGCAGGGAAGGGATAAGGATCCCGGTGCATAACAGCCTGACCATGAGACAGCAGTGTGTCCTTGTACCAAGGAGGGCCAACAGCTCCTGCACTGCCAGTGGGATGAGGGAGGCAATCCTTCCCCTCTGCTTAGCACTGGTAAAACATATCTGGAGTGCTGTGTCCAGGTGTGCCTCCAAAGTGCAAGAGACAGGCAGGAGAGAGTCCAGAAAAAGGTAACAAAGATGACTGAGATTGCAGGATCTTTCCCAGTGGGGGTTGGTCAGCTCTGAGGTAGGGATGTATCTGGGCAATGTGTGTAAATACCTGATGGGACAGTGTTAGAAGACAAAGCCAGACTCTTCTCCCTGGTGCTCAGTGACAGGACTGGAGGTTCTGGGCACAAACTGAAACATGGTTGGTTCTATGTAAATGTAAGGAAAATCTCTTTTACTTCACCTCTGGGTGTGACCGGCAGTTAAAGTGCACAATTCTTTCATCCAGACCTTGTGACTCTGGAGATAGAGCACAAAGGAGATATTAGTTATTGCAGGGCTTCTTAGAGAAAGATCTCAATCATACAGTCAGGAGCATAACTATGACAGGAAAAGAATAAGACACCCTTCAAACAAAATCTCTGATGGAAAGCAGTTATTCTGCAACCATGATCAGAGGACACGAGCACTGCTTAGCATGATTGCTTGTGTGCCTAATATTGCCCCTGCATGCTGTACATCCTTCTTCTCTTGCATTTAGCTGTGTTTGAACATGCTCTCAGGAAGTGTCTCCACCAGAATCTAAACTGGCCATAGTAGGGATGCAGCCTGCAGTCATGTGGTTCCCATGTTTGCCTCTGGTGCTTGGGAAACTGTGAGGCCTGGGGAGACAACAGGCTGGGGAATCAGAGGTCCTGCAATTTCCTGATTTAAATCAGCTGGAACGCTGAATACAATGCCCTAACCCTTTAAAGTCGTGTTCTGTTGTATGTCAGTCTGAACAATAAAATTTGACAGCAATAAAGGGTGAGCAGGCAGGAAAGTTGACACATGATGTAAAGCCAGTCACACTCCTTCTTAAAAAACTGTCATTGCATGTGAGTATGAGGAATGAACCAAGTCTTGTATTCCTTCAGCTGCCTCTGACCTCTCCCTGCCTTTCTGTTTAAGCTTTTCCAGTCCATAGTTCTCTCACAGCACCTGTATACTTCATAGCTAAACTGTGCATGCTTATATATAAAAATGAGCTATAATGCAATGCAATATAGAATTTTATTGCTATTTTCTAAAATAAATTACTCAAAAATATTGAGGGTTTTTGCACTGTTTGATTAGTACAGAAAGGAAATGTTAGCTCTCAAAGAAGTAAGCAGTGAACTCGCATGTGTATCTTCTGTATCTTCATAAAACAAAATCTCACTTTCTCTAGAGCTGGATGAACTAGAATTTTAATGTAGGGCCCTTGGTTTTTGCAGAATTCATGCTCTGAGATTTGCATTGCAGAAGCAGGCCAAGATAAACAAATGTTTTATTACCATGAAGAGAAAGGCTATAATCTCGTCTTTTTTTTTTTTTTAATGTACTCAGAACTAAATCATCACAACCTCTGCTTCACAGTAAGAGAAAAATTACATTTTTCTGGTGACAGAAGTTTCCCTCAGAAGAATAGAGTCACAATTTCTTATGGGTTTGTTTCTTTGTTTTGACATCTAGTAAGGGATTAACTGCATTGCAGTGGAAATGGGAGATGTCTCCTCTGCTTGCCTTGTCCTCATCCCAACCCTCAAGCATGTCAGAAACTAGTATCTTTGAACTTCTGCCTCTTTGTTAAGTTTGGTGGAAACTGGCCTCTGAGTGAGATTCTTTCAAGGGTAGATACACAGATGAACACAAAGAGACAAGATCACAGAAGGCTCTTCCTCTGAAAATGAAGCTGAGAAATGGATGAACCTTGATGCAAAGGAAAAGCCCACTCTTAGGTACTGAATATTAAGACTGGAACAATCTTAATGGCAATGTGATAATTATAATGAGAGCTTTAAGAGGAAGGAACTCATAGTACCTCTCTAAAGAGGAGAAATCTGAGGATGGGCTAGTCCAGATTGCAAAGAATTCTGTGAGAAGAGGGCAAATGAGAAAGTGGCTGAAAATATTTCCTTCATTCTTTGGTAGAGTTTCACAGGAAGACAAAAAGTAGTGAGAGAGACTTGTGAGGTTGGATCTCTCCCACTCTTTCTTTCCTGTGAAGAAAGTGAAAATGCTACTTTATTTACAGGCTTGTCAAATCACTTCAGATTACCTATATATCTGCTTGCACGTGGATTTTGGTGTACGAGATACTTTCCCACACATGCCAATATGTGCACATGCACAGTCAGACTTACATACATGTGTGGGGTGTGTTTTTCTGTGCCAAATACTGTCAGTGACAGATTGCCATTAGAGACTGACAGAGCAAAATGGTGATGAAGAGCACCAAAGAATATGTTGGCTCGTTCTCTTTTAAGTGAAAGTGTTTGATGTTTTGCAAATTTTCAGTTTGTCTTTTTATTGAATTTTTCATTAGTAATGACACTAAATTCGAGTTTTCAGGTATATATTTAATGAGATATCCTTGTGATATTCTCACTATGGTGTCAGGCATGGTATGAAACTAAAGATCCTTATTTCTTACCATATGCACAACCATGTGAAATTAGCACTGAGGAAACAAATTTGATTTGTCTTTTATGATCACAGGAAACTGAAGGGTGAGATGAATCCTTATCCCTAACATATTCACCTCAAGGTGCCTTCCTCTAGAATCTCTTTAAGTTTTCATAAAAGCAGGTCTGTAGACGCTTAAACAGATGAGTATCTGTAACTCCAGGGAGACAAAAGTCAAATTTTAAAGCGTCATAGTGTAAGAGTTTAATATAAACTGGAAAGATATACTTAACTTTTTCAATACAAGGTTAGCAGACATTTTTCTTCATATGGAATCAGTAACACTACTGAGACACTGTATCATGCCTTCTCTTATGTTGCAATGAAACTGTGGGATAGATCTCATGAGCTATTCTTGACAGATAGCCAGCATCAGGTGGAAATTTACCAGAGTTTTTAAGTTACTTGATGGACTCCAGCTTTCAGGTTCCTCCACTTTGGAGCACAATTCCTCCAAAATAATGGACTAATGAAGCTGAGGATCTACTCCTGCTTCCAGCAAATTTTGAATTTTCTTTTCCATTAGGCAAAAAGAGAATAATCTAAATTATGTCTAAATACTTGTGTGTGTGTGCTCTTGTGGTCTTTTAAGTGTATCGAGTCCTTCTCAGACTAAAATCAGCTTGTGCCTTTAAACTTACAAGTCCCTGTTTCAGACATATAGTGAAAGAAATCCTATTTTGAGCCTGCTTTGCATTGCAAACTGAAGTACGGTAAATGGGTACAATCCAGAGATTTGTTTAAAAAATACATTCCTGATTTAAACTAAAGTACTAAAATAGACCACCCAAATCCCTCTTTAGCTTTCTCCCACTGGAGTTTTATCTCTGTCAATTTCCTCGTGAAGGAGAATGGGTAAGGTTTTGAGCAGATTCTCTAATTTCTCTTATCTCCAGATTTCCTCTCTTCAAACTTCAGAAATGCCATTGAAAAACACCCAGAAAACGGATGCTTAGGTAACACTAATGCCATCTCTGAATTCTCTTGCGCTGCTCAGACAATGCTAGGCTGAAAAGCAATTCCCTTTGGTGTAAATATCTCCAACAGACAAACCAATTAGAAGCACAGATGGAAGCAGAAGTGCTAAACAATCATGCAGTCAGGTAAAGTCACAGAGAGACCCAAGTGATGTCACTTCCTTGCTAAAGGTCAGAAATGCTGCCACCTTTGAACCTTGTAGCTCAGACTTCAGACTTAAAAAGTGAAGAGTTGAGGACAAAGGCCTTCAGAGGGTTTTAAATTCTGTGAGTCACCTGAAGTTCATGTTGAACTCCACAGGCAGAGGGAGGTAAAGTGGCATCCAGCTTGCTTGGCGTGACCAGACCTGCAATCTGGCAGGGATCCAGCTGGGTGGGTTGCTTTGCAGACAGAGTGACTAACTTATCTTTTCCATACTGTGCAATTTCTCTGAGTCAGGATGAACTTTAACAGTTTGGCCCTGAAACAAGGCAAAGATTTGGGCCAGCTTCTTCCGCTGCAGGGGGTGGCTCACCTTTACTCATTTGCAACCTATGAGTGTATTAATGGATCCAAATATAACCAGTGACCTTCTGTGACAGATGGTGAATCATGTCTTACTTCCAGTGTATAAATTAACATTTTTAAAGGCTTTTCAAAACACTGTTGACTTTAGCAAGTGAAACATAATAACAAGGGATTTGCTGAAGTCTGATGCTGTAAGATTGGATACATTGAAAATTCATTATCTGAGTAAAAATCTAGAATTATTGTGCCATTAACGAGGACATTTCATGCTGCCATTTGTTTTAGAATGATGTATAGTTTATGATGTTGAAACTGCCATCACAGAGAAGTCACAATGATTTGCCTTGAAGATGATTTATGAATCATGACTCTAGAGAAAATAATTTCTCTCAAATAGCTTGTTGTAAGTCAGTTCTCTTAGCAACTGCTTTCATCATGAAGGGCATCTCCTAGTCCTCAAAATTTTAATCTGGAACCTCCTAAACCCTACCCCTGTGATTTAATAATAAGTTAATATTCTCATTATTAATTACGCTGTATTTCAGGCCATTTTATTTTCATATCATGTTTAAGGAACATTATCAAGACATGGTAACAAACACAGTGCCCTAGATAAGATGTCAACAGCTGAGGGGAGCTTAAGTTGCGTATCTAAGCATGAGTATGAATTAGAGGATCCAGTAAACAAATGTAAATGCAAATGTAAATGTAAATGCCTTTGTAGAATTTTCTGTCCCCCTGACAAAAAGTGGCATTTGCACAATAAGAACAATACACACTGCCTGAGCCCATAGCAGATATTCAAACCACAGGGCACAAATTATATAGAGCTACTATAGTTTTTTTATGTCTTTTCTCCATTCATATCACATGTGGGATAATGGTCATCATTGTAATCTCTCATACTGGAACAGCAGCCTGCTAAATTTGAATGCCAGCAAGAACAGAAAACAGCTGCACATTCTTGCCCTTCCCTCACTTCTTTTCCAGCTGCAGGTGGGAGGATCTTTCTCTTGGATATGGAGAAGTTTCTCGAGGAGATTTGGATTCTTTTTCTTCAAATGAACTACTCCTTTGTCTGAGACACTGAGATACTTTCATGAACTGGTGATATGTGAAGTCTGGAAGAAGCACAGAGAGCATTAAGTACTGTAGTATTTGAATAAAGCAACTCAGGAAAAGAATGTAGTTGAATGGATGCAAAGCTATTCAGCCCTTCTCTTCGTCCTACATCCAAAATAAGAAAATTCAAATTCTAGCAATGATCTAGGAAATCTCATTGCATTGCAGAGCAAGAAATCCTAGCAGAACCAGAGTATGTTGCACATTGTATGTAAGATGTGGATCACCCAAGAAATCCTCCTAAATTCCTGTGTTCCTTTTCCTCTGTAGAAGTACACCCATGCCGAGGTGTCAGGATGCTAAAGAGGAAAGGATGAGATCTGACCTAAGGCAGTTTTGTGCTGTTAAAAGTAAACAAGAAGTGATGACAGAATATGTACAGACTTTCATAGATTACAGTGTAATTACAGTAAGCAGATCTAAAAGTAATTAACTGGTAAACTGCTGTGCTGTTTGGAAGACAGAAAAGCCATATATTTATCTCATAATCACACAGATACCACATGAAAATTAATTGCCATATAATTATATGATCAGAATTTGCCATGTTCAAACAGTATTTGTGCCCCTTTAATTTCAAGTGCCACTTCATTTTAAATTATTAAATTACTAAACCTCCTGTGACTGTGATCTAAATCTAGAGAAGTAATCGCTGTGTGTGGTAAAGCATGTAAGAAAAAAAGGCACTGAATGCTGGATGACCCAGTTCACTTTCTACATGCAGAAGGAAAAAAAATTAATTCTGGCTGATGGAATTTCACAGTGTCCCTCTTTTGGATTATTTTTCGTGTGCCCTTTAGAATATTTCTGCTTTGACAGACCTAGAGGTTTAATCTAGCCTAGCTCAAGACAGCAATTAAGTGTATGCTCAAACTCAGCTAATCTGCTTGAAGACAGGACCTTTAGAACATACTTTAAGGTCAGGGCAGGACTCAGTGCTGTGTTGTACAGAAGTAAGTCATGGCTCTGAGCTTATTTTTTTTCAGAAGTAATACAGTGATTTTCAGCATTATTAGCAAAATTTATTATGCTGCTCTAAAAAGGCAGTTCAGGTTTTGACTGACCCCAGGTTACTCCAGCCAGAGCAGCACCAGAAACAGCAGAAAGGGGACAGAGGTGGATGAGGAGTCAAGGAAGAAATCCTGGGGAGACTGGCTTGCTGTTTCAGTGGAGTCAAGAGGGATGGCAATGGCAGAGCACAGGGTTTGAAGCTTTGGTGGGGGTCGGAGCACCATTAGCAGTGGCCTTCACCCCTCAGCCTCTCCTGGATGGCAGCAGCAAAGAAAGCTCAATTTTTTCAGGGCTCTGGAGCAGTGAGCCATTTCCAGCTCTTACTCAGCAATGTGCTGCCAGGGACATGTGCCTGCTTTGGGTTGTGGGTGTGCTCTGTGTGCTTTAAGTGAGAGATATTTTTGTTTCACACTGGGACAGTACAGTTGCTTTGTACGTAAGGTCCTGGGTGGTGGCCTGTTAGCCTGTCTTAGCATTGGAAAGCAGAGGTTGCTTTTGGGATTGAGAGGGAAAATTAGGCTCTGTTGTTTTCAGGTGTCACTGTAATCTAATTGCTGTGAGAATGTGTTTATTATAAGAATATCTGCCCTATAGTAATTTCTCAGACCATCAGCTATCATTCATATTTTCAAGTTGACAATAAATAGTCTTCTAGCTACATTTTGGGTGATAAGACAGAAAGACTTTGCCTGCCCTAAAAAACCCTCAGAAGTTAGTACAATGACAGCACAGAGCAAATAATTGACTTGACTCAAATGAAAACTAATGAATTAAAGTGGAAAAGTCTGCTACAATATTATCTCTGAAACTTTATCAGGCTCCCTCCTGATTGCTGTTTTCATGTCTAGGTACAAGTGGAAGTTCCATCAGTGCTTGGCATTTATGAACATTTGTATAGTGCTCCATACAGGTGAAATTTGGATGACTTCACACAATGCAAGGCAGCAGAGAATGAGTAGGATGCCTTTCCACAATCCTGAAGCACAAATGCAAAGGTTCATCACTGGTTGATTGTTCCTTCAAGGCAAGGTAGTTGCTGATCACTCCTCAAAATCTGCATCATCCAGAGCTACTGGAGGGCAAATATAAGATGTACAGAAAATCCAAACCAGGACCTGTATGATATGGTGGGCTGCTCCCAAGCTCTCTTGATCTTTGGGAACTGAAATTCCAGGTCTTGATCTGAAGTCTGCTACTTTCAGTAATTTCAAAATCAAAGGCTAGTGTGGACTGTCCTTTTTGAGAGCCAGCTAGAAGTTGTTTCATCTCTGAAGTTCCATAAGGATATAGTTCACTTAACATTTTGGTTTTTTAACTTATATTTTTCTTTATTGTCTCTTTTTCTTGGACACATCTTTTGACCATTTTTTTTCTAGTTTGGTTGTAGATGATAGAAATGTGAATGGTATGATTCATTATCCTTTGAGGAGCTTATGAAGACATCTATTCAAACACATGGATAGGTCATAATTTTTGTGCTGACAGCATGGAAGGAGGTACAGTGCTGGGCAAGAAAGTTAACTTTGTACAGATATTCATAGTTTCATATTTTTTAAAAAAGAAAGAATGAAAGACAACCCACAAAGCACCAAGAAATTCTGAGTGTATAAATGCAGTGTCTTTTACCCTCTACTTTTTAAACTCAGAGTCTTGCAATCTCTGCATTCAGTGCTCTCCTGTCAAATGAGATTAATTTTTCATGCTGGCAACTAACAAGCGTGGAAGATCAAATCCTTATATGAAATCAATAACTTTACTTGGGTTAGGCCAAAATTAATTGATTTTGCTTACTTCTTGTGGTCCCAAACTCCCTTAACTCTCATTGGGGGATTTGTTTAAATAATGCTTGTCGTGTGTCCTCTCCTTTGTCTTTTCACCATTTAAATTATTCTCTGCTCCGAAATTCTGAGTTGAGAAGCCACTAATTTCTTCTGCCTTTCTACATTGGACGAAAGAATGCTGTGTTTAAAAAACCAAACTGCTGCTCATTACTCATCAATAAACTGAGAAAATGGTTTCCAATTAGCTCTAACCATGAGCAATGAGTGGGATAGAAAGAATTCTTTAAAATGACATTGTGGCTTTTAAATATAAACACTTGTTTACACAAAAAATACTCTGGGATTTATCAGAATGACAGTTTCTTTAGGTGTTCTTACAGTTGGGGAATTATATGTTTGCTTTGTTCTATTTCTCACAAGCTGATCAAAGGGATAGAAGCCATCCACACCTATTTTTTCTCAGTGTAGTTTTAGAGGACCATATAAAATATTCAGTTAGGGTGGTCATATTTGTAGATTTACAGCAGAACTGAGTGTGTGATGGTGCATCTATGTTTGCCTGTCTAGGGAAAGGCGTTTATCATGTGGTATACAGTATGAACCAGAATATTCATGTACTAATAGTAAACTAACAGATATGGAGCTACTTTTAAGTCTTTTGATGTTTTAAGTCTTTTTGCTGTTTATCACAGCTAAGTTCAATTGCTTGTCTTTGAATGTATAAAAAATGAGTAATTTTGAATCATCTATCCCACTTTCAAAATATCAGTTCAAAATGTGTCATGGTTTAATGCAGCCAACAACCAAGTCCCACACAGCTGCTCTCTCTCACTTCTCTAACAGTGGGATGGGGGCAGAATCAGAAGAGTAAAATCAAGAGAACTTGGGAGATGAGCTAAAGACAGTTTAATATGTAAAGCAAAAGCTGAGCATTCAAGCAAATCAAACCAAGGAATTGGTTCATCACTTTGCATGGGCAGGCATCTGTTCAGCCTTCCCCAGGGAAGCAGGATTCCATCACTTGTAGCAGTTACTTGGGAAGACAAACACCATCACTCTGGAGGTCACACCCTTCTTCCTTTTTCCATTTCAGCTTTCTATGTGGAGCGTGACACCCTATGGTACCCTATGCTACCTGCTATGAAGGAAATTGACTCCACTACAGACAAAATGAGCACAAAATGAAATTTTATTAACCATACAGGTTGGAATAAGATAAAAATGAAGAGAGACACATATTTTGGTATTCTTGATTGATTAAGCCCATACTTGTGAAGGTGAAACAATCTGATATGATCTGTTATTCATACATTAAAATGACCATACCACATGGAATTGATGTGGGATGCTGAAAACCCTTGCTGGAACCCAGACTTATAAAAACTGAACAGCAGGAAGTGGTGTGTCTTTTCAGAATCTTATATAGGCTTTGTTTGCACACAGCACTTACTCCCTTGAAGTTCTTCTGCCCAAGTTACTAATACTTGGTAGGACACCTACATAAACTTCCAGGATTTCCACATGAAGCTGTACTTAAAGGGCAGTTACTATTACTGTTTATCTCTGAAACCAGAATATTTAGTCCCATAACTCTTAATGTTAAAGCTGTTATTAAGATTGAAAAACTCTGGTTTTTTGGTCTTTTGAAATTCAAAATGAGGATTATAGTCCAAATTTTGCTTGGTTTCTCTTTTCTCATCTAGACTTTCTGAGCATAGGATAGGAACTGCAAGTCATAAAAATACCATCTGCTGAGACAAAGACACAGTCTACATAATTTCTGAGAAGGTGGTACAGCTGCCAGTACTTCCACTGTGTAATGTGTTGCAATTAAGGATATATGGTTGAAAATACCATATAGCCTTCTGGCAGTTTTTTCCACAGAAAGGATAAGAGACAGTGTTCACATACAATTACAGAAAGCTTTTCACTTATAATTGTTTTGAAGACTTCTCTTTCTGTAGCTGAAAGACAACAGAATTTGTACACATTCATGATGTGTTCCTGACACTGATTTTTTGAAAGCCTGTTCTGATGCTTCTTAAAACTTTAAACAAGAACACAGCAATGAAATTAAATCAGACAGGAAGGTAATATTAACACTGGGGAAATATGTATATATGCAGTGACACTCAGGATAATATTGTTACCAAAGATTGCACTCTAATTTGTAACAGCAGCTTCACATAGTTATTAACCTAATAATTGTGTTAAGGGCTGTATCTGCAGAGCACTTTGACTCTCAAAGCTTTGTCCTTGAGGGACATATGGCTCCACAGAAAGGAAATGTAAGACACTTTTTTGGCACAATAGAAGTAGTCAGTGTGAAACTGAACCTTTCATCTCCAAATCACTTCATAAACAAAACCAGACACTGTAAATATCACTACCCCCATTTCAATAGATGAGGAGAATATAATTTACTTTCACACTGTCATGAGTCATTCCGAGCAATTTCAGGACTGCTCAGTTTCCATTTCTTTGCTCTTGACAAAAATAACACAGTGATGAACAGACTACTATTACAGCCTCTTGTCCATAATTATTTCAGGCTACAGTCTATTTGCATTGGACAATGTGTGTGTACAAAAATCCTGTGAAGGTGGGACAGCACACATATTATGTGGTATTCATGCACATGTGAAGCTGAGGGAGAATTAATTAGATATATAAATTATTTGTCCTTTGTTGGATGCTTAAAATTTCATACTGTGTTAGTTATTTAATCTGGATGGTTTGTGCTATGGTTGTACAAACTGGTAATTTTAACTTCATGTATATTTATTTAACTGTCATTAAAATAATTAATGATAGAGGCATATAGGATTTTAAATCTGGTGCCAACAGCATGGTAACTGCCATAATAAAAATGCATAGATGATATCACAGGAGAAAAACTGACCCATAAAAAAGAGGTTAATAGTTTGCTTTATTATTTATTGACACACATACACAGGTTCTTTGACATCATTGTCTTTCCAGAACATGGTCAATGTATCTTGCATTTCAATAGAGTTAGAAAACAAAACAAGGAATATATTTTTGCAATCTTTCTGTACCATAATTATTTCAGGTTTCTGATAATGATTTGTTCATGCACAATTTGTTGAATAGTGAGTAGTAGTAAATCTAATATTAGATGAACTCATTGAACTAGCCAAATATATAAAAAACAAATAAAAGTTTGATATAATACAACATCTGTTACTGTTTTGTTTTTGGTTTGGAGTTTATTTGTTTGTGGGTGTTGTAAGTTGTTGTTGTTTTGTTTGGGGTTTTTCATATCAGTGAAAATTATAGTAAAACAAAGTTGCTCTTAAAAAATCTGTGACTTGGTTTCTTCCAGGCCACTTCTATGCCATTATTCATTGGGTAATTTCCAAAAGTTGAGTTGGGTTGAAAGTGGGGTTATTCTCCTTTATCTGGATTTATTAAGATCAAACTCCTTTTTTATTTTTAATAATTTGGGCCTTTTTGAGAAGAATGTTTACTGCAATAACAAGATGACTTGTGTATTTTGGGTGGAAATAGAAATGGATAAAAAGCTTGTCATACCTGTTGAACATAGTTAAGTATTTTTTCTAGGTAAGTAGAGTGCTTCATAAGCAAGAGAGGCTGAAGGTGATTTTATTCAGCACAGTTAGAATTCACGACAAGTTCACTTTAAAACACCAGATCTCTGTTGGTAGTTCTGGCTTCATTCTGGGTCTCAATTTCCTTTTTACAATGGCACAATTCATGTCATGGTTTGCTGAGGAAAGAAGTTTTAACAACATGACTGCTTGCCATGGCCACAAATGATGGGATTTTTTTTCTTTGAAAGGGTTTTTCTTACATCTAGATCAGAACAAAGTGTCTAAGGAGACTGCATGGCAGCATGATGAGGTCTAAAGGTTTTAGCAACATTGGTGTTTGAATCCCACATGAGTAATCAGACTAAAAGTCAATAACTCAGGTCACACTGAGTTAAAATACACCAGACAAAGAAATGAAAGCTTCAAAGATTTGTAGGAGTTGTAAGAAGATTTGTGATTGCCACTTATACAAATGTCTTCACATTCAAGCCATACAAACTAATAATTCAGAAAGAAACTCCAATAATAATAAGAAAAACATTACTAAAATCAGTACTTACACTCTTAGATATATAATAACCTTGCATGTTTCATCAATGAAGTTTTAACTAAAATAATCTTGCATGTGTGTGTTAGATAGCAAGAGTAAAAAAAAGAGCCAAGAAATGTTATTCACTGGAAGCAATGAAGAATTCTCTGATTATTTAGATCTAAATGTTAGAGTAAGTTAGTTTTTTCCTGCCAGTATAATACAGTTGCTTTCAAGTAGAAGGCTTTAAAGATATATGATAAAATTCCACTAAAATCTTGAACCATATCACAAATATAAGCTATATATATGCTGCATATAAAATATTCCATTAGTATTATATATATAATTAATATTATATATAAAATATTCCATTAATTTTGCAGCAGAGGTCTTGCAAGACAGGTTTTCATCTCTATAGAGATTTCACTAGAACCATAATTAATGTATAGGCAGTTGTAAGAGAGTCAGCAGTAGCCCTTCACTCTTTCAGTCTGGACATATCATATCAAAATAGAAATACATGGTAGGAATACAGGGTTTACATGTTAACCTGCAGTAGAGCACAGAAGCTGGCATAGCTGTCAAGATCATGTGACAGTCTCTCTACCCAATCCACTGGCCCAAGTCAGAGGGGTCCAGAGCTGCAAGGTCCATGCAGACACTAAATAAATCTGCTGTATTTCAAAAATTATTCTGCCTCCTGAGATTCCTCCTGCAAAACCACTGCAAGAATGTTCCCCTAGGTAAGCAATATGGATGAATGCAGATGTGGGCATCAGCCTGGTGACATAGAGACAGCCATTGTACTCAGATAGAATAAATACTAAGTAGACAGTGATTTTGATTTTATTTTTGTGGAGAAGCTCATCTGCAGTACAAGTTCTGCATTTGCATGTGTGAGACTCCATATGACAGCTATAGCCCTAAGCCTGAGCTCCAAGTAGGATTTTAAAATATCAGTAAGAGTCTGCAGCCTGACATCCTGGCTAACAGTGTCAGACCATAAATATTTATAAACATATACTTTTGCAGGGATGTTTTTGTACTTTAACAAAAACTTGTTTCACCTGTACTGTAAGTCAACAACTTTAAACTGAAAGCACCATGCTTGGAGTGATACAGTAAGCCTTGCTCAGACCAAAGTGCTGCCTAATGAAGCTGTGGCAGTTCTGGATGAGACCTTGCTTGCATTCTGCCAGCTCCAAGTACAAGCAGAACAAGCTCAGGGCTGCCTCCAAAACATGTGGCAGATCCTGAAATGAAGTAGATTACAAGCTCTTCACCGCAAACTCAAATAATGGCTGACTCCCCAGCTCTGAGAGCAAGCGTGAGACCAATCTGTATTTGAGCAAGAATAGCCTTAAACTTAGTATTTTCACTTAATTGTGGAGTGCTTGTAGGTAGGCCCAGTGCTGCATCCCAGAGCAGGAGTACAGCGTAGGTTTACTTGAGGGTGCTTGTCATGGTTTGATGTCAGCTGCCAACTCAGCCCCATGCAGCTGCTCCCTCACTCCCCCTGCTGAAACGGGGGAGAGAATTGGATGGGTAAAAGTGAGAAAACACATGAGCTGAGATAAAGAAAGTTTAACAGGTAAAGCAAAAGCCATGCATAATAGCAAAGCAAAACAAAGAATTAATTCAACATTTTCCATCGACAGGCAGGTGTTCAGCCATCCCCAGGGAAGCAGGACTCCTTCAAGTGTAACAGTGACTCGGAAAGACAAACACCATCATTCCAAAAGTCCCCCACCCCTTCATTTTCCCCCAGATTTATAATCTGAGCATAACACTGTATGGTAATAGATATGCCTGTGGTCAGTTGGGGTCAGCTGTCCCATCTGTGTCCACTCCCAACTCCTTGTGCACCCTCAGCCTCCTCACTGGCAGGGTGGGGTGAGGAGCAGAAAAGGCCTTGACTCTGTGCAAGCATGGCTCAGCAATAATGAAAACATCCCTGTGTTATCAGCACTGTTTTCTGCACAAAACATTGAAAAACACAGCCCATACTAGCTGCTATGAGGAAAATTAACTCCATTCCAGCCAAAACCGGCTTACCACAGTGGTGAAGAGACTTGGGTTTAACAAGCATAATTTTTCGAATATTTTCAAGTTTTTTAGATATCCCGATTTTATTCTAGTGTGGAAGGTCTTTTGGGGCAGTAATATGGCATAAATATATATCTGTCTTTGTGTGCATGTTCAAGGTATGCATTTGTTCTTATTCTTAGATGCTCCAGGAGAAAAATAGTGAATGCATTAGAATAACAGAGGGGAAGTCAAATGCAGACAGTGGAGGCAGAAGACATAATATTTCTAAGAGTGTAAGGTGAAGGTAAAACTAACTTCCTGATCTAAATTACAGTAGTCCATCATTTGTTTTTCAGTGTTGATACTGGCATCATTCATCAAATATTCTCTTCCTGAAGACAGAAATCATGTGGGAAGAACTCCTGAAATCCTTGTGCTTTAGCCAAGAAAACAGTGAGAGAAACCAGTTATTCCTGAGTGGATTCAGACCAGCAAACCATGCTTGTTATCTGTTGTTTTCCCCAAATTTCATAGGCTGTTAGCCTGCTGAATGCAGATTCAGGCACAGTTAGGGCTTGCTGTGCAGAGAAGTGCAGCAGAGGGGCTTCAACATTCGGCTGCCCGAGGCCTCATCTCTTCACCCCACATCAGTGCAGGGCAGGGCATGGCAGGGGAAGGCAGAGTGTGGGGCTGATTTGGTTGTTCTCTTCTAAAGCAATGCATCTGGCAAGGATTGAGTTCTCACTCCCTGAGTCTGGAGGTTCAGACTGCTGTGCTCCTAGGGCAATACAACTACACCCTGCTGGCTATTCAGGGCTCACTGTAAATTGGCAGTCTCACCCTTAAAAAAGCTGGATTTTCTCAAGGTGAGAAAAGCACTGCTGGAGAAAAGAGGGGCACATTTCAAAGTCCTGTAAATATCTTAGCTCTGTTAAACTTAGTAGAACTTGACTGCTAACATCAGTTCAGGATTTTGATAATATTTTGGCAGAAATGAGCCTTGAGGTTCAGCCATAGTGAGTTCATTGTTACTGTTATTTTCTCTCCAGGTTTCACAGCAGGGAGAAATGAAATGACTGTGAAATCTTGTTAGCTATCTGAAGACCATCTGTATTTTCTTAATGAATGCTGCACTCCTCTTGGAACCATGAAATATGCAATATTGCATGTTGACTCTAAAACAAATTGTGCGGAATTGAAACTTTGCATATACACTGAGCCTTCCTTTATTTAACGGATTCTCCTGCGAAATCTACCAGCGTGATATTAATCATTTAGCAGCTGCCACAAGAAGGAGCTCTTAGAAGCTTTGACTTAATGTCTTGCACTGGAGTAATTACTAGGCTATAGGCACTTGATTCTATGTAGTAAGGAATTCTGAATTTTGGCTCATTACTTTTTATGATGACTATGTCCTTTAGTGTAAACCTTTCATTGGTTGTAAGCAGCCTATCTATACTACAGCTATAAAACACAAGGATGGGGGAGGAAGAATTATACATGCAGCCTACCAGAAATCCTTTGAAATCCTTTGAGGAAACCTTCAAATAGTACCAAATGTTAATACAGAATAGCAGTGAAATATTCAGCTGAGTTTCACAAAAGAAGACGGGTATTTCATAAGTGTCCCAGAAGACCTATGAAATGTCAAAGCTTATAAGCCATTAAGTATTAGGCTGCTTTGATTCAGAATTCAGAATTGGTATGCTTTAATTTTTGCATTATCATTAACACAATTAAGCAATACATTGAGGTTTCACAGAACCTTTTCAAAACCAAAATGGCATGAAATGTGGTTGGGGGATAAGGGACAGGCTGTGCCAGGCTCCTCTGGTGTCACTTACCAAAATAGTTCACACTTCATTATATGAATATTGTAGGATCTGGGGAAGGTTCACAGCTCCTCAGAGCAGATGCACATCCAAGCCACAACCTCACTCCCTGTTGGCAAAGGAGACAGGCATGAACCACCTTTATACAGCTGCCTGACCCTGTTTTCCTTTAAAAGAAAGTTTGTACTACTGAGGTGAAGACCCAGGGTGCATTTTCCCACACTCTCCAGTTTGGACAATGAGGGATCAGGGCAGAGAAAATGCCACAAACATACCTGCACTGTGAGCTAGATGGCCAGGGAAACAAAGAACTTTCAGTAAGTCGAATTAAATTCTTTGCTGAATGTACCTAACACTTGCTTGACCTCATCCACTTATTACTTGAAGAAATGGGATAGAATAATTTGACTTTATAATCTATAAATTGCTGGGGTTTTAAGAAACCACCATCTATAAATTGAGTATGGGAAAGAAAAACTTATATAAGTATCCTAGTAAAAACTGTCAGGGACCATTAACTTCAGGCATTATTACTGCTCTGTGAACATTGCAATTAGGCATCTGCTTAACTTTGAAACATTAAATTGTCCCAGATTAAATGAACTAACTGCTTGCATATTCAACACAGAGCGTAAAATATTTGCAAAACCACCACCACAGAGGAGAGTGTAGACAGCTGTTTCTGACTATTGCTTTTTCTTATATAATTAAATGAAACTTTTCCTGTTCATTTGTATTTCTGCACATGGGACAATGTCTTGGAGGAAATGCCACATTTGCATCTACACAAGTGGAAGGTATGGCAATTAGGACATCCTACAATACCTCTGTGTAACAGGACATTTAATTCTTGAAGAGACTTTACTATTTGAGCTTGGAGAAGCTGAGGTGCAGCTGAGGAAGCTCCACAGGGCTGTTCCTGTATTAAAGCATCACAAAGAATGAAAAAAAAAAGGAGCCACGGGTTCCCTGCTTAACTATTTGACATTGATGGTCAACAAAGCAGTAAAACAAAACTGTGGCAAGAACTTCTTTGCTGACTAGCAGTTCCTTCTCCTTTTCCTTCTTCCCACGGTTTAGTCTTGAAATTCTCCTTCCCAGAAATCTCTCACAGAGCAAAGGAGTGTATAAAAATAACATAGAAACCCCTGCCACATAGGAAAAAGCCCACAACATTTCAGAAAAGAACACAGTGGCATTTTTAAGGACAAAGGAATGAGCTTTTGCCAGGGAATGAAGACATTACTTGTTGGGAGGAGTGGGCAAGAGGAATCCTGCAAACATTTTTTGGCTAGAAGAAAGGTTATGTGGCAATATGCACTTTAGGGATAGGATACTGCCTCATCTCAGTGCCCATTGTGTCCAGGCACAAGGACTGACAGCATGCCTGGATCCCAAACCTGGAAGCTTGGAGGTGCATCCTGCGCCTGGCTCTAGTTGCGAGCAGGACCTGCCCAGTGCCTCTCCTGGTGCTGGCCACACAATGCACGGGCTGCGGGAGAGGAGGTGCCTCAGCACACAGCTGGGCTGTGCTCGTCTCCATGGTGAGTTCACCTCAAAAGAAAACTGCTGCATTAGACAGAAATGAATTTCTGCTCTGGGGTAGCCCCTGGATTTTCTGATGCACAGCTTTCCAGTTAGCTGTGCTGGCGTTTGCAGAACTGGGAGTTATTTCACTCTGTCTCTCCCTGGAATTTCATGCCAGTTCTTAAATGGAGAACGTGCAAAGAAAACCTGAATGTTTTGTGAAACTTGCCTTTCATCACAGACTCCCACATAAAAGGATTAATCTCTTAAGTGAAACTCTGTGTAGACAGGAGATCTGTTTAGAATTACCCACCATGTTTCTAGCACTGCAGTATGTATAAGCTGGGGAACTGTGTCACGGGATGTTGTTTAACTATGCTTTCACTTCTTGTAATATATGCATTGGTTGCCCAATAATATCAGGTGCTTGAGGGTGGATAGGATTAGTTATAGACTCTGTTTTTGGAAGCAGCAAGCAGTAACTTAGACTGCTTATGTGTGGGTACTGAAAGTGAAATGAAAAGCAGCAGCTGGTAATGACAGTGGTTCAGACTGCACCAGAAAATAGTATGAAATTAGGCCTTGTCAAGTTTGCTGTTTGAATTAACCTTTCCTTTTTACTGGTTGGACCTTGCCATGAGCCACAGGGGTGTTGGTGCACACCTTATGATCTCTGTACGACCATACAAAGGGCCCCTTTGGGATGGGATTTTGTATCTCATAGTGATTCCATATTTTTTCTGTAGAGTTCAGAAATCCTGAGCATGCAGTGAAGCTAATTGCAACCTGCACCTTTCCCCAATCCCACAGGCACACTGAGGGAGCAGACTGAGGGAGAGATTTATTTTCACATGATAGCAAGGATTTAATCTTGTGATGTGTTGGATGTATACATCTCATCTCAAAGTCAACTTAAGTTGGAGGCACTGAGATTTCTCCAAGACTGAATAAATAGAGATCATAATGTCTTCCATAATGGGAAAAGAAACTCCATATTAGTCTTAATGCTCTTTCTAGAGTTAGTGATTCTTTTGAAAGAACACTAGTGCTGTTTTTTGTAATATCTAAGTTCTGTTTTTTTATAATTTCTAATTTATATCTAATATCTCTTGCCCTCCTAAAAATCCATTTGTAACTGCTTCTACTAACAGTGTGGAATTTTGAAGGGGGAACATGAAAAGTCTTTCTATGTTAAACTGAAAGCTAGGAATTAAATCAGGCCCATTCAAAACTATTCATGTCATGCTACCCCTGCAGTTAAGATGATTCAGTTATTAAATCAGCTGTAATATTTCTGCCCATAAATATCAGGTGAAATTCTATCATACCAATTAATTGTTATTTTTTCCTCTCAATTCACAACACTGCAAAGCCAGGTTGTTTTTAGAGCTCCAATGTTTTATTCATAAATGCACTTTAAAAACAACAATAAATTTTAAATGCTGCTAAAGCAAAAATCATTCAAGTTAGAAGTAGCTATAACTACTTCCTTTCAACCAAAAGAACTAAATAGGGATTATAGTATTATTTATTTTAATGTAGTTGGAATTATCTTTCCCCACATACAGTCTTTCCTCACTGATTACCTTTAAGTTAAAGAAAAACAAGAAGAAAAAATAAAGGTCAAATGTCCATCAGACATCTTTGCTTTGCATAGACTTCAGAGCACAGAGAATGAAATAGAAACCAGCTCTGCAAGAAAAGTGCTTTATAATTTAAGAGTGAAGTACACAAAAATCAGCTACTCTGTGTTTATTGCCTCATATGCCATATGAAGGATATTGCCACTCAAAATTTTAAATAGCTCTTCAAAATGGGATTGCTCTGTATGGCTTGCAGCTGTTTGCAGTTTTGTAAGTCTGGGGGAAATGTACAAATTATGGACAGATTTGCACCCATTCCGCTTTGTATCTCAGAGATGTTTTAGAGATCAAACCAGTGTAAAAAAAAATTCAGCATGGAAGAATAAACTTGGAAAGATTTGACTTTACCTCACAAAAATCATACAGCAAGACAGTTAGGTTTCCTTTTCATCACCATTAATTTATTTGAATCTAAGTTCTGAAAACTCAGTGGTTTTTTATAAGATTTTAAATAATAAAGATTATTTTATTATTATCCAGAACCTGGATAATAACATTAGGTGACCTTTGATTGTGTAGCAAAGGCAGAGGTCACTGCTCTAAAGCTCAGTGCAGGTCCTGGAAGAGTTACTTAGATGATTTCAGCCACCAGAAGCAGAGTATTCTGGTTAGCACAATGCCTTCCTGCAGCTTTTCTACTATCCCTAGTAATAGCATGCCTTGGCTTTCAAATCCCATGCTGCATGTGTCTGAGATCCAAAGAAAAAAAACCCCATTTTATTTAGGGTATGTGATATGGTGTCAAGGTGAAACACACTTAAAACGATTAATTTTCTAATAACTTCTTTCAGCCTTTATAACTGGAATTGTGGATTCCCCTCGTTTCCAAGGAGCCCTCAGGTATAACTAGTAATTCCATGTTTACCCTTCAATACTAACAAGGAGAAAGCTGTTTGCATCTTGATTCTACCCCTTGCTCGATAAAATTAACATTCCCACAGAAAATCTTCCTCTACAATTTACTCTGTGTTTTACACACACCACAATCCTTTCCCATTCCTTTGCACTCATTAATGCTCTCTGCACGCTGCAACAGTTCTTTGATCATTCAAGACTGAAAATTCTGTTCAAATCAAAATGATGTTATTTCATGCTGGACTTCTAAGGTAGGATATGCTTCATCAAATTAATCTGCCCAGGATTTAGATATTTATATAAATAAATTATTTATATATTTATAATTTATACTTTCAGCCATTCACCTAAACTTTGTTTACATTTAGTGGAGAGAGACAGGCATCTTCAATATATATAGAACTTAAATCTCTAAAATGCATATTTTATTAGTCATTCTGTGGAGATATTTGAAAGGAGAAAGCCTAGGTGTCAAGACTTAGATGTTAAACTATATGCCCAGCCTTAAGACAGCTGAATTTAGGTAATATAAAACAACTTTACCAAAAATCTAGTTGGTTCCTATCTGCTTATTCCAGTTTGGAGGCCACTGGTCCCTGTACATTACCAAATTACTTCCTGTTTTTTTGTTTTTTCTCTTCTTCCAAGCCAAATAATTCTGTGTAAACATATTTCCAGCTAATATTTTTCTGGATATTGAGATAAGAGACAGTCAAATTCACATCAGATGATATAACTGAGGATGTGCTAATAATAGTTAACTTCTTGCAGTGGAACAACATGAGAAAGTGGTAATGGTTTTAGAAAAAGTGATCTTTTCCTCATTGCTTAGATCTACCCAACTGTTTCACATTACTTATGAACTAGATTTTTTTTGGATATCTTTGATTTCAGAAAAAGTTGATGTCTAGATACCCCTAGAAATTTTGTGTGCAGAACAAATGCATGGAATATCACAACGGGCACTGGCTTTCTATTATTTATTCCTTGAAAATAAATGGAAATTGGTTAATAAAAATGGAAGGGTCTGGACAGCACAATACAAACCAGTAAAACCAGTAAAAGTATTCTTTTTTTTTCCTGCTCTTGAAGTATTTGTTTCATTGACTTATTTTTTTCTTCTAGCTGAATTCATAAGTTGAACATAGCAAATTTTGTGGATTGTGAGTCATAATTTCTAAGAAAGATCTTATTTGCTTTACACTTCCCTGACAGATGCTTGTTTTTGAACTTCTTGGGCTTTCAATCATTTTTACTCCCATCCTTTAAGCAATAAAACCCAATTTCCAAGTGTTGCCTCCTTCTGCTTACAGTTCTTCTAGAACAGCAGTGAAATTCTGTCCCCTTTCCTGCTTTGCTGCTATTCCACTGAAATTGTTGTGTTTCCAGAACAAAGTGATGCCTTTTTTGCCATGCAAGCAGCAGGGAGCTGGTGCTGAGCTGTAGAGCTGCAAGAAGAGGTTTCTTCTCTTTAGCTCCAGCCATGCATCAAAAACCCACACATGTGGGGAGGGATGGGGTAGGTGGAAGTGTTCTATGGCCACTTGGTGGGACATTAGGGAGAGAATTCTCTGTGCCTTACATAGTTGCAGCCATTCACCCTTATTCCCATTTCTGCCACCAGAACACTTTTGAAATGTTCCTGGGCTCATGAGCTTCCTCACTTTCCTTTCCTGGAACAAACTGGCAGGTAATGGGGTGAGAATTGTGTTTCACTCTTCTCACCACACAAAGTTGCTGAATTCACATCCCCATCTTCTGAATCAGGGCCAGAATATTTGTCACCTCATAGGACAGAAGCATTGATGAATGTATGTGATGTACATCAGTCCAGTCCAGCTCATCATATTATCTGCCAAATAGCTTCAAAGAGAAATCAGACAGATCAGAATGCAAAGGTTGTTTATAAATGGAAGAAATAATCTAAAATTGAAAAGGCAAAATTCTCTAAATACAAGTTCAACATTCAGGAAGGCAAAACCAAAGGTGTAAGTACAAAATGAGTAATAACTGAGTTGTTAGAGATACTGCAGTGAAGGCTGTGTAAGTTGTAGCAGATCACAAATGAAACATGAATCCCTGCTGAGGTGTTATAATGAAAGGAAAAGTAGCTCTCATTCTGTGATATATTAGCAAGAATGGTGTATAAAGGAACAAATTACTTCCTCTGTTAAGGGCTAGTGAGAAACTGGAATGTGGGCCATAGATTTAAAGAAGAATCCATAAAAACCTAGAGAAAGACCACTGAAATTAAAGAAAAAGCACTTGGGAAGCAGTTGGGTTTATCTGATCCAGAAAACAGAACAGATGGGAATATGGCAGCAGGCTGTGGCTACTAAAATGTAAGTTTAAAGATGTTCTCCACAGTTATCAGAGATAAGAGAAAAGTTACTTTGCAGCAAGGAAGATTCAAGGCAACTACTCAGAGGAAAAATACTTTTATCCCTCCTTTGGAGTATAGGAAGGTCCTTGCTGGGTGGTTTCTGGCACCCCATTGGCCAGATTGTAGTTAAAATCAGTTTACCTACAGACACCACATTCAGTTCTTAAATTCTCTCCTTGACAAAAATGCTTCTGATTCTATACCATAATCTCTGAAACCAGTCAGACTTCAAGAACAGTGGTTGTTTAATTAATTTACTGTGAAAATATTTTAAAAGAGATGAATGTAAGTTGTCTTAACTTGAGAGACAATGCAAGTACAAACAGAAGAAACACATGGAAGCTTATTTATTCAATTAATAATTTACTGTGGAATCCTGCCAAGGTGAATTACTTCCTTCCAAAATATTTAGCTGAAGGATGAAACAGATGGGCAGGGATTTTTTTCTTGCTATGTGTCTATTAAATTATAATTTATGCCTACCAGACTATGAGCTTTGTCCAGCTGGGAACCCATACATATGCAGATTCACTTCTACTGATAGATTATATGCTTAGTAGGTAAATTGGTGGGCATAAATTGAAAATCAACACAAAAAACTTAGAAAACAGACTAAAACCAGAAGATATGCTGACATAATTTAGGGCAAATTTTGGTGAAATTAGCTTTATGTAATTTTGGAACCAAAATAGATTTTTCTCCAGCAGACTCTTTGTTGAGCATCATGGATCTAGTGTTGTTGCAGAATAATCTGATGTGTGTTAATTGGATGCCGTATAAGTGATGTTTCTCAGTGAGCAAACAAGGCATTCACCTGAAAGGGCTGCTGGGCCACAATATTTTGATAAAGAACTTTGAACCAGTGAGTTCACAGGCAGACTACACCTGGAAAACGAACGTGGCAAAATACAAAAGAGGGATAAAGTATTTTCCTTGAAGAATTCAAGAGAAATTAAAAAGTAAACAAGCTTTGTTACAATAATCAGCCTTGCCTGTGGTTGCATGAAGGTTAAATTACTGTGCAGAGGTATAATCCTGTTACAGTCAATAAGGTCCATTCAGGAAAAAAGGGTGAGTGAACATATCCCTACAGTCAGCATCCCCTCAAAGTTTACGAGTAGCATGGGAACAACTGAGCGTTGCCATCCCAAGAATGAAATAGAAGGGTCTTGGCAGCTTATTGATGTTTCTGCCAGAAACAGGAGGAAGAAAGATGGGATCTGAGGCAGAAATAAAAAGACTAAATAAAATTTCAAAATACACACCTTTCATTCACATTCAACCAAGATACCTGATGGTATCATCTTGCTGGCCTGAGGTTGGTTCAGAATAGCTTGGGATACTGGACATTAATTTAGCTGAGCATAACCTAATTTTTTTATAAGGGATGTTGCTCATCTAGCTAGCTCTAACCTTCTCTCATATTTATATTTAAGCTGTGTTGTTATGCAAATCTGTTTTACTGAGTTTTGATGATGAAGTCATAACCCATTACCTTAGAGAAAAATGCTGTGCCAATCGAGTTTTGGATGGAGAACCTTATTTTTTTGTACTGTAGTGAAAATTAGAGCACAAGAAAATAGTAGTGGGGTTGTAAATATGCTAGCACTGCTTTTTCTTGTCTGGGTGACTTTTAGTTCTTAAATTTTACATCTACTAGGTTTCCCAATCCTTACTCAAAACCTCAAAAAAAACTCAAACCAAAACAATGTCTATCAAATGATTCTATTTCAGGATTTTTTAGCTGAGTAGTATGGAATTTTTAAAGCATATTGACCTAAATAATGAATTAATTTCCTAGCTTACTTTTGAAAACTGAAATGCAACATGTGTTAAATAGGTGAATTTGGAAGGGCTCTGAACTTCTATTTAGTTATGTTTGCAAACATGAAAACATTCACTTGATTCATTAAAATTCTTCCATTCAGGGCCTCTGATCTGCCATGGTGAATTTCTCTTATGCTTCTACAAATATATTCAGTCCCAGTTTGGTAAAAATGTGTCCCCAGATTCAAGGAAGTTCAGCAGATGCTTATCAGAAGAGCAGAATTTCTTCTGCTTGCTTTGATATTTCTCTTGACTACCAGTTCCTGTTCTGTGCAGCTGGTGTTTCAAAATATGTGCAGAATCTTGCCTCCTATTTCAATTGTATGGAAGCTATCCTTTTTGCCTGAATAGATATTGTGTGCTGGGACTTAATAAATGGTCTATTTAATCAAGAACTATCAATTCTCCAAATACCTGAAAAAGATTGAATTCACTCTTACACAGCTGAACTCTGCAGGAGGGCTTTCAAAGTAATCGAGGGGAGGGAGGTCATCAACAGCACAAAATTTAGACATAGATTAGGTTCACATTTTATGTCATACCAGTTGCAAAAAAATTTTGTTTTCATTAAGGAGGAATTGCCATCAGAAAGGGGCAAATTCACATTAAATAAGGGAGAGTAAATTTTTAGAGCTCCGCCAAACTGATCATGCATTGAACTGTAACGGAAAAAGATTTTTCCTAAATTGAGTTTATGGTTCTTTTTAGCATAACGTGATTACCATTCCCAGAGAATATGACAATACCTGTTGCAGGTGGTGGGATGTGGTACTCTTTTAGTTCCTGAGAAAGACTGTTCACGAATTTAAACAGGTACTTATATTAAAGGCTTAAATCTATACTTTAGCTGCATTTTACTAGTGAAATATGTCTGTGACAATTCTCTGGGACTAGCCACAGTAGCCACATGTGTGTCCACACTAGTCAAATCTATCCTCCAGAACAGAATGGTCACATATGAAGTGCCTCTTGGCATGAGATGACTCCTGAAATATGCTAGGGATGTACTGGAAGGGTAGCAGGTGGTCTGAAGCCTAAGTGGGAGCAGGTTTCACTCTAATAATGTAATAAAATACATCAGATTACAAAGTCTGGGATGTGATGGAAAAAGTGACCTTATATGTCTGATTCCCACTGTCTGTACCTACATTTGAATACTTGGCCCATAATTTCACCAAAGGTGGATTTAAGAGAGATTTGTGCATTCCTCAATCACTTTAGGGGCAGACTGGGAAAGAATTTCTGTGGGATCAAAAGTTGTGGAAGTCCATGCAGCCAAGCAAGGACAAGTCTTCTGACATTTATGATACTGAGAGGTCTGTATCTTTCACTCAGCTGTGACTCCAGGAGGCTGATGCTGGCTCTGGAATTAGTTAACACAAAAAGGCCTATATTTTGCAGAAAAATATGGTACAAAAAATTCTACTGGTGATTCCCCCAACAATGCCATGGTGCTGACAGTAGTAGTGAGGCAGCTCTACCCACACTTTGCTGTCTCCAAGGTGTGCAGTTGGCTTGTCCCTGCCAGCACATTGTTTAGCACTTCTGCAGGTGTAGACAGGGAAGCTTTCAAGTGACTCACTGAAGAGACTTAGAGATGAATGATGCTGCTACACAGGTCTGCCACCTGCTGCTGTGTCTGGGGCTGACCAAAAGAGGTGCACGCTGCTGGGATTGCCTGAAGAGTGCACACAGACTGTTGAGTATCTAAGAGCAGGATTTTAGAAGGTGGCCAGTGAATGTGGTGCTGACACCGGTCTCTAGAATGAAAAGCTCTGTGGGGCAGGTTTGAGATATGCTGTCGTGGAAAGCTCACCGGAGCACTTTTGTGTGAGGACATTAGAAGGATCAAAATAGGTTAGATAAGGAGTCTCTCCAGCTGGGTGGTCTGTCTCCAAGAAGCGACACAAGCAGATGTCCAAATGTGCAATATTGTAGGCTGCTGAAGAATCATTTTTTAATGGCTGTTTGGCTGAGTGATTATTTGTGAGCAGCTTGTGTTTGAGTGAACAGTTGGGGAATGGTTGTCCTTTAGCAAAAATTCTTAGCTGTCATTCTCATGTTTAAAACATTTTATCTGGACATTTGAGAAACAGAGTTTTTGTATGTGAGACAAGAAAAATATTGTGTGAAAAGAGCTTCATGTGAGTCTTACAAAATCAAGACCATCTGAGGAGGAAGGAAGAGGTTTAAAATTGGGTTAAAAGTGAAGCAGCAGTTGTTTCAGCCCAGAACATGGCTTTGTCTTTCATGTTAGATAGAAGGTGAAATGTTGAACATTTCTCTAAGTGTGTAAAAATGGCACATATTCATACTGTATGGTAGAAAGAGATATGTATCAGAATTAGACATATTAGGTATCCCCTAAGGATATGAGGCTTAAGTGGTTACTTTCTCTCCTTCTCTGCTTGTGTCTACCTGTGTTTCCCTTTCTGCCACCCTCTTTCACACTTCCTAACTTATCAGCATATCAGCTGATTTCACAGTGTAAGTAGATGCAAGGGTAATATTCACATTATGATCATCAAAATGGACAATGGAATAGTTCAAGCAGACCTCTAAAGTCCCCCTTCTGAAAGAGAACCTGATTTATGAAGGCAACCCCCCCAGAGACATGAGGGAATCCACAGCAGAGAACTATTATGAGTGCCCTAATTGTGAGAAAAGCTTTAATCAGACATCATGCCTAATTATATGCTAGAGACTCCTACTACAAGACCTGAATTCATAAACCAGGCTTCATTGCTTCCCCTGCTAGAGATCCTTAACAGGAATATAAGTCTGTTAAGAGAATGGAGCTGCTGATAAACTTAGCTGAAAGACTGCTGTGGAGGGGCATAGTTATGTTTGGTAAATAGAGTGAGGAAGAGCACCATGGGTTAAAAAAATGGTGGTGAAGTGGGATGTTTTGAGAAACTTTTTAAAACCAGAATGCATTGTGAATCAAAACCCACAGAAGCAATTAGCTTCAGAGGAGATAACAAAGCTTATTAGGCATGTATTCTTCTGTCCACGGGGTGTAGTACCACACAATGGAGATATTACTGCTAGTATTAGAACAATGAAATCAACGCCTTGAAATTAATGTTTCTGGACTTCACAAGCAATTTCAATTATATTATGCTAATATGTTAAATTGGGAAAACAAAATATATGTAAGACTTCTAGATAACATTAGGGTGCTGAGCTGGTGAATGAATGAAGGGAATTCTCCTGTAGAGGGAATAAGTGACTGAGAAACCCTTAAAGGAAGGTAATTGGGAAATGCCCTCAAACTAAGCAATCAGCTATGGGGAGAACAATAAGAAACCACTATAAGACCTGAGAAATTCCCAAGAAAGGTCTCACTGGGGAGGAAGATGGAAAAGGTATCAACTGTTTTTTAAATTTTGAAGCTGCTATGACCAAGCATCTCAAGTACTGTGTAGATGTCTAGTCACTCAGATTCGGGAAGGGTAAATTCCTCTTGGCAGCTAAGAGTATCAGGGCATGGCAAACCCGTGATGTGGAAAGCAAATGGGAGAACAAACTAAAAATGGAGATGGGATGCAACACTGTGGAAGCACATCGTGAGCCTAAACTTAGGGGAGGAGAAAAGAATTTTCCATCTGAAGATAAAGAAAGAGCAGTGCTCTGACAAGATGAGATGGACTCCCATGAGAAGGAATGTTCTGGCTTAAGAAACAGATTTCAGAGCAGCAAAACACCTTCAAAAGTAATTTTAAGCTTAAGCATGAATTTTATGCTCAGATTTTCTGAGAATTGCTAGTTCTGGGTGTCCTGGCCTAGAATGTGCCCTTTCCAGTCAAGTCTTAAATCTTCCATATCATGTCACCAGCAGCAGTATGAAAAAGGCAGAAGGCTACTAGAAAATCAATTGGTAGGAAGAAGACAGCTCTCTCTTCAGAAAGGGTTTTCCAAAACCTTAAACGTTTCACTGATGACAGGTTATAGTTGCCTAAAAAAGATCATGCTGGGAGTTTAAGAGAAGAATCTTTGAGACATCTTTATTAATGTGGTGAGCTGTAAAAATATGCATTAATGTCCACCCCAGGGAGGTGCTCCCAGGCGACTTAGTCACACCTTTATTATGGATTGAGAAGTTTAGAAAAGTGCCTAAGGCCTGTTTTCTGACTAAGTTTCATGGGGGATTCTAGAGATTTTCAGAGTTGAAAGGTTTAGCAGATTGCTTACAAAAGCACAGTGGCTGGAAGTGAGCTTGCTTGGCTGCTGGGCTGGTGCAGACAGGGTTTGTGTGGTTATACAGCAACAGTGACCAACAGCTGAGCTGGCTCACTCCTCTCAGGACTGCTGCAGTGGGCTGTGCAGGCAATGCAGGCAGCTCAAGTGTTGTGTCACTTATCAACTCTGCATCAGCTTTTTAATGCAAAGATGAAAACTTGGTATTTATATAATAAATCTTACATAAAATGTTTTTGTAAAATAAAATATTTATGCAAGACACCAGTTTTCTTGGAAAGGAAAGGCCGTAATTCTGCAAACACTTGTACAGATGCTTTACATAAGTGTGGAAAGAGTCTCAAAAACATTTAAGCCTACAATTTGCAACATCAAAGGAAAACATTTTTATAGATGCTGAAGGGTCAGATCGATTTCACCAACTCTTTGATCTTCTTATTTGAATGGGACAGATGGCAGTGAGAATTATTATCATTATTGTGAACATTCCTGCATATTTTTGCTGATAAGATAGAGCCCATAAACTATATTTTCATTTACAAATACATATGTGAGCCTTACACAAAAGGTAAATGAGCTGTGCCTTGCTATACAATATGTTTATCTGTAAATGTATTCATCTTGAACACAGGCTAAAATTTAATGCATCAGAGACATGTAAAATCACTACAAAGATTAATGTTTTGATTCTGTAATTTTTGTAAGAGGTTTTGAGTGATCATTTGAAGTGCCATTGCTTACAGAGCTTTTTAATATCAAACAAATGGAAGATAAAAGAATTTTTCAAAAATCCAACATGAAAGACTTGAAAAATGATGGAAACAAAGCACTTTGGAACATACTTGCTTGTTGACCTAGCTCTTATATGGCTAATAGTTGGCCTGCAGAATTAATCCTGCACACCAGGCAGTGCTACCCAGCTCTCAGGAATGCTTGGAGATGCATCTGCACTTTGTTATTTCTGGGAAGCTTGTCCAGGGAAGCTTGTCAGTGGATTCAAATGGTACCCTGCACTTCAGAAGCCAGAAGTGCCAGACAGATCCTAGGTGCAGACTCAAGGGCTGTGCTGAGACAGAGCTGATGAACCCTGCTGGACACAAACTGACCTTGTGTAGGCAGATATGACTGTAGTAAATTGTTTGCCATGTCTAGATGTATCTGGGTTGTTTTTCCTCCTATTAGTCAGAAAGTATTGGATAACTGCCTAAATAATTATCCTGTGCTTTTGGTCTGTCCCCTCAGCATTGCTTGCTGTCTTTGAGCTCAAGACTGGGACTAATATGGTATAACCACATGGTCTTGGATCTACATTTGAATAAAAGGTTTCAAGGGTAAAACCACCACTCTGGATGTAATTGTTACATCCAGCTGATTGCAGTGCAATACATTTGTTTGACAAGCTGAACTGATTAAAAATCACCCAATTGCCCATGTACCTTGTTACATTTCATTTCAGTACATTAAACTTAATGTGAATTAAATCTAATTTAGTGACAAGGAAGGGGCAGTGGCATGAGGGTGTGGGGCTCACTGCTTCAAGGTTACAGAGCCTTGTATTTCTAGCTGGAAATAGTTTCTTTTTTTAATGTCAAAATGCAGAGAGAGAATGTAAAGACATACAGTTGGTGTAGAAGGACAGGGCATGATATGGCTGAGGAAACCACATGGATATAAGGCAGACAGGATGTCAACAAATGTCAGAAACTGTAGTGACAGGACTGGGCAACCTAAAAAGCAGAGTGAAGTTCATAACTTGACAGAGTGTATGCCTGAAAGCTGGAAATCAGCCATTAAATGATTGCTCCTATTACAGGAATAACATAATTGTGGTGTGGCAGCAAGTCTGTGACTACACAGAAATTATTTTGAAACCTTTTGCAACTCTTCCATATTGATTAACCATATCCCACTGAGTAAGTGTTCTTCACACATGAGAGAACTCAGATGACAGAAGCTAAGAGAAGAATGAAAATGCAGATGATGATATTTTCCTTGTTCAAGAATCCTGTCACAGAAAGATAGACTCCTTTAGGAAAAAGAATAATTTCAGAAAAAAAAAAAAGTGTTAAAATTAGTATGCAATTTCTTAAATTTATTTTATATAGCAATTACTGAAATCTTAAGTTTTTGGTTAAAGGCAAAAATTTTGAGAGTGATTTTGATCTTTCATAAAAGCATCAATTAGAATATCACAAACAAGGAATTTTGACTGAAAAAAATGAATATAATTTTTAACATTTCAACATATGCAGTTCTATTTTCTTTCATTTTTCAGATTAGTTGCACATCAAAATCAATCGTAATAACAATTGCTATTGAACTGTGAGTCATTAAGTTATTTTTTAATGTGATCTTATGTAGGATTAAAGATGAAAACACTCTGAGTAGGTGGTCTGAGTTGGTCTCAGACTGCATTTACTTTTAAAAAACTACTTTACATACTGGAAACATGGGAATTCAATGCTCCCCAGTACACCTACCTGTAGAAAATTGTTCTGAGGTATCTTAAGCTACTACTAGGTCTATGGTCTAAAGACTTGTTATGCTATCCAAAGGCATCAGAACTAAAATATATGTTGAGATGATGTATTTCTTGAAAGGAAGATTCTGTTTCTGTGTCTGTGTGAGAACTGACATGAAGTATTTTGTATTCTGAGTGGTGCTAGCCTACTCTGAGGCTCACTGGCAGCTTGCTTGTTTCAATGAAGTGTTTTGTGCTGAAGGATCAGCCTGTGCAGAGCTTATGAAGAGCTTGTTCCACTGCATGAAGAAGCTGTGCCAGCAGCAGCCTTATCACCCAGAGATGTAGTTTCAGCATCTGTAATAGCACCCTATTGCTGGCAGGGTTAGAAACTTGCACACCTCTGCTCAACCCTTCTTTCTTTCAGATTTCACTTCAGTGCTGTGCTCTCAGAAGCATACCATTAAACCGACTGCTTCTGACATTCAGGGCAGAGACCTGGCTTTCCAAACACACAAAGCATTGTTGGCATATCCAGGGGAAGTTTGGGAGAGGAAGAAGAAATGGATAACTTAAGGAAAAAGGTCTGTTTTAAAGACAGAAAATTGTATGTTCTGCCCTAGATTGAATTTTTGAAATGGAATTTGAATGTAAGAATGAGAAAGGGTTGTGTGTGTGTGTGTGAGTGGAATGTGGCAGGGACTTCTGTCACAGGTTGTATTGAAAACTCAGTCTGACTGTCTCTGTCAAGGATGAGTTCAGGATGATGATAAGTTTGCTTTAAGTAAATGTTGAGAATTAAATAAACTTTCAAAGACTGTATTCAAATTAACAAAGGTTTGTTAGCTCAGGAGGAAAGTAAATTTGCCTGTCTGATAGAAAGGAAAAGGATTTTTGAAGACCCCTAACCTCTTCTTCAGGCTGCACAGTAGTCAGATGTAATATTATGTCTTGGATAAACAGCAATTGCCGTGACCAAATGATCTTTTCTACTGGAAATACTGCATGATTTATTACATTTATTTCAGTGGCAGATATTTCCATTGTTTGCATATATATTTAGAAATAAAACTGTCACCATTGCATTTACTATTTGCTATTTTAGATACAGTTAAGCTCTGTAAATGCAGGTTATTTGTACTGTAGATAAGGCAATGAAATATGGCCACATAAATTACTATTCCACTCCTCGGAAAAATTTTAAAGGTTATTGTTAAAAACAAGGCAAAGTAACCTCAACTGTAGTATCATATTAATTCAGCTGTGCTGGTTGCAGTACATAGCAAACTCATACAACAGTCTGTATGAATTCAATCTGACCCTGAGCACTTAGAGGAATTTCATGTGCAACTGCTTGAAAAAAACCAAAAATCTGTTTGTGAGATCTCTGCCAGAAGTCATGGTTATGAGTAGCAACAATCTTCAGATCATGCTCTGGATGAAAAATACCACAAGAAGAGAAAGAGTGACATCAGATCTATAAAATAATGATCAAAGACTGTAGTACACTTGGAATGTTCTCTTTTTATTTTAAATATATCTATTACAGTATTTTGTTAGGCTTATATAGAGCACTATTATTTACATGATTCAGTGTTTATCCTTTAGGGAGAATTCCAGTGCTCAATAAATAAGAGTCAATGAGCTGCTTGTTAACTGTCTTGGAATCAGTGTTCTGAAATATTAATTTCATATAAATGGTGAAAGTCTTTGAAATAATTATGGTTACCTGTAGTTTCATTCAGTAGGTATCTTCAGTCTGCAGTTAAATTATGTTGAAAACTCTGAACATAGCTATAGGTAATCAGAAGAAAGTTCAACGACAACATCATAATAAAAAAAAATACCACAAAACATCAGTGGTTGACCTCTACATTTTTCAGATGCATCTCAGGGTGATGGTAGTGTTCAAAGGGAACAAAAACCAGTTTTTAGTAGACGCCCTGATATAAAATGACTAGATCATGGGGCAAAATATACAATCACTAATAAATTAAAAATACAGCTTTTTACAAGATCTTTCAACATGGCATCTTAAAATGTGCCTGCAGGCAAGAATGGTTTCCATTATTTTTATTAAAATTCAATTTCCCGTGGTTAGTCTTTCTTACAGATGAATTTATGCATTATATAAAACACATAAACGTTGTCAGCACAAGGAATATCATTCACTGAGAAAATGAAGGGAGGGTTCCTATCAGATCTCACTCAATGTTGTGTGTGTAAGTTCAAAAGTACAAGAAAGGGGCTCTGGTTCTGATCTTGCACTAACACAATAAACGTAGCCCCCATGTTTCTATGTACAGAACTTACACTCCTGCCTTGACAACCACCCCATTTTAGTGTGACCCATGACAGAAACTGAGTCTGAGTCAGGACAAACAGCTTGTTTTTTTTCTCCTAATTCTCATTAATGTACCTCAGAGGTCAAATCCATGGCACATTATTTAAGTAACTGAATATCTGTGACGTTCAGCTATGGCACACAGTTTTGTTTCCTCAACATACACAAAGACAGCAGGGAAATGCAGCTCGTAACTACCAGGCATTTATCCTAGAAAATGTAACATTGTCATCATTATTGGACTAGAAACTTATGTTTATTGACAGTGTGCCTATTTTTCAACAAAACATCATTGATTTTAGTAGCACTACAGTTTGGCAAAGAATAGTTTCTGAATGATCTCTGTTACAGTTTTGAATCTCTGGCACATTTAATACACTTACCCACCTATTCAAATAATATTTTAAAGCAAAATTAATGTTTGATATAAAATAACAGTTGTGTTGCAAATGTGGAAAAATAGTCTACAAAAAATAAGTATAAAAGTGATCTCAGATTTATGAATATGTTTCATATAAACAAGTCCAGGTGAATAATCTGTGTTAGAAATGGCCCTTCATAGGCTGTGTCACAACAGAACATCACATTTTTCACAGTTTACAATAACACAGTTAGATTCACAATGTAATGACACCTTATATAAGAAAAATAGTATTTTACAAACTATACATTTGGCATCTATTTTTAGATTTTTTTTTCTGTTTCTTTTTCAGTTCCTTTTTTCTTTTTCCTTTTTCCAAAATTTTCTTACAAAATAGTGCAAAATTACAGTGCGTTATAGAAGATCTTGCAAATCCTAATAAAAAGTCCATATACTTAACTGTTTTGTTCACTCACTGGAAACAGTTTGGCACATTAGGATTTTGTATAGATGGAAAAGCTGCTCACTTGCATCTTTTCAGTGTATCATTGAGTATTTAAAACGTTAAATTGCACCAAGGGAGTTACCTTTCCAAACTTTTTAATATCAGCTCTTATAATAATGTGTGTTACAAAGTGGCAAAGAAAATGTAGGGTTTTGTAGTTAATTTATTTGCCAAACAGCATATATAAAGCTGGCTTTTCTTATGATGTTTTAAAGAAATGGATTGATGGGAACATTTCCCATCTGGTGACTGCTAAAGTGCTTATTTACAGTTTCAAGGTTCTATAGGAAATTTCCCCCAAATTTATATATATATATACCTTGGTTTACCATATATCTTTCAGATTTTGCTATCAGACATGTTTCTGTATCTGGATCCAAATAGGCTATATCAAACCAGGGGGATAAAGTTTCATCAAATCCTCTTTTCCGCTGGACTAATTAATGATAAAGAATAAAAACCAGTTGCTTTTGCTGCCAATTTGTAATGATTAAATTATTTTCCTGCTAATTATTTACTTAGAAATGTTAATGAGGGGTTCCCCCAAGTATCAATAATTCTTTTGTACAGACCTCAAAATAAAAAAGCTAATTCTCTTATTATTTGGAACAGCAAAGTCTTCTGCATTACCATAAACAGGCAGAGTACAGGCTACAGGAGCGAGTGTGCTGTGAAATGCACAGAGGGTGTCAGATGAATTCCAGCTCGGTTCTTTGCCTTCCTTGGCTAAAAGCAGCAGTGAAAAACCTGAGAGCACAGAATCATCTACTAGAGGCTGCCAAGCAGTGGTCTGAACCAGCTGACTCATAATTCAGGCTGTTAACCTGGGGGTGAAAGGCTCTCAGCCACATGAGCGAATCTCTGAGCTATTCACTGCACAGAGACTGTTGTGTTCAGTTAATTGTGTAGAGAATGTGGTGACACAAAAGATTGCCAATTAATTACCTTTGCAATAGAGTAATGAAGTGACTTCCTCCAGTACGAAAGCTGCAGGATGATGTCTCTAGGCCAAGTTGATTTCTCACTCTGTAGCAATAGTGCCATGAATTAAAATTACCACTGCATGGTTTATTTAATCAATTTATTGGTATTTCTGTACCTTTTATGAGCATATCTAACCAGTATGCTTTTTACATTGATTCTCCAAATGTAGAATTGGCCATAGTACTATAACTAGATATTCAAATATTAGAAGGGAAATGTCCATTAATAAGACAGAGATTTTTTTACCCAAGCCGTTTCACCCTTGTCTCCATCCTTTGTTACTAGCATAGGAATCTTCCAAATCACTTGCAAACTCTGGTAGAAGATTTGCCCAAACAAGAAGCAGAAGAATAAGCTGAAATAACTATCTTGTATGAATCATATTGAATGATTTCTAACATTTTAAAATCACTTTTATTATAAACAAACAAACGAAAAAAAGCCAAACCAGAACTGTCAGCCAAAATTAATGAAAAATCCCACCAGCTGGTAGGTATACAAATACTTCCCCTGGACTCTCTTCTCAATACCATACTAGTTCTGACCAAAGAAACACTTGGGTGTTTGTTTGAATTTCACTGCTAGGTTTAAATAGGTCAGAGGCTTCCTTGTCAGCCTACACAGAGAAACCTCTTGTTCCCACTTTGCAGACACAGTGATTACTCACAGGCTCATCTAGAATGAACCAAATACTTTCCTCAAAGAGGAAAATCAGGTATGGCTGAGACTGACCCTCTCTAGGGCACACTGAGTCCAGATTTTAGGACATGACCAGGTTTTATGCTTTCATCCTCAGACAGTCCTCGAAACACCATCTCAGCATCCTGAGCCACTCTGGCTTCTTTATGTCACATGGGAGTTCAGTGACCCTGCATAGCACGGGCAGGCTGTAAGCTGAGGTGCCGTGCTCAGGGTGCTGAGAGCACATACAGTATGGTGAAGCAGGAGACTTGGGCCAAGATTTATTAGTTAAGACACTAAATCAGAATGAATCCAAGGTTTTCAGCATGGACTACTCACTTACTACTCAGCCAGTCCACTCACTATGCACATGATGCAAAAGAGGCCTCACAAATTGGTCTCTGATGTCTATAGATGGCACTCTTTGGCACAATTCCCAAAGGCAAGGAAAACATATTCACTGAAGCCCCAGTGCATTAAAACATTTAAGATTCTCTTAGAATTAAGCACATGCTTAAGAATCATGGTCATCTGCATACTCTTAAGGTCCTTTTGAATCATGTCCAGAAAGTGTTGCTTCATGAGGACTTATAAATCAAAAAAGAAAATAAGAATAAAGGTCCTTGAATTGAGATAAGAAATATGAATATTTTACTGACAGATTCTTTCTTCCCCTGAATGTTATTTTGCATCTGATAAAAAAGATAATACAAGGCCAACAGGAGTGCCATTCTTGAATAATCAGAAACAGTTATTGGTTGTTTAGCTGAAGCTTGCTTGTTTAGAGATGGGAGAAAATGGTGTGATTTTTTTTAAGCCTATTTTGAGAAACAAACATGAGTATCTAGAGAGAGCAAGTAGTTCTGTACTGCGTTAAGTGGTGTAAATTTCCCATACCTTTCTCAGCCTGCATGAGCTCTACAAATCCCCACATTCATGCTCTCTCCGTGCAACTTTAGTTTTATTTGATCTGTTTCTTAAAAGACAAATATGTTGCTGGATGTCTCACACTTTCTGTGGGCCTCCCTCAGGCTGCTTGCTCACTGTGAGTATAGACACATGGAAAGAGGCACTAAGAGAAACTGGCACCAGGATTCACTAAGGAATGGAGATCTCATACTAAGCAACAGCTGCTGTGGACATTGTCTATGAAATAAAAGGAAAGTGCTTTAGAAGGATCTGCTGCCAGTTTTGTCTGATACCTGTTCACATTCAGTGGGGTAGCAATGCATGTGCCGCTAGTATTTTATCTGGTTTGGGACTTTCCACCCTAAGAAAGGCAGTAGTGTTGATAGCTCAGTGCATGGCAGAGAACCTAAAAACATCCAAGGTAAGCCATTGTAACAGAAAGAATGGTGATTGCTCTCTGTCTTCACTGACTGCTTAGTTAACTTGTGAGAAGTGTGACTCAAGACTGTTGTGGGCTGGCAAACGAAAAAAAATGAATGGTTGAAACATATTTGTTGAGAAAATAGTTAGAAGTGGTGAGATTTCCCATATTCTAGTTCTCTCTTCCCATATAATTTTCTTCTTTTGCCAGTGGTACCAAAGCATAATACCTATTTTGTCTAGTCCCATGTAATTTACCATTCCACAGTCGGATGAGTTTGCTCATTCTCTTTCACAGTGATTTGCTATTTGAGTCTGTTTGTGCTTGCTGTTCATGTAGGGTAGATCACAAAAGAAGCACAGATCTCACAAAGCTGAATGTCTTATACAGACTGGAAGCAACCTTAGGTGAGTTAGCTGTGTAGGTCTAGGTAGGCAGCCTTTATGCATGCATGGAGCACAGATATTTTATATCCATTGCTTCACATGATTGTCTACATAGGCTGAACATGCCCAAAAATGCTTCATTTTCTGTCAACAAAGATCTTTATATCCAGAATTGCTTAAGGCCTGATACCTGCAGATCACCTTAAAATTTTCATAAAAAATTGTCTCAGTTTCGTTGTAGCCCTTACTCTTCAAGAATATCAGTGAGGCATTAGGGTAATGTATATTTTTTAGAATTTGGTAATTATTCTTATGCATGATTCTGGATTAGATTTCTCTCCTGAATTGTTTATCTTTGAAGCAATTTTAGCAATGTTTCATAAATGAAATGTATACAAGTCTTGTGTGGAGCTTCTCTGAAGAGAACAACACTCTTTCCAGCAGTTCCATCAAAAGACTTTCATATTTCTTAAAATTCAGCCAAAGATTAGCCATGCTGACTGAATCCCATGCTTACAGAGGTAAATACATTACTTACAGGATTAAAATTCAGTGTATATTTCAAAAAATTTCCTGTGTGTACACTGACCGATATTTGTAGTAACAATTCATATATCTTATATACACTTACTTGTTATTTCTGTAAGGACTTGCTGCCAAGAAACCAGTCTGACTCAACCTAAGGTCTTCTAATGCACAGCGTAACTCTCACGATCTGAAATGAGGAACGAAATGAAGGATTGTGCACATTCTCCTTCCACTGAGATCATGCAAAGAACTTCCAGATTCCAGCACTGAGGGAATCAGGTTATTGAGCCAAACCAGCAGTGTGTTCAGTCACTGAGAATTTCACAGTCCTGAAAACAAAATGTTCAGATGTCCTGTAGGACAGACTGTAAGCTACAGCCACTTGCCTTCAAAATGATAAAACACTACTGACATTACATCCATATCAGAAGTTTGTTTTTAGAAGACTCAGTTTCGTTGTATTGCATGAATTTTCAAGGTAAGCTCATCTTGCTGCATATTAGAATGCTGGTGAGTGTAGGTGATTCACAGTATATTGAAAGTTAGCTGGATCAGAATACAGCTTTTGAAACCATAGGGAGAGCTGAAGTGATTCTATAACTTTTCCATGGGGTTTTGAGTTCTAGAAATTTACCTAATTACTTTTATAGCCTTCTGGGTTTCTATTCCAGTCTGGAATAAAAAGAAAATTAAAATCTGACAGCCAAATCTCTCACCTTATCTTTTGCTAAATATTTATCTATCATTTCCTTACTTCAGAAAAATTGTTGTCTGAAAATTTAATCTTAGTTACTTGATTGACTACTTTGCTTGATCATGGTCTTAAACATCTTATAAGCTGAAGTCTTTCCAGTTTAACTTTTTTCTTTTCTACAGTAGCAGATGTGATTTGTAGCACTCTGACCTGAAAATCCAAGCTGATTGGCTTCCATTTGAAACCAAAACTTATACATACATTTATGTCATTAAACCAACCTTGTGCATATGAATGTATATGGCAATCAGAAATTTGTCTTAGCTGAAAGAAAGAAGTAGTAAAATCATATGATACATGTTTAAAGTAGACATTTTAAACAATTATGAAAATCATCACAATTTTGTATTCGCTATTAGAGCAAATGTAATACTTAAAAACCTACTTATATTATCAAATATTGATAGCAATTGTTGTTCTGAAGAGTGCATTTTTAATACCTGTGACATAAAATATTTTCAAACCCCAAAATTCATTAGGTTAATAAGTTGAAAGGCTATATGCCAGCCAGATAGCTTATTTACTGAATTTCAGCATATTTCTTTCAGAAAATCGACTGTTTAGTATTTTTTCCCCACACTTACACATTCAAACATCAAGTTGACCAGCTACACTTAAAATTCATAACAGATCTTTATGGAATTGGGGGAAAATTCTGTTTTTCAAGAAATTATATGAGAGAGCTTTCTAAAATATCTCAGCAAACTACTTCTAAAAATCCATCATTACCAGCTGAATTCAGTACATGAGGCTGATGTAATCAAACACCCTTGTTAAAATCTGTTTATCTCTGTATCAGTGTAACACCACTTAAAGCCTGGATTCAGGTTCACGATACTTGAAACACTTTGAGGGCTCAGGGTGTGCTACATTTGAATATACCCAATAGTTGAATGAATATGGACTCTGGTCACCAGGATTGGTCATCTTCTCTAAATATGACTTCTTTTTTTCTTCAGAGGGTAAAGAGCAACATAATGGGACCATTTGTTAGGAAACATTTTTTAAAACAAAGACTGGCCGCTGTTCTGATGCATTTTAAAAACTGTAATTCTAGGCCATTACCCTTAAAAAGGGGAGAATTAATCACACTTCCATAATGTTAGGTATTGTACTTAACTGTGCTCTTAAAATGCAAGATGAACACATGAAACTTTGCTGTCTTTTGAAGTATTACACACATTTCAGTCTGGAAAAACAAATTAGACTCTTAAAGTTTTCTCTGACATTTAAAAATTGTTTCCTTATTTTCCAAATAGTTAAACAATAAAGATAAAATGTTAAAAAAAATTGTTAAAAATGACTACTTCAGGTGTAAGACTGGGATTTGTTTCACAGAAAATGTGGAAAATCTTATTTTTAATTTATAATAAGCAATCAAATATTCTTCAGTGTACATAATTAGTGCCTCTATTATAATTTGAAACTGAGTCCTGATGACTGCTGCTGCTGATCTTTTAAAATCTCTTACAAAATATAAATAGGATAGCCAAGAGAAAATAGCTGATAAACCATGACATGAGATTCTCTTTTCCTTCCTTTTTTCCTCTTTTCCTTTCCTCTCCACTTGGACTGAAGTCCTTTCTGGCTTCTTCAAAAAAGTGCATGCGCACACCCACACACACACCCCCACACACACCCACACACACACACCCACACACACACCCCTTCACACACACACAAATTAATTCCAAAACCATTTTTCTAGATTTCCAATGGACTTGTATTCCTGGTGTCTTTTCACATGATCACAAGCAAGACATGCATGTGATTCCCAGAACCTAGGAAGATGCACTGAAAAATCCTTCTTCCAGTTGAAATAACTAAGATACATCTTGTTATTTTTGTCAAGCATCAGAAGATATTCTGCCAGCTCTCTGGGGGAGAGAAAATCTTCCACATGTATGAAAGAGTCTGCTGGAATGTAATTCTCATAATTTTCTCTAGAAGGGCCCAGTACAACTGGTACTGATCCAGCCAGAAGAGCATTGTAAAGTTTCTCAGTGATGTAATCTTTGTGGATTGAATTTTCGAAGGAAAGGTAGAATTTGCACGTGGAGATAGTTGGAATCAAGTTCTTGTCGTTGACGTAGTCTCCGAAGGCTTGTCCGTAGGTGTGGATTTCAATGTATTTGCTGAGCTCGTTGTAATACTTGACTCGAGCATGCTCAGGGTTCCAGTTACTTACAACCCAACAGACCAAGTTTTCCTTACTTGGTACTTCAAATGTGAAGGAACTTGTACCAACCATCATGAAGCCATAAGGCACCTGGATGTCTGAATCACGCCGGTAAGTCAGGGTCAGGTTAAAAAGGTGTTCAATGCCACTCTTTTGTGGAGTGTGAGTTGGAGACTCCAAGTTCATCCAAATCCACTTCTGGAAGGGTGGCCTGGCTTGCTGAGGTAAATTAGCCAGATCCCAGCTGATGTCTCTGTGATGAATGAGAACAGCGTGGGATCTGTTATATAGCGAGCGGTCAATAGTCAGATGGCACCCAGGGATATTGAACATGGTTTGGCAGGATGTGAGATCGAATGTCTGACCAAATGGCCAAACCCAGATCAAAACAGTGGTTTCATTGAGATTATCAGTTTTGGAAGAAAAGAAGTTCTTCATTTTCAACACTGAACTGGCTGATTCTATAGGACCAGAAATCCAGCTATTTGTTGGTTTGATATAAATTAATATAAATGCCATGAAACAACCAAGGATAATGAAGATAATAAAAAATGGCCGGAAAATTCCTTTAGATGTCGATGTCATAATTTGCTCTGCGAAAAAAAAAAAAAGAGAGAAAGAGAGAAAATAATATCAGGTATTAAATTACATATATATATCCTGTTAAAACAATCAGACATTATAATGGATACAACTTCAACAGCATAGAGCTGCAACCTCAGAAATTTCCTTTGAATGGAGAGGGCATGGGTTCCTGCACACTACACAAAGTGACAATATTTGTCTTCTTCACATTAAAAGCTCACTGACAAATTAGGAGCAAGATTTTAATATGTCTCATACTTGGTGTGATTTAGCATATGCTGAGAAGTTTTTTGCTTCAAACCCAGGCCAAGCATTTGGAATACACAAGACAGGCAATGATTCTATCCTCGTGACTGTCTAAAGGACAACATGCTGCAGATTTGTTCCATTCCCATTTGTGTGAATGTGAAGAACATAGGATTAGAGGATTGAGAAAGGAAGGGACTAGAACTTTAACTGTGTAATCAGTAAGACTCTTATAAAAAAAATAGTTAATGTCTCATGGCCACATAGGGATGAACATTCATGCCTTCTCCAGAGGACTCCTGAAAAACCAACATAAAGAAAAATAAAGAGAAATGAATATAAAATATATCCGTATGTGTTTCATTATGTTTTTATATGTTAAAAATTAGGAAAAGTAGACATATGCTGCATTGTTGTGAGGTATCCTTTATTTTTCCATAATAAGGGAAATAGGGCTGAGGAGTTCATATAGCCTCCTTGGTCCCTGCTCTAGTTGTTTCCTCCTTAGAGAAGTGATAAATATCTTTCCAGAGCTACCCTTCCATATGGTTCCTGAGAAACCTAACAAAGTTATGGGTTACTAATTGCTAACCTTTGATCCTGAATGTAGAACAGAATTTACAGATGTTCTAAAACTGAAAACAGTTAACCATGGAGCCCTGTGACACACAAGGGAAAGGGAGGGGAGGTCAGTTACCAGAAGGAAGTGTTCCGAATAGACTGGCACACTGTAGATTCTACAGTGAGTTACAGTTACTATAACATTTGTCTGGTTTTCTCTTTCTGCACATTTTTCAATTATTTTTGTTCTGTTATGTTGACTAGACAGCCCCACAGAAAATTTATAAAAATCCCACTGCTATAAATAATAAAATATATAATATAATATGTATGCATATATGCATATATATATATATATTATATATATATACAAATTAAAATAATCAAAGTCAAAGAAAGCAGAAAGTGCTTTCATAGCTCATCTTTCCCTACCTTCACTTCAGTAACAATGGAAATGTATTCACATTCATTGCTGAGAAAAGGAAAAAGGAGGGAACATCATGCTTAGCTTTACTCTTACACTGTATCTTGAAGACAAGGGAATTTGCCACAATCTCTCCCCTGGTTTTGGGAAGACGGATGGTCTTAATTCTGGTTTTAGTTATAGTGGTGGATTAACCTTTTCTGGCTGTCAGACCCACCCAGCCACTCTCTCACTCCTCCTCTTCAACAAAATATGGAAAGAAAATGAGAAGAAAGTCTCATGGGTTCAAGTAAGGACAGGGAGGTCACTCACCAGTTACTGTCACAGGCTAAACAGGCACATCTTGGGGCAAATACTGTAATTTATTGCCATTGAAAAGAGATTTGTATAGTGAGAAACAAAGGCAATTATTAAAATAAATTTTCCCCCTCATCTTCTTCCCAGGCTCAACTTTCTCCTTTATTCCCAGCTCCATACCCACCTCTGAGCAGTGCAGCAGGTAGGGAACCGAGGTTTGTGATCAGTCCACAATCCTTCCTCCTCACACATTCCCCTCCCTCCAAAATGAGTCCTTCCTCTGGGATACAGTTCCTTCATGAAAAAAAATCTTAGCTACTGAGTGGACTGTCCCTGGGATGCAGTTCCTTCAGGATGCATCCTCCTGCTCTGACACAGGGTCCTCCACAGGCCACAGTGGGCTGCAGGGGAACCTTTGCTCTAGCACCTGGAGTACATCCTCCTATCCTTCTTCTCTGACCTTGGTGCTCACGAGGTTGTTTGTCACATTTTCCCCCTCATTCTCCACTGCCTGGGCTTTTCTTAGATTCACTTTCCCAGAGGTGCCACCACCTTGGCTGCAGGGCTTAGCCATGCCCTGCAGTGGGTGTGTTGGAATATGCTGGCATGGGCACAGGATGGCCCTGGCCACTCTTTGGAGAGGCTGTCTGGCAGTCCCTGCTGCCAGTGCCTGGGCACAAACACCTCCTACAATTACAGGAAATATATGGCATGCTGAGTCTGGTGCTTTTGTCCAGGCCCTTTTTCTCAGCACATAGTTTAGCAGGCCCTCTCTGCTTTCAGCAAAATGATCCTGAGGGCAGTAAAGGAGAGGAACTGTGTGCCCATGGCTTTTCCACTTATCCTCATCAGTTTAAATCCCTCTGAAAGAAATACGAGGTTTTATAACAACATTACATTGGCTTTTTTTAGCCTGTGTTGATTGTTGCTGGAAAATATGTCTAGAAGGAAGGTTGTGACCTATGAGAGCCAAAGGCTGCCTTACTACAGAGAGAGCAAGAATGGGATCTCTGAGGAAGAAGGGATTTAGGTTGAGCAGCTCTAGGAGATGAAGCTCAAGGAAAAACAAGAGGCTGAGCCGATATTCATGTAAAGCTGTTCTTTGCTTCTGTGCTACAGAAAGCAGTACACAGAATAGGTACAATTTATCACTGAACAGATAGTGTGAGCTGAGTTTGGACAATAGATTGGGAAACATGTCTGTTCGCAGGCGTTGATCATTTGCTAGGGATTGAAAAGGATGGTGTCAAATCAGAAAAGGATTTTAACATTGTGCCTTGTAATGTAGTCACCCTCCAGTTAAAAGCCCTTTGACTCAAGTATCTCCGATAGGGACTGTTTTACACTAAGCTCTTCGGCTAACTAACAAAACCCCACATCACCACATGGCAATTCTTTTTGCACGTACCCTGTTCTCTGCTTGAAATTCTAGCTTACCCAAGGTGTTGCATTTGTGCAGGAAGCTTTTGAACTGTAGAGCCAATATGAGGATAATCACCTGTGGTCTGTGCTACCCCAAGTACCAATGTTAACTTCTGACTGTGTTAAACAGGTGAGTTTACCTACTTTTGTCTCTTCTGGGTCAATTTCCTCTCCTGGCTTTGCTACCCTGTGAACTCATGTCACCCTTCTTGATCTGGGATCATGGTTCTTATTAGATTTTGTGTTTTACCAAAACACTAGCCTACATCCAGGCTAGCTACATCCAGTCCTTTATAGTCCTGCATCCTTTGGATTCAGAGAACTAACTGTCCATTATGCAGACTCACAGCTCCATTAGATCTGTTGGCATCACTGGCATGTTTCACTCTGGAACTACTGTTAATTGGATGCCGGAAAAGGGTTCCAAAACCAAGACCCATTAAAAAAATGAATGAGAGTCTTGCAAGGAAGCAGAAGACCTGAGTAGACTCCTAAAAATACCACTTGCCTATACCCTGAGGAGCTGGACAGGATTTTTTCATGGAGCTCTATTTTTGTATTCCATTTTGTGTTAACTCCAGTAATAACTCGTAAGATGTATACTGGGAATAGCAGCAACTTTTCATGATGAAGTGCTAACAGAAGAAAATGACTTCTGTGCTTCACAAGGCAGATTGAGGAACCTATGGAATGGATCAGCAAACTCTGCTTTCATGGCTTTTGGGACTGGGTCCTGTGCACAGTCAGGCAGCAGTAAGTACAGTGAAGGCATGTGGTGAGCATTTGTTGACAAATACTATTTGCATAGCATCATAAAATGGTTTGGGTCAGAAGGGATTTTCTTGAGAAGTAGCTTGTCTGTACTGCTGGGACACAAAGGTTAGGGTGCACTAGAATACACAGATTATTTTTCCCATAATATTCTCCTAAATGGGGAGTCTTTTCGTGTTTGCTTATGTCCTTCTTTTTTGTGCCCAAGATAACCATTAACATCCTGCTGTAATTCTCACTATAAAGGTGACACTAAGGAGACATTTGTTACAGGCCATCCAGGCAAGTCACCTTAGTTCACCCTTCCTCTTTCACAGTTTTCCTTCTACCACAGAATCACAAATTTCCTTTCTGTGCATTCCCTCCCCCATGCATGTCGGAGTCTGAAAGGAAAACTTTGTCAAAGAGATGTGTTTACTGAGATTTTTGCCAGCTGGAAGCATTCTGTACTTTTGATAGTTTTGTTATAAAGTACATTTCAGAGTGTTGTGGTGTAGCAAGTATTTTCTAGGTGCTTTTTTCCCCCAAGTTGAAAGTATGGTATTTCATCAGTACAGGACTTTTTTTCTCAGTACAAAACTTAGCAAGGCTTCTTTTAAAGTGCAAATCTTGGCATTCCATCAGCAAGCAACTGCATTTAGCAGCAACAAAAACAGAGGGATAGTAATGGGGTATTAGCACTCTTAACCCCAGCTGTACCAGACAAAGCTTGCAAAAATATATCTGTTTTTTGAATGTATTATGTTCACTAAGAAATAAAATTGAATTTTATGGAAACTGTTTTATCGTATCTTCATTGCAATTAAGATTGGGACTTATCAATCATTCCAGAAGAGACAGATATGGATTTTTTTCTGATTATGCAGTACCGCAGTGGGGACAAAATATAACCTTTCTGGTCAATAATATCAATGCCTATTTCTCTGGTATAGTTTTACACCTATTTTTACACTAATTTCTCCAGGTTTTGCCAGGAGCCCAAAATACATCAGTGTTTTCAGAGTTATAACTTTCATTACTACTCTAGTTCTGAGATTTTCCAAAGGAAAAGGACAGTATTTTAAAATAAAGATGGTGCAAAACTTCTTGAAATTGTGGACACTGGATATATTGAATAAAAAAATCACACCTTAGAATTCTTAAGCATTCAGGGCTCTTGTCTTCATCACGAGCTGGTCTCAGAATCTGTCTAGCAGGAATACTTAACAACCTCAAGATAGGCTCTGAGGATCACTCCTGGGATCAGAGTGGGTGAGGAGCAGAAGGACATTGAGGTTAAAAGAGGTGCCAGAGGTAGGTACCTTTAGAAGCAGACAGGCTAGGTACATCCTCCAGGGCTCTAAAAGCACAGTTGAATGCAGTGTGAGCTGATAGGAATCACAAGCAAACAACTGCTATTGTTAGAAAGAAGGCTCATTTGAGATTGCTCTCCCTGTCCTCTGGCATGTTTTACCAGCCTTGGCCATGGCATATCTGCATTTATGCTAACAGCTGTATTTTCTTAGAGCGCACTTCCAGTTAGCTGGAGTTTTTTCACCTGCAGTATTAAAGGAAACCTGATTGCCTCAGGATAGCCAGTGTGTAGCTTCTTATCTCCAAGTCACTGCTGTATGGACATGCCCCCAAGTGCTTTTGCTTCTGCTCTCTGAAACTGAAGATGGTTCCTTTTTTTTTTTTTTNTGAAAATGTTTCTTTTTTTTTTTTTTTTTTTTTTTTTTAATTAACTCTCACTGCTCCCAGTTAGGCTTCCTCTGTTGCAGCCAGGACAGTGGATATTTTCCCCCCCACCATCCAAACACAAGCTTGCTTCCACACATTTCCATGCCTGTCCACAGATTTCCGAAAACAGCCCAGTATGAAAAGGCTCAACAGAGCTGCACAGAGTTAAAAGGCTGAAAGCTGAATGAGCTGCTGATCTCAGACTGCATATTTTTATTCTACTGTTTACAGCATTCTTTTTCTTCCCTTCTCCACCTCCTTTGTTTTCAGGTTATTTGTTAGTTCCACAGATTCCAGTTTTGTGTCTTTGCACTCTGAGAACAGTATGGAATCATTTTATTCAGCAGTGGTAATTTTTACTTTGAGCCGTTTTAGAAAAATGATCTAAGAGCACCCCGAGGACAGGTAGCTATTAGGATAGATTGCTTAGGGATGGGGCAGAACCTGTCACTGGAGACTGATAAGAACAGGTTACAGAAGCACCACTAAGCAATGAGAGATCAGATCAGATTTTGTCCCCAGGTCCAAGGGCTGGGCTAGATTGACCTCACTTGATTCCTTCTCACCTTGTGCTCATAATATTAAACACAGAGCCTTATAAAATTCACCTAATAAGAACACAAACTGGCAGTCTAAAACTGCAAAGAATTGCTGCATAAATTAGTAAAATCATCCCCCATCTTCAAAGTTGTCTGCAAACTATGAAATTGGCACGCTGTACAGAGTGATAATACGAAGGAAAGTAAAAAACTATGTGGACAACAGCAACAACACAGTCCCTGCTATCAAAGGCTAAACCTAAATCTTCCTGTCAATTGCTAGATGCAGTACTGCTGCTTCTTTTGTGAATATCTGAATTTTGACCCCTTACTGAAGAAAACCCTCTTCTCAGCTTCCTTCTCCAAATATCTGTGACACACAGCATCCTGCTATGGCTCAGCAGCCCCCAGCCTTCCCCCGTGATTGTCATCCATCCTCTCCTTCTCTCCATGGCAGTCACACACTGTCACTCTCCAGCTGCTTATGCAACAGCTCAGTGGTTTCTTTCTGTGATCCAACTGCACAGCAAAAGACATTAGCCAGGGACACAGAGTCTCTCAGAAAAGCAGAGGAAAATGGCTAAAGCAGTGCTGTCCATACTGGAGTGACTCTATATCCACCAGCACTGCCACATATGAAAGAAAATAAAGTCCTATCAGCAAGACAATTTTCCAAACAATCTGGAGTTAGTGTCAGGACACTCCACATGGCAGCTGTGTTGCTTTCTAATTATGAGATTTTAAGTTTTTCTCAGAGGGTACAGGAGTACTCTCCATTCCTTCTCTGGGCACTACTGGAAAATAAATGCATGCAAAGTGATCATAACCTCAGCAGCATTGCCAGCCTTGGTAACATGCAAAGACAGAACCTTTTTTACCTTAACTCCCACGTTTGCTTGTCCACATCACAGCTAGTTTATGACTGACAGCAATCCGTGAAAGGGAGGGTGGCTTTCCATACTGTGCTAGGTGTAGAAAATGGAGTTCTTCACCACTGTAGCTTAGTAGCAAACTTTATCCTCCTTGTTAGGTAAGAGCCTTTTATCTTCCTGAATATAAAGCTCATCCTAGTTATGCAGCACAAGCCAGTCCATGCCTCTTTCAAAAGCCCTGAAAAGGCTCTGCACAAAGTGAAGCTGATCAAAGAAAAGTGCTCCAAAAGCAAGTGGTCTCTTCCTCCCTTCTTTCCATGTGGTTTGGGAACAGCAAACTGCTGTTCTCTCTGATTCTGCCAGAACTGCAGAAAGAGCTCTTCAGCAGCTTTGTGACTGGCTTGTAAAAGTGCAGCTGGCCAGCTGAAATACGAGTAACATACCTGCACAAGCTGTGTATTTGTGATGGCCACCCGCCCACCAGAAAGCCCTGATTAACCCACAGTGGCTGTGAAAAAGATGTGAGCAAAGCCTAACAGAGAGGGACCATGAAGTGGCAGGAGAAGAACTATAGGCATTCCTGTGCACATAAGCTAAATTCCCTATCAAAAAATCACAATTGCTTCTGGCTGATTTCCTAATATGTATTTCCCTTGTATAGTGGAAAAACACCTCCTCCTGCGAAGAAGATAAATCAGAATCAGGAAAAAGCAGAGGATGCCTACTTATAATATTGAACACTTACTGTAGGGTATATTGGTTCTGTGGCAAAGCAAGTCTTTTGGAGCTCTGAGCACCAGCTGTTTGTGTAGATATGATTAGAGGCTAGGTGCAATAGTTACACTGCTGCATAAGCAAGCTAAAAATTTAATTGAGATTTAATGCTGCCTTTTTTTGCAGCTACAATTTCATAGATCTGAGGATTTTGCCAGTGGCAACAGAACTTGTGATATAGCTCTGTAGCCAGGAAAGAAAGCCTGAGAGACCTCTAAGAAATACCATAAAATCCCCATAATTTGATCTCTACTTAACATTTCACTTCTCTGCTTGCCTAGCACCTTTTCCTTAAAAGACTCATTATACCTCTAGGTTTGAGATCTGTACTGATGGAACTGGTTTTTTAGGACACAGATAAGTGTTCTTGCTTTAATTTGCAAAGTCTTCTGTGCTATGGATACTAGTTGCCAGTGAGACAACAACTGCCCTCGAGAGAAAGGAAAGCAACTGAAGTGCTCAAATCAGTTTCAGTATGCTCTGTGGCTGAGTGGGAGAATGCCATTTACTACTAGAGTCAAAGCAGAGAAGAGAGGTGATAATTTGCAGGCCTACTTTAAAAAATATGTCCATATTCTTTGCAAATTAGACTTTTTTTTTTCCCCCTCAGAGAGTGGAAGGATGGGCATTTGTTTTACAAGTACAACCAACAGCATTGAGTTTCTTGACTATTCTGAGCTGAGAAGTAGCTGTACATTGGTCAACAGGACTCAGGATGGCCAAGAATCCTCATTCAGGTTCTGCTAGTTGTTGTCTAAATGCCTCAAGCAGAACTCCTCACTGACCCAGCTTTCTTAAAAGCCCATCAGTGACTCAAAGCTTCAGATTACATTCTGTGCATAGAGAATATGAATCCTTCACACTGTAATATAGTGACTGCCAAAACCAATGGCTGCTTATTTTCCATCTTGCATAAATGCAGTCCAAATAAGTGATGGATTGTAGAGCACTTGTGATGTAAGGACACCAGCACTAATTGGAAGAATGGAAAAACAGCACCAGTCGTTTTTGCTGTGCACCAACAGCTATGTTTTCAAGATGACTTGTGTTGGTAGTACTAAATATTTAAAAAAAAATTAAACTGGTAAGTATAAGATAGAAAGTGATTATAAAACAAGACTCTTGAATGAAATACTCGTCTTGCTGGAGCAAGATTAGTAACTCAATATAAAAATGGTACTATTCCATAAAGTTTGGACACTGAAAACAAGAACAGAGACTTTTAAGATCTGATCCAAGTGCCTTTTTACTCAAACAAAGGGAGAAAGATCAAGATCCACAAAAAGTAAATTCAGACACTTTCCTAATAAGAAGTTTAAACATATGCACACACACGAACTGAAACAAAAACATAATCCATATGCATATCATAAAGCATGATATAACAAGAATGAAAGCATACTTGAAAAACAATATCTATTTTAGATAGTGTATATTATAAAAGAAGCAAAACTAACAATCCCTCAACCTCTCAAACTGCACACTCTTCTGAGAAAACAAAATCGAAGTTGAGAGAAAGCAGTCGTTAATTTCTTGGAGTGTCTCTTTGTGTGCGTAACAAAAGGAAGAGCAGACAGCTGGAACTACAAGTATAACAAGCTGAGAAATACAAAGCTTAACAAAGTCACTGAAGAGACTTTTTCTGCAGAAAAGAAAAAAACTCGAAGTCCTTCAGTGAAGAAATAGCGAATACATAAGAGGAATGGGTTGAAGGAACAATTGTCTGAAAGAATCCTCCAGTAGCTACAAACACCAACATGTTCTAAGGTGATGTTTTCTTTTTACTACTTACTGTCCAGGTTAACACATACACTGATGCCTTTGAGGGCAACTCAAGGTTAGAACACAGGAATGAAGAATATTCTTCACAGGCTGCTGACAATACATTGTACAAAACAGACCACCTGTTAGTCCAGAGATCATGCTTCTTTTGAAAAGGCTCAAGTTATTTGCTATTTTTTAGCTTATTTTCTTCCTTTCAAGCTTGTTAAAAAGAGAAGTTAAACATTTGCAGTCTAAGTTTAATTCTAATGTCCCATTTGCACTTGATTTTAATGTTCATTTACTGGATTTTAGTGTCATACTTAAATCTACTAGTATTCTATTCTTAATAGAGAAAAAAATTCCCTAATGAGCTAATGAAATTTTTTGCCACGACAGTAACAATTCAAGGTAAAATTATTTATTGTATCAGAAATAGATTTTGCCAAGGGCTCTTTTTCCCATCTTAAGGTTTGCAGCCCATAGTCTTTCTCTGGTACAACTTTACTGCCTATTAAAACTAGGCATTTAAAAAGTGGAAAGAAAGAGATTTCCTTTTTTCCTACAATGCAAGACTTTATACAGCACTCTTACCCAGAGAGTAACTTTCTAAAGAAAGTCTGCAGAGATAAGTAGGAGGAAACATGGGGAGAAAGAAAGAGAGCAAGGGAAATAAACTGTAAAAGATTAAAAAAATGGGTCTAATATGAGGTCAGCAGCACTTAATTCTGTATTCCTTTGCTTTAAGGACATTGGTGCAAAAAAAAAGTGATGGCAGGCCATTGCCTTTTCAAACAGACTGAGAATCCATGCAGTTAATACAGTTTAGCAAATGTGGGTAGGACTAATTTGATGACAAAATTGTTAAGAGGAACCTAAATCCCTGGTTGATTTGCCTATCCCAAGTCCTAAGAAGCCCCAACCCAGAAACAGGCTCTACTAGTAGGAATCAGGGGACATTTTGGTATCCTCAACCCTGAAACCATTTGTCTTTTAGTGTTGGTCGTGCTTAAACTCTCTCTGACCCTCTGCCTTTCAGCACTCTGTGCTCTTGGCTGCCTGGTGCCAGCACATCCCCAGAAGGGGCTCATTCTTCATGAGGAAGGGCCATTCAAAATCGATAAACTACCTACTACCCCAGCTCTCAGCCCTAAGGATACAGGTGTGCCTACAAGAGCAGACTCCATCTTAAATGCACTGGTAACAGCTGCTTTTTGTTTGTTTGAATTTAAAGGAAACAGGAGTAAGATGAAGTCCCTTTATGCAGCAGCTGAAGCTGTGACCTATTAGATAGGAATCTTTCTTCAGCCTGAAGTGATCCAGACCTAGATATTTCAATTTCCTTAAAGATTTCCTAGCTCCTAGACAACACTGTCTGTCGATTTTACAATGTGTGAAGAGCTTTAGAAATAGATGTGAGCAATCCTTTTCTCCTCATTGCAGGCCTAGTTGCTAATCAAGACAATACTATTTTCTTTTGACCTCTTTCTGTCTCCTGCCTATTGACTCCCCTAATGGTTTATGCCCACGGGCACTTCTCCAGCACTAGAAGGTAGAGTCAGCTTCCTTTCCCAGGAAGTTTACAGCCCTGTAAAGAGAAGGTGGAAGAGGCAGTTTAAACCTCCTTTGTTGGAAAGATCACAAAAACTCATCTTTATTTTGGGTGAATAATTTTCTGGCTGTATAATTTTCTGGCTGTGTTTCAAAAGGTGTAATTTCCTAACTTCTTCATAAAAGAATGGGACTAGATCCTTGCTCTCAAGGGAGGATTCCCAGCTCTGAATCCCAAGAAGGACCCATTACTTTAGAGCACTGATGTGTCTTGGTGAAGGATGGAGGAAGACACATCCCAGTCCTGTCCTGGGCAGCTTCTTTCACTGTTTGTGGTGCCCGATGGATTGTCTCCACTAGGTAGGTGCTCCAGGCACCCCAAAGAGGTTTTTGGGCTAGCAACCAGACCTGCTAATGCTCAGCCTGTGGTGGTTCTTGAGGGCAGCCTTTGATCTCTGTGGTCAGTTGTGGTCAAATGTCACACAAAACAAATATTAAATTATCACAATATTAAATTATCACAAAGACCTCTTCCCAGCCAAATGAAATGGAATTTCTGCTAGAATATATGTCTATTGTAAGTCCTCATAAAGTAAGTTTAATCAAAAGCAATAATAATAATGATGTTAGGAAATCTTTATCTCACTGACAAGCACGTTGGTCTGCTGAAGGACAGCATTTTTTTTACCAGGGCCATTAGAGGCTGCTGGTGCCCTGACAAGTCTCAGAAACAGGACAGAGAACAAAGTAGTAGAACTTCCTGTCTTTTTTATCAGTTTAACCTGAGTTCAGATGAGTATAATTTAATTTGAGTTAGGGACTAATCACTTTCTGTCTCATAGATACCTATAGTGTGAGACTACTTTCCTTTAGTAAAATACTTTCAAATCTACCAATTAAGAGTACCATAGAAGCAGAATAAATTCAGCTCTACTAACAACAATACTTTCACTTTTGAAATGCCTTCTCCTAAAGAATCTTTTCGACTTTTGCAAGCATAAAGTTTTAATCACAGTACAGTTAGAAAATTATTACTGAAACTGCTTTATGTAGAGTAAAAGAGGGGTGAAAATCAAGTCCAGGAAAGACAAAGTAATTTTCACAGTATCATGAAAATTCTAACAACTATTTGACAACTATGACATAAATTTACATCAAAAAAGTTGAAACTGTAAAATAGAATAATTTGCTTCAAACAAATTTCACTAGAAGGTAGTCATATCACATATATTCAGATCAGATATCTTTTTTATCTATCTTTGTTTCAAATCTCTGAAAACACATCCAAATCTTCTTTATTGAGGTAAATTAGTACAGGGAAATGAAAGATTTAATCAGATTAAAGTTAATGACCCCTTGATCTTTAAAATAAGAAAAGCCACAACCCTTTTGCAGAGCTATAGTTGAAATTCTACCAGCAAATCTGGATTTGCTGGAAGACAAGAAGTATCAGAGATGAAATCTTGCTCAAGGAAACACTGGAAAACCTATTAATTTCAGTAAGGTTAGGGTTTTGTTCTTTCAGTGGATTGCAACAACATGTAAGAAGAGAGACCGCAAAAGCTGTTCCTTTGTGATTAAAGTTAACTTAGAAATAAAAAACCTAAGGCAACTCAGGAGACAGCAAGACAGATGTAAGTCTGGGCACAGGGAATCTAAAAGCTGGAACAAGGTACAAATAATAAACAGTCTCCCTTATACACACAAATACACTGCCACACACTATCTGTAACTTCAGGAAAGATTTAATCACATTTTAGAAATGGTTAAGGAAAGATTAAATCACCTTTTTCTCAGTTTTCACCCTGCAATATGTTATAAATACAAATATATACTTGTATGTATACTTTTATGTGTATATATACACACAATGTTTATGTGGTATTTGTAGCACACTTAATTACTTAGATTCCCTGAAATGTATTTTATAATTATGTTTTATATTTCTTTGTATCCATACCTTCATATACATCTCTACCTGTGTAGTATGCACACACCCACACCCCCAAATAGAAGGGAGGGAAAGAGTGCTGAATTCACTGAGGCACTGAGCCAGGGAGGGGTGGATGGGAAAAGGAGGCAGAAAGTACAGACAGGTATTATTGTCACAGGAGAAATAAAATATTTTTCTTTTTTTTGTGCCTTAACCCTTTTGTCAGAGAGGACATGAAAGAATGCATTGCTCTGAAACAATTCTTTCAGGAGGAAGCACAGCAGCAGGCTGAATCCTGCAGTCCTCAAGATTATTTCAACATGAGATGCCTGAAACCTTTATATAAATAGCTGGAGATGGGAATTATGCCTTTAGATTTCTGGAAAAAGTCTAGCAAGGAAGAGAAGGCAGTTGCTCAGACTAGAATTCTGATGAAATATGTCATGAGAGAATTGGGTAAATTTACTCCCCATTAAGCAAACAAGTATGTTTATTGGTATCGCTGATATGAATAGAAAGTTTTAGAGATAAAAGATTCTTAAATGCCAATTTAGGTTTCATTCATATTCTGTCCCTTTTTGCATTTTCAGCATCAGCAATTATTATCAACTTCTTTTTTATTACCAGTCAGTTTCTTTCAAGTCTTCTGTTCTTTAAGGTTTTGAGTTATGAATAAGACAAACAAAATTGTCCAGCTAATTCTAATAGATTAATTTTAGTTGCCAATACAGATGTCTAAGATTTATAAGCATGTTTAAAAAATAATAAAAAAATCTAAGAACATGTTAGAATTAAGCCTTTTAAAGGCTTTTTTTCCTACATATTTTCTCTTTATTTTCTGAGTTATTCAGGTTCCTAGGTCATATTCAACACCTTAGAACCTCATTTTGTTATTTATTGTTCTGAAATTATGTTCTGCAATGCCAAAAGGGAAGATTAAAATGTAAGTAGAATTTAGTACAACAAATGAAGAGAAAGACTATGAAGATCAGAGGAATTATTTTTAAAAAATGAGTTACTTTGGATTTTTAGATGTGTAACTACATGTGCAGAATACTTTTTTATAGATTCCAAATAATTTAATATTAACTGGAAAATAGAGTATTCAAATTCTCATCAAATAGTTAGAAATTTCCTTACAGTTTAAAGGTAGTTTTTCTGCTTTAAGCCGTTTGTTTGAATGCCAAGCAAACATTTATTCAATGTTCATGGTGTAAGCATTTAAATAGAAAGTAAAAGATTACTTAACAGTGCTTGTGCATGATTGACAGATATTGGAACTTGACTGCACTCTGTGCTACTTAAAATGATAACAAATGAAGTGTGTGCATCCAGAAAAACTGGTTTTGGATGGATGAACTTGACTTGCTGATGAAAGTAAAATGAAATAAATTACACTCCAGCCTCTCTGAAACTGGCATATAATGCTGAACTGAACTGTAAGTATTTCACTAGGAGACTTCAAATAGGTTGTCTAAGATTTTTTTTTCAATCCTAAATAGAGAATAAAATATGATAATCTCCAGGAGACTTCTGGAAAAATACTTTAAATTGTCATTTTGTGCAAGGAGGCAAGACAGAGTTTTGCAGTGCTGATGTATTGATAATATGATTACTCTAGCTGGATTTATTTTCTCTTTGGGATTTTACACCACTGTTTTATTTAACTGCCACATTTAAGGAAAATTAGATAAAAAGGATAGCATGCAGGCAAACATGGCACAGAATTTAGCTTTGGAATAAATTGATTTAAAAACCTAAGAACAATAGAAACATTTCTACTGCTATAATTTTTTTAAATGAACAGCAAATTTTTTAAATTCCTTTTCCAAAATCCTTCAGTGATAACCTGTTTTCTGCTAGTGGAGGACAAACTCAGATTTACTGGACAGAAACTGTAAACTATGGTGGAAATGACATTCTTGTTTTCATTGGATAAGATGAATTGTGTCCTTTACTTCCTCTTCTCTCTTAATAAACTGATTCTCAAATGATTTTGCATTCTGATGCATTGTACATAAAACTATGTTATAATCTATGAAAGTTCAAAAAGACTTGATCAAAAAATGTTAATTTTTTTTCCATTATCAGTCTGCCAACACAAAAATCTACCTTGAGAAACTTGACTTTGTTAACATTTTCTCAGGGATGGTTTTTTGTCATATTTTAAACAAATTTTCAAGGAGGCCCAAATCTACTTTAATGCCAGTTGTCGTCATTAGGGACAGATTTCTTTGAAATATTTCAATTTTGCCCTGACCAAGAAGGGAACATTTCAATGTCACAAAAATTTGCAGAGGACAAAAAAAAAATCATCCCAGTTATCAATTCATGGTTCCCTTAGTGGCTGGAAGATATCTTCTGCTGTCAAGCTTGGCAGAGAGATACACACTGTCACATGCTGTCAGGATGGGACATGACAAGAGCATCACATCCTTCTCATGAGCTGTACCACTGAATTACCCTCTAAAGGGAAGTAAGAGGGGAAGAAGTGAATCTCACCTTGCAACAGACATAGCCTGAGTAATCAGCAGCTTCTATCAGGAGACAAGCCAGCAAGGGTTGCTCTAGCAGCAAGCACCCACAGGAGTACCAGTGTCCCCTGAGCTTCCCGGTGTCCCCTAAGCCTCCAGGTAAGGGCACATCAGAGGGCCTGCCTTACAGAGCTGGTACCTGAACGTGCACCTGTGCAAAGCTTCTGAGCCTCCTGATGGTGAGACCTCAGACATCATGGTCCTAACAACAGGTTGACCCACTCTCTTAACTGCCTCTCTCTTCTTTTTTCTCTTCTACTGTTCCCTTTTCATCATTTTTCTGACCCTGTTTTCATCTTTAGTCCTTTTCTTTTTGGGGCAATGTCATATCCTTTCAATTTCTTAGAATCAGGAAGAACTAGGAAATTCTGTCAGCTCCAGTAACATACAAACCATTTAACTGAACATTGAACTATTCAAATAAAACTGCCAATGCCTCTTTTCCTATCCTTTGTCATCATTTAGAGTTTGTTATTACTGTGCATTTACGTATTTTAAGTCACATCAGCAGAACTCCGAGCGTTCTTTATAGGCCTCAGCATGTTAATCCAACAGCAATTATTTCATACGTGGAAATTAGTGGAATAAAGACCTATGAGAAGACTGGGATAAAAGGACTTGGAAGCACTGAATTTTTTTTTCTTTGTTTACTGTTCCTCTGAGAAAGGAGATAGATTATCAGTGGTCAGAGAAGGAATGCTAAAGAACTGGAGGCCTTGTAAGACTTCAAGTGTATGCAGGAGAGACAGGATCTGCAGATGCTCCCACAGTAAAGGTGGCAGAACAGAGGCAGTTTCTTGATAGTTATTTTTCTGTTGAAGAGATTATATATATGTCCTATTGTGCTATTTTTTCTTTATTATTGAATCAGAATTGAAGAATCATGGCTTTGCTATGTTATTCACTCTGCAGAATTAATTTCCATGCCTCCCAATGTCTACACTAAAGCTGCTACTATTACTTTCATGGAGACATGGTGCAGGGTGCATTACATCCCTGACATTTTGTGTAGGTTCTTAATCTTTCATGCATTTCATACCAGCCTCACTCTACTCATTCATTACTAGAGTTAGATCTCATTATCCCAGCAACAGACACTCCAAATTAAAAATGACTGCAGGATCTAATCACTGACACTTTCAGGTGTAATCGTTATCCAGCTAATGAGCATGAATTCAAATCCCATTAATTTGGTTATAACACTTTATTTTGCATACACTTTCTGGACCTGAGATTGCAGGCTTTGTGTATGTTGCCATGCAAATAACTCATTTGGAGTAAGAGGCATTATGTCCCTCTGACTGTGATCGGCTCCGTCTGCTCCCAAACCCAGTTCCCTCACTGTCCTTGTTCTCAGATCTTCTGGAGGACTCTGGCTGCAGTGATAATGCTCTGAACCAAGCTGCTTTTTTCCATGTTCCTCAGCATGATCCAGAGCCCAGATCTGGCCTAACACCTACCTGCTCCTGTTCTGATCTTTAGTGAGGTTCCATACTGGAACTCACTTTTAATATGTTTAAATATATATATATTTGTAAACTTTCAATATGGATATGGGAATCTCTGTTCTCAAACGTTCCCTTTTGGTTGGCCACAGTATAAATATGACCACAAAACTATCGAGATATCTATACTCCAAACTGGTCAAGTTATGGTGCCACAAAAAGCAGCATAATGAAACCACAGAATGATACAGAATATAACTATTATCAGACTGAGTACAACACACTAAAGTCATTCCTTCTGTAGCTGCCAAGAAGAAAAATCACTTAGATAAAGCAAAGCAAGGTAAGCTTAATAAATAAATGATAAAGTGAATGCAATCTTAGCCCTCTCCCTTTTAACTTTAATGGAAACATCTCCTAAGGAGAATAATTCCAAACCAAGTCTTGGGATAGGGTAACAGAGAGACTTTTTTCCTAGGGAAAAATGATAGGGCAAGAACAAATTTGGACATTCCTGGTCTTCATTGACCACCACTTTGCCTTTTGCTTTGGAAGCTGTTGTCACTCCCTGAATAATAAGCCGCACTTTCTCTGTAATAAGGGTGGCATACATTTGCCATTGCACATTTTAAATCTGAAGGTGTATTTCCGTGGTAAATACAGAGTATGAAACCCACTGTTTAAATGCCATTCCCACAGCTCAACGACCATTCTGTCACTGTCATTTTAACATCCTAATTACATCAACATTGTCCTTTGTGACTCTCACGGCAGATTTCCAATCAAAATGTCTGTGATGAGGGAAGCAGCATTATTGCAATCAAGCAGCTGAACAACATCTCTAAATAATCCTAGCTTGTGCAACTTCCCTGCCAGAACATAGATCTGAACAACATGGCAGGAAGCTATGCCTGTGACCTGCTCTGGCTTAGACAGATATTGAGGAACAGTTAAATATGGATGAGACTTGCCAGACTTACAGTGTACCTCACTCCTGGGACCCTGTAAAATTGAAGGATGGCAAAGAAAGAGCAAAACCAATATAATTAATGCCTTTTATTATCTTTCCTGTGTGCTTGCATGGATGCATATGAATTCACACACAAAAAATACCCACACCATAAACTTATTAAAAATGTTTTCACCATTGTTTTTGGTTCAATTTCATGGTAACCTTAATCGAGGAAGCCTGAGGTTCCTGGGTTCTGCAGCACTCTGAATACACAAAGATTCATTTTCGAAAGAAGATACATTTCTAGGAGTCACAACTGTGCTGCAAAGCTTGAAAAAATAATGTGTTCTACCCCAAAAACTAAGATGAAAAAATACAGTACTGACTGAAAAAAAAATCCTATTATGAGACTGTAGGAAAGCAGGTCCTAAGTTTCACTGCTATTTCCAATAAAGAACTCACTGCTTGTTCTCTCAAGGCAGAGAACTCTTAATATGGAAGGTTTGAAATAGTTTCGAACAACTGCTCTTTTTTACCTTTTTAAATTTTTTTTTCTTCTTTTGATGCCCCATGGGTCTGAACCATGACTGCAGACTATTTTGTGTCTGGAGCAAAAGTTGTGCTGGATACACTTGGCTGCAAAGCTTCATTAGGAACTGGTTTAGCAACTGAGTAGACCCAGAGTAGAAAAATATTTGAGTGAGACTGTGATTTGGAACTCATCAGAGGCGTGGAATGGGTATCATATGAACTGCTCTAGCTCTATTACTGTTACAGAATAAGTAACATTTCTCTCTAATTGAGAGAAATTTGCCATTGATTAGATGCTTCTGTCCTGTTTTACTGCATGTTAAGGCTGTGTTAGTTAGCATGTGAGGTGAAGTATTTTCTACACATATTTTTTTTTTGTTTTTCTCCTAAAACGATCTATGGATTTTAGACTCCTATCCTCTGTTGACTTCTCTACCAGTGAGAACACTGGTAAAACAAAAATGTCTTCTTCCTCTTCCCTGAGAATGGTATACACATTTCTGTCTGCACATTTGGTGAAGAAAGCAATGACTGGGGTTTGCCAGCAGCTCTAAAACTGCTGTCACTCCTAAAATGTGAAGAAATATAAAGAATAGGTTTATTTTGTGCAACTGTAAAAATACATGAAATTTTGGGGAAAGATATACTGAAATGTTAAAAAAAAGTTTCAGAGCTTTTATGTTCTAAGTAGCTAAAAGTGTCTGTTTACTTATTCTCTTATTAAAACAACAACAACAAGAAAAAAGAAGTTAGGATCCTTACAGAGCTTTCAGATCTAGAATCTGTTCTTGGGCAAAAATCTCATTCTGAACTGTCAAAACTGTCTGTTCTATTCAGGACACTGATGTGCAGCAAGTCTTCCCAAATGCACATGGAGTCCCCATTCACATTCTTGTCTCTTCCACAGTTTTTTCCTTAGATTGTCAATCTTACTACTTAATCAAGCTATTAGGTTTTAGAATTGCTCCCAAAGGACTGCTGACTGTTACAGCTTGGGTTTGGAAATGCTGGTTTAGTCAGATATGTTACCTGTAAACAAACCTGGTTTTTTAAGAAACTGTGGGAAGCATGACTGGTCTGGTATTAAATTTAGCTGTAAATGAAAGATTTATGTTACATAAATAAACTCTCCCTATACACCAAAAGGGAGAGCTTTATTTCAGTGTAAACGTCTTTTTTCACTTTTAAAATATAATTTAATTCCTTTACATATACAACTATAGTTTAGGCCACCATAAAAGAGAAGCTGTGATGGCACTTCTGACAGAAATTAGAAATTAGAGTAACCTATTATAAGTTTGAGTGTTGATGACATTTTACCTGGTCTGCTTGAATGTTGAAAGAGCTGATGGGGACACTGGCAAGTCAGATCTTATTGATCTTGATTTAGTTTCCTCAAACATAAAATGGAGTTAAAGAGACTCACCTTCTTTGTACAGCATTCTGAAAGTAGGTACAGAAATTATCATGTAACTACTATCGTGTAACTGTTTCTCTTGTACTGACTGAATCCTCTGTTAAGTGAGTAATTGGGATCTGTGACACCTTTGGGCTTGCAAATCAGCGCAGATGAGATTCAGCAGACTGGAAAAGCAAAAATCAAAAAGTGATCTATCAGATTATTTCTTAATCTCAGTGTCATTTTAAGTGCACAAAGAAGTCGTAGTAATTGCAGAAGAAACTCTGATTTGCAACTCTGGTAGGTCCAGATGACCAGATTATAGCCTCAATGTGTTTGCTTTCCAAATAAGACCAAAAGAAATCATTTTAGTTCAGATATCATGTGAGCACCAGCTGTAATTTACCTGAGCTGATGTACCCAACCTTTCAGCATGGCTTTGGGTGGGCTGACTGCACTGATGCCCTGAAAAACAACACAGAGCAGAGTTGGCTCACTTCTTGAGTGTGGCCAGATCCACTGTGCAGCAAAGATCTTACACAGCATAGACACTGTGACAGTCCTTATGAATCACAATTCATTGGCACTTCTACTGCTTTACACAGAAGGGCAATGGGATCAGAGCTTTGCTCACAGGAGGCATGTACATGTAATAATAATACTACATGGGTCTTGTGTGTAAAGGCTTCTCTGTTTGAAAGATTGTCATACACTTTCTTTTATTGACACCAAGCTTTTTAAGCTGAGAAAATACAATTTCTATTCTAGTATGACTTCAACGCCCGGAAAAAGCAGTTTTTGTCTCAAGACGGTATGAAGAAGAATAAAACTGATGGGCACAGAGGAAAAGCAGACTAGACAAATATACCCCAAGCTGATGTATTTTTTTATATATTTTCTCTCCCTTTGTACACTCTATGTTTAGAGTCTTGGTAGTAAAGTAGAATTAGCCTTCTCTGTGCTTCTAGTCATTACTTTCAGAGATATTTCAAATGCTTTTTTAGCTGGCATGGATCTAAACCCAAAGAAATCAATAAGAAGAAGTAGACTGCAGCAGTCACATGTTAGAAAAAAAAAATAATGTATTTATGGAGTTCTGTCAAAAGGTAACTTCTTACTTACTGCATTATCAGTGAGGTATGCCACTGTAGCATGTTGCTATTAAAATTCATCAAAAAATGTTATTTTTGAGATTTAAAGGTTTAAAGGTATAAAAGTTTTTGGTTGTGGTGGACCCCACTGTCTCTGAGGCAAAAGTTACCCCAAATTCCTTTTCGTTTTCTTCTCTCAGCTACTTCAGGTTATTCCCCCAAAAGACATTTTCCAATTCAGAGCTATCTTTTTAATGATGTATGAATTATAGCAGTGATCACAGGTAATTAGTTTTTTCTGTATCATAACTTTAATATGCTCATAGTAAGCTCACAATATTGTTTTATAAACTTAGTTATAAGGATAGTAAGGATGAATGAATACCCATTTCTATTTTCTTTCAGAATCCCTTCTCTGTGGGAGCTAAAAAAAAGAGCTAAAAAAAAAAAAGACAATGAGAAAATTAAATATTAAGGGTCAGCAAGTGCTTCCATTTCTCTGCAAAGACTTATATATAAAATAAGCTTTTTAAAGCTTCTTACACAGTATTTTATAACAATTTTTGCATAGTATTTTATACCTGTTTCACATGGAGTATAAATAAATAATTAATTTTGGACTAACGATTTAACAAATATAAAGAATCTTAATGAAATTAACTCTTTTACACCGAAAAAAATTAACTCCTACTGTGTGAGTCTAATGATGACAGCCACATTAAATTCCTTGTTTAGTACATACTACTGGTTTTGAGAACAAGTGCAATTTCAGCTCTAGCTATTTGTTGCAGAATTCTACAAAATTTCATGTCAAAACAGTAAGCTTGGTGAAATGGACCGGCATCTTATTTGTGGAAGGACTAAGGTCACAGTTCTTAAAAGTACCTGACATCCATATGCATTAGAAATCCATCACTGTTTTCAAAAGTAACCCAGACATTTTAATTGAGACTTCATTCTTCTAAAAGTTAGGTGCATTTTCTAAGCTGGTTGTTTAATCTACTTTCATATTAAAGGAGAGAGACTACTCAGTAAGTAATCCACAAAATAACTGTCTTGTAGGGAGACTAGGTGCTTATTTCTTATTTTCTCCAGGAATACAGAGTTATTAATTCTCTTTTGGAGGCAAGTGGATGAAGTAGGGTCAGTTCTTTCTGGATTGGCAGGTGGGGAATATGAGGAGCATGTCTTAAATGCCATTCTAGAAAACAGGAGAATCAAATACAAATACCTTCTGTGTTTGATTTGTGTTCTTATCTTTGAGGGCAGAAACCTAACAACTAAGCTGTAAGGAGGAATTCAGAAGTTATGCTCTTTGTGCATCACCGGTGAGACTTAAATACTTGTCTACTGTAACAGAATGTGATTCTCACCAGAATATTGTGGTTGTGGAGACAAAATCTTCCATCTGTGATGCATCCTAGAATACAGCAGCTTCATGTGACAGACTGCAGAAGGGGTAAATATCTGTTTTAAAATGAAACAAAACACATTTTAAGGACCTCTTGTGACATCATAAGTCAGTGCTTTCAGCTACATGTCAATTAGATATCCTTCCTCTCTCTCTCTCCATGCTGACTTATGTGAAGTTCAGTCATGCTCCAAAAATTGTGAGGGGGTGAAACATTATAGGGAGAACACATTTGGTTTGACAGTCCTAGGAGGGTAATGAGATGTCCCTGGGCTTTTGGGAACTCAGTCACAGTAGAAAGGTCTGTGGTTTCCTCAGAGCCAAGAAGCCAATAAGTGGAATTTTATGCTCAAGACTTCACTGACAATTTGGATGAAGAGGTCTCTAGAGACAGAAAACCTACACGGCAGCTGAGAGGGTAGAATGTCCCACAGGTGCCTAAACATTTGAACTTAATAACATGAAATAGTTGCCTAGGTCCACTTCAATATGACTTTGACTCTCTAGGCTCTATATGAAATATTTCCATAAGTGCCCATGGGTCAAATATTTTACTTTTATGTCAGAATCTAAAAATTCAAATAATACACCAGGGGGAAGTTACTAAAGTTTCTGGGTATTATGTTAAGCAATTAACATTCCTACATTCAAATTCTGCCCTTTCCATGCCTTGCACTTGCTTTTGAAAATGAGAGTTTAGAAAGTCTTTTATAACATACTGTGAAAAACTACCCTCCCATTTCACTAGAAAAATGCAGAAGTTTTGTTGGTTCAAACAGTGGCTTAATTTTCATAACAACAGGTTTGCCTATAAAGAAAAAATAAAGAAGAGTGTAAATGCTAGTCTTTTAGGGCTTTGACATGTTTGAAAACAGAATCCAATTAAATCCCTATATTTGCTAATCTTTGTCTTAATAAGGTTGCTGTGGGTGTTATTGGCTGTTTATACCACGAAAACATGGAGAAGCAGCATGATTATTTTCAGATTTGTGTTTAGATATTTTACCATTATAAACGCATGAGAAAACCTGCTTGATTCTATTCAATATAGGAATCAGCAAACAGTTTTAAAAAGGAGAGAAGGTAATTAACTTCACTTCTTAATGATGCTCCCAATTTAAACTATGCAAGAGATGTATAATGAGTAAGAGAAATGTTGCAGAAAAAAACTATTCTTTGGTTAAAAAACCAAAATGGGAATCAGCAGAGTTTGAATCTGTTTGCACATCTTCAGCAGACTTACTCTGTGGCCTTAAACCAAAATATTGGTTTGGCTTTTTATAGCAAAACTGGCCCTGCAGTTTTTCTATAAAACGGAAATGAGAGTCAACTTGCTGAGAGGCTGTGGGCCTTAATTGTTTAGTATTTATGTCTTCCAGGAGAATACAGATAGAATTGCAGAGTATGATGAATGATTAACATTCTTTTGCTATTACCAAGCTCTGATATTTTTGCCCAGCTATTTTATCCTACAAAATCTTTATTTTTTATAGCTCTGTATCCAACAACTACCCTGACTGAAATGTATTAAGCAACAAATGTAAAGTCCTTCTCATGTCTCTTAAATGTAATTAATGCCCAAGTTACTCTCAGAAGCAGTGGAGAACAATGATGTTCAAGTCTACCTCCATTGCCTGTACCTGCCAGTTCCACAGAAGGATGAGTAAAGAGCATCTTCCAGATAAAATATATTTAACATAATTTAATGGTTTTAAACACCCCAAATCAGCATGGAACTTATTGTCTGAAGACTTAGCATGCAGGTCCTGGAGAATGGAAAAAGCCCACAACTTTCTGCTTCTGATCGAGTTGGTGAATAGACTTGTGGGCAACAGACAAGATTAGTTTTGCAGGTGATGAGTTCCTGAAGCACAGGTCTGGCCCACACAGCTGCTGAATCTGAGTACCCCAGACAGAGTATTAAGCAAAGCTCTCAAGCAGTAGTTACAAGAAAAGGCTGTATATGTGGCAAATGCACTCTAATTGATGCTGATGAACTGTTCAGGAAAAATTGCAGAGTAATATTTGTGATGAACAATTACTGCTATTTTGAGTCAACAAGTAATTGCAAACAAATATCTTTAAAAATTTCCTGCAGAGTTCAACAGAAAGAGGTTAATGCTCTTTTTAATGAAAATATTTTCTTATCATTATTGGCCTTCGTGAATTATTACTTTGGATTGGGATGTACTGACAAAGATCTTCAACTTCTTTAATATCTGATGCCCACGAGCAAGTGGAACTTCCCACCTGTTTTATTTGTCAGCATAAACTAGGAGAGGCTGCATGTATTCTTTCTGGTTAGTAATAAAAAACCATTTTATTTTGCATGGAGAAAATTCTAATGCTTTCACCCAAAATATGTGACAAAATAAAAAAAACCCACTGGGGGTTAGGACATTTAATCCTGCTCTGTGGAATTTGCATAGATCTATTCTCATGAACAATAGTATAAAAGGCAGTGACATCAGAAACATTCTATGCCTTGTCTACAGACTAAGGTGAATTGTAGATCCTGAACTGTTATAAACAGGGTGCAGAAGAGTGTATATAGAACTCTTGTCTGTATGTGTCTTCTCTACCTTCTTTCAAAACAAAGATCTAAAGGGCAGTGTCACTACACCGGATGTTTCAGACTATAAAAAGCTTTTTAGTTGAAAACTATGAGCACCAGCCCAGGATGTAAATTCTGTCATGCCTTTACAAACACGAAATGAATCAAACAAACAGAAAATCCCAACAGAAAATAAAATCTGTCCACAATAAATATGGATCCAACAGTGGTTTATGAAAGCATTGTGGTCAAGAAAACAACACAGTAAAATAGTTAGAAAATATGGAACAAAGATTGCTGTTTAGTTAGTTACTTATTTATTTTATATATTACTTTAAATGATAATTTAATCTTTGTAATTTAAACTGGTATTAGGAACTTGCAAAACCATAAATAAGTTTTACTGTGATGAAGAAAAACAGTCTTTTCAGGACAGAATCATAATCTCTTCTATCAGGCTTGAAGAGAGTTAAACATTTGTCAGCATGAATGGTCTTAAATTCACAGAAAATAATGCAGGGATACAAAAAGTACAATTTCATATTATTGAATGACAGCTATGGACATCACAGCCATTGGGCATGACAAGTGAAAATGACAGATCTAAACCATGTAGTAAGTATGTTAAGTAATGTTTTGAGCAAAGTAGGAGTGCAAACTAAATCCCCCCATTATTTATAAGAGGTAAAAAATTTGCAACGCCCTTAGAAGGACAAGATGCAGATATTTTAGACCAGTATGATTTTACATTTCATGTGTCAAATATATTTACAACCCTGGAATACATTTGCAATCTATCAGATTAATCTAACTATATAAGCGTCAGATGTGATTTGAAGAAACAGAAGGAAGAAATGCAGTTAGAATGTCAAAAAGGCACAATATGTTGATGCTTTTTTGCATCCTTCTGTCCAAATTTCCCACGTTTCTCACACCCCGCCAGTCTGACCTCCAAGATAAACTAAACATGCAAAATGTGAGCTTTCTTATTTAGTACTCATAGCCTTTTTTCCCCTCTCCTAGCTATTTCAAGCCCATTTAATATTTCAGTTGTACTTTAAGTATTTTCAGACTTAAAGAGAAGAGTTTCTTGCTTTTTAAAGGTAACAAATGTGAAAAAAAATTGATTTTAATCTGGTTCGTACACTAAAAGACTTCTCTGAGTTCACTATCATTGGCTTTCTCAGTAAAATGCCTCTTGATTAGACTAGTTTTCTCTGGAGTATGCCAAATTCTCCTTCAAAGCTGGGTCAAAGCCTTTTGACTATTCCCAGTTTGCTGGTGTGTAGGGCAAGAGTTTCAGCTGAGTGCTGTGGCTCACATTAACACTGTCTGCTGTGCTGGGGATACAGCCAGGCCTGCGCCAGGCACACAGCAGGCTTTGGAGCACAGCTCCAGGGGATAGCCACCATGCTGCACACCCTCACCTTCAAGCAGCTGAAGAACTCTTGGCGTAAAGCATTCACTAGGTGTGTGCTTAAAAGGCCAAAGTTGCACTTCAGGAATGCATACTAATTTAAAATGGAATTAGCAGCTAATTGCTACCGTGAGATTTCCCAGTGAGAGGCTCTCCGGGATGCTCTGGGCAGCTTCTTGCACAAAATATTGAAAATGAATAGCAACACAAAACCTTTTAACTCTCTACACTTACCAAAGGCATTTTTTCCCACTCCCTCTCCTCCAATAGACTTTTTTTTCAGTGTTTCTGTTTACCCCCTCAGGGAAATCAAAAGTGAGTGTGTTGTCTTTGTTCTTTTTTTTGCTCCATCTGATATCACATTAGCTCTGAGTCACCTGCATTCTCCCGAGCTCTCAGTCTGATCTTGTCTAGGAATTGTACTCATTAACTCAGCTGAAACAACAGTTTACAAAGACATCACAAGCATAATGTACAGAGTACAGAGTCAAGGTCAGGCTGCTTAACATATGCATTTGTTCAGCTGTTTTTGAATTTCCTCCTGCAAACGTGAGCTTGGGGACTGAGTGAGCAAGCTCAATGCTCTTAGAGATCATAAATGGAATAATTAGATGTAAGGTTCTTGCATCCGCAAAACTGGGTTTTCAGCTTTTAAATCATTTTCCTTGCTGTTGTTTTAAAGACTTTTTTTTGAATGTTAGCTACTATGAATAGAAAAGATAATGTTAGAATGTATTAAATCATCTGAGAAATACTTAAATACATGTAAATGGTAGCTGTATTCTAAAACTTGTGGAAAACAGTAAAGTTAAACTGCAAATGAAAGTTGTCACTTCCTGATGGCTCTAATCTAGTATATATATCACCAGAGAAATTGTCAATTTTTCTCAAATTGAAAATCTGAAGTACTTTTTTTTTGTATACAATGCATTTTATTATTCAGTAGAATTTGCTTTGCACTTTTGTGTTAGGAGTGACGTCTTGCTTATGTAATAGATGATGGATGGAGCCTATCTCACATCTGAGTTCATTTGGGTCATTAGATAGCTCAAACTTTTTTAATATTTTGCAAAACTATATGACCACAGAACCTGCTTCTTTATAAAGATGTAGTTTAACTGATTCATGTAACACTTCATTGTAATTTCTAAAATGTTATAGTAATGACATAACTTTTGTCAAGTTCCTGGAGGGCTCTATCAAAGCAAAAATTTCATTGTGTTTGCATTATGAACATTCCCTTACAGGTGGAAAATTTGCCACAAGAGATATTTTGCCTGGGCCAAGACACAGAAAATGATGGCAGAAAAGGAGGACAAGAATGATAAGACAAAATAGCAGAAGTAAGATAATGCATTTAAGTATGCAGGTCTCAATGGCTTTAGAAAGCTTAAAGTAGATCTCTATCAGCCATCCTATTTGCTAGTGAATTCATACCAGAGTGCTCTCTTTCTGTTTTTTGGTCTTTTTTTTGCTTTTCTTTCCTTAGTTGTTAATGGCAAGATCAACTTGAGGAGCCTATTGTAGCATTAGAAGGAAACCTAGAGGGAACTTGAAAGGTGTTTGCTACCACAGCAGCTAAATGAAAAAAGATGGACATGTTCCAAGGTGAGTACAATGGCAAAAACATAAAGGCTGAATGTGGTGTAGTAGGAAACAGGAGAAGGAGATAGAGCTTCAGAACAGAAGCAAGCCTGCTGTATCAAGACACGGCTATTTTGGCAGCTGTATTTTATATGAGCAGGAGTAAAGCCCTGAGCCTGGTGAAAAACCTAAGGGAACTGATGAGACCTTTAGCAGCAATAAAAGAAAACACAGTGTAAGCTCATCTGAAGGAACCACAGGGCCTTATCATGGCAATAAAGGCAATGGAAAAGGAGGAACTGAAAATTTTCTCTTGCAAGTTAAGGCATCACTGGTTTTTGTAATGCTTGGATTGTCTGAACAATCTGCAAGTGCTGCCTCATGGCAATCCAGTCTAATGGTGGGAAGAGATGGAACATCTGGGTGAGAAAAACACAGAGTATTCCTGTCCACACACAAATTCAGTATTCTTATTGCTGATCCTCATTTCATTTCCTTTCTTTCCTGTGTACTTTACAACTGTTCTATACAACAATTATTTTCCAGAATGGTCTTCAGTCTCTCCAGGCAGATTTCTGTTTTCTTGGTGCTTGATAAATACTCTGAATGATTTGAAATCTTTAAATCTAATTGCATTATTTATTAGCTCTTTGAGTAGACAACTAACTCTACACTTAGCCCCTGAGATGTTAGAACTCGAGTGGATGCTGTTTTGGCTGCCACAGAGGCCAGCAATGTCTTCTCTTTCCTCTTTGGAGTGTGGCTACCACAGTGAAGGTGCTGTCCCCTAGATCCTTTTAAAGAAGAGACCTTTTCTACAGGATTGATCCCCTTAAAACACAGTTGAGGAGGGAACTCTGTAACATGTATTTATACTCTTGTCCTAGGTTACAAGGGATGTATTTAAGTATTCTATTACCACAGCTGTGGGCCATTAGCTGTTATCACCTGCTAATGACCCACCCCTGATAACAGACAATGGGCCATCAAGAACCCACCACATGACTCATGGACTTATCTCATCCTATTGTGAGATGCTCCACCCAGGAGGGAGGAGCTGGGCATTCCCACCTGGATATAACCTGCCCTTGGAACTGCCTGGCCTCGGCCCTGTCTGCTGGGTGACCAGAGGACAAGAACCACGATGAACTTTCAGCTGGAGACCAGATCTTCCATGGGCTCATCGCTTCCACTGGATCACTTTATTTGGACTGCTTCTGCCACCCTAATAGAGTGTCAGGTTGTATCTGACTTTGTCAGTGCTTTTTCCTTATATTATTACACTTATTTCTAATTTTTCCTATTAATTTTAATCCTGACTTGTGATCTCCCACCGGTTTGTTTTCAAACCAATATAACTCTATAGGTAGAAGCCAAAAGGTGTATATAGCTAGTAACAGGGATGCTGTTTTGATGCCTTAAAAGGCCACCTAAAAACAGACACTAGACAGGAGTAAGGGAATAAAGGTGGGTATTTATTTGAAAGACCTTCAAGGTCCACCCAGGGGAGCCAGAGGCTGCTGCCAAAATGGACCCCAAGGTGGACAACAGGTCACGAGCTCTTTACACCTTTATAGGTTTGGTTCATTTGCATAGCCAGGGTTAATTCTCCAATTAAGGCTTCAGTTTAATGATGTAATTCCCCTCAGCTTGCCCCCTTTCTGAGCTTTTGGTTTACACTTTTTGGACCTAGGACAGTCTGAGTGTCCTTGAAGAGGAGGCCTGGAGAGGCTTTATTATGACTGCCCAGCACGAGAGAGCAGAAGTGAACAGGCTAAAAGAAACCTCAGAGTTACATGCTAAGCAGTACAGGATTTTTTAAAAAAAACCAAAATTTAAAACCTAAGGCATCAGTTTGTATGAATTATGTCTCAATAATTGCATTGCTTCTGAGTTAAATAGTTTCCATACCCATTTTCCCATAATCTTTTCTCCATTGAATTACAAGTATGATATCTGAGTGCAAAATAGCCCTAAGATTGCCCCGGCATACTACAATTCTTTCCCAAACTGAAAGATTCCATCCCAGCTAACACTCACAAATTGTCTTTCCCTCCTGCAAGCACTCACTTCACTTTTAACATTAATCATCTTAAACACTTTTTGAAATAAATCCTGCACAGGTGTTAGGAGTAATTTCCTCTGCTCTGAACTTATATGGATCTTCTGTGCACTTATGCAGGCAGCAGAGTGGCCACTTTTTTCTGGATTTTCTGCACAGTGGAATTATGCCTTTTCTTATAATCCAAATCTTGTAGCAATTTTTGTAATTTTTTTCTAATGAAAGGAAACTGGAGAATGGGGGAATACAGTGCTTGGTGTCATTTGTCTTAAGAACTAGAAAAGGGTTCAGGCAGGTCCAGTTAATGCTGCAATGCCTAAAACTTCCGCACTTGGAGCCAAGTGTAATGTTTGCACTGAGGAGTGCATTGTGCTACTGAGAAGCAGAGCACTTGGAGTCAGGTTTGCAATATAAAATCAGGTGCCTCTGTGTCCCTGAATGAATGGGACATCCAGATGTGTACAAGAGGGATGTGCACTTATCAGCAGCTGAAACAATTTGATGCTTAAACCACTCCAGAGCAGGGTCAATCTACAACTCCATTTTGCTTATAAGTAGGTGTCCTCAGATGGTAGGTAGTCATGTCTCTTAAGATGGAATATGGGTCCTGAAGCCCAACTCCTGACCTTGACTAGCAAATAAGGTGTTAAGTGACCTTTCCTTTCTAGGATGTGAAAGATATACGACTGTTGAGTACAGCACTCAAAATTGTTAAGGTTGGAAAAGACCTTTAAGAACATCACATACAAGTAGGAGCAAGTATTTTCAAAAGAGTGACCAAACCAACAAACTCATTGTGGAAAGATGTTTATGAAATAACTTCTGTTTTTTCCCCTGTTGCATCTTGTAAGCCAAGAATATAAAATAAATGGAGGCCAAAAGGGCCCTGTTTTGCACAGTGCAAAGCTTTGTTGTTGCAACATTAACCTAAGAAAGAGTGTTCTAGAGGTGTCCTGCCAATATGCTCAGTCGTAGGTACTCAGTAAATATAATGTTTGACCTGGAGATAATTGAAAAGATAAGAAGTAAATTCTTCCTGTGTTGAGGAGGCATAAAGCCAGAATAGTTATAGTTGCCTTAGAACACTCATCTTTGAAACAGAAGCAGCTATCTGTGAAGCTTTGATGCTACCTCAAATTTAGGATTGGAAGTTATTGCTTTTTCCATTTGTACCTTCTGAATGTTTGCACTTAAACTAAGCCCAATTACTCATGACCTTAACCTTGAACACAGACAAAGTATTTGGATGGCCATGGACCCAAAGTAAGGTATGTGATACTTAGTAATGAAAGTGAGATTTTCCAGAGTTGCAGTCTGGGTTAGTGCACACTTTTCTCCCTTACCTGCCAATCCACGTACACAACCAGCATGGCTACTTTGCTTTGAAACAACAAGGTTCCTAGTTGGTACTGAGCTGCTGGGAAAGCCTTTTGCTTTCCTCTTTGGGAAAGAACTTTGCAAATCTTGCAAGCCTTTTTAAATTTCCTTCAGCTTCATCCAATAAAGCCTTTTTGTTATTGATCTTTACACTAGGTAAGTTGTCCTCATGGGAATCAGGCAGCATGATACTTTCTAGAACAGAACTAGTCTCTTGAGACCTGAAAGCCTGCCTACATTAAAGTGCTGCTTGTTGATCATTTCTTTCTTGGTTCACATATACACAAAAAAACCAGTAAGTATCTAAACATAATTGAGAAATGGATTAAGATTTACTGGTATTCTATTACAAAGAGGTAGAAAATACTACATAATTGTGTTTATTAAGAGCTAAAATGTTTCACAACTATTTAACATTTTATCTTTTTCTGACTGTAAATTCAGCTTATATATAAAATTAAGTAATTAAAAAATTATTAAAGCAAATGTCTAGTCTTTTAATAATATAAATCGGCTGTTTCAACCTCAAGTAGTTTCTCTTCCTGCCTTGTTAGGGTGATTGACAGTCAATCCACTGTGTTCATCAAAAGGGTTGAGAAAGCCATTTCCACCACAAGTTCTTCTCTGTGACTTTTAAAACATCAGATAAATTCCTTTATCTTTCTAGATGAAATGGTATTCACCCTATCTCAGGTTTTTTTTTTTTTGTGTGTTTGTTATCCATAGGTTATCTTAATTTGAGTTTTTTCTTTGTGAGATTTCTGCCTCTTTTTCATTGTCCCAATTTAATCTCATCCTGGTGTTGTTTTTTTCCTTAGAAGAGACTTTTGCCATTTCCATTAGTTGATGACATAGGATTTTTTTGCACTATTTCTTATGCTTTTATCCAACTAGCTATGATAAAAATCTATTCTGCTCAAAAAAGGGCAGTTTAACTATACTATCTTAATTGACCTACTTCAAGACACAAAATAGATTTTAATATAATTTGTGATATTAGCCAAACATTTTGTATTAATCTAGAATCACTCTGTGTTTCTCCAAAATTCAAAATATTTGAACCATGTGGGTGTTCCCTATTCTACTAAATTTCTAAAGTAACTATAAAAATCATTTACATTCATGCGTGTTGGTAATTCTACTGAGCTGTTACTCACATGTAAAGAGCTAAGCACATGCAAAAACTCCTTTTTCACAGGAATAATTTTAAGATAATGATCATCTTTGGGTAGTTATTTAGAGAATACTGTACTGAAGCAATTTGGATTCAAGTGCCCCCCTTTTGGTTTGAAAAAGGCATATGCACATGATTCCTCACACCTACATATGAGAAATAAAATTTTTGGCACCTCAGTCTAAAAAAGTGAACATTACCTTAGACAGCTGTAATGTGGGACAATAACATAGTAGCTTGGCCAATAGATTAAAAAAAAAAAAGTGATTTTCTTCTGGAAGTTCTGCTTGATTGAAAAGTTCATGATCAATTCCCAAATCAAGACTTCTATTTTCCCTAGCATATATGTCTGCATCCTGTGTCCTTGGGAGACACTGTAGCTACGTGTAGGTAAGTATAAGAGAGAGAGCAGAACAGGCTGAATAAAAATCAACAAAAGATTTGTTTGAATAAGGATTGCATGATCAGGTTATTTACTGGCATGCTGGCAAGTATCCAAGGTTACAAGTCCTTAGAGGGAAAGAATACACAAAGAGTGAAGACAAGCTGAGATTTAGGGTAAAATATTTTAGAATTTGAGAACAGTTGTCCTGGGAATATATAGCAACTTTATATTTTTACTGTATTTCTGCAGTTCTACACCATACAAGCCTGACCTTTGTTGGCCCTCGAATTTCCATCTGTATGTATTAGGAAAAACTATGTAGCTTGGGTCTCTTCCTTTGTCATTCTTTCCAGTTATTATTCCTAAAACTGACACACATGAGTTGGCAACATTAGAACTAGCACAAGATAAGTGACTTTTTGCTGCATTTCCCCCTCATCCACTTAAGAAGATTAAGTGATGTAGCATAGATTTTATATGCAGAAGACTTCTCTTCCGGAGAATTATAAAATATTTAAATCCATTCATACAGAATTTTTCTCTGAAGTGAAATGCCCTTTATGTTGCAAATGGGCAGTTCTAACCAGCTCATGTTTGTCCTTTTGTTGGTGTGTCCTTCACATAGGAGTGATTTATGCCACCAAAAGAATGTTACAGCTAGTGCAGAATTGAACATTTATCTAATCAAAATAGTTGTATGGCAAAAATGGTATTTTTATCTCTGCATAAGAGTTAGAATATCCAAACACTATGAAAACTGAAAAAGAACCTGTGCAGTTGTCCTACTGTCACTACTGCACTACCAAAGAAGGTGTTATTGCCTTATAAAAGAATCCAAATTGAAGTTCAGGAATAGAATGGGTAAGGGAGATTATCCACAATTAAAACAAAAACCAAGCCATCAGAAAACCCGCACCAAAGTGTACCCTAATCTTTTGGGCAAAGAACTGCATTGGTATTTCATTTTCATCTGGTAACAGAGGATGGGAAAAGGAGTAGTGAAGAAAATCTAATAAATACATAAACCACTTTACACTTAAGTTAAAATTTTTTTTTAATCATCTCACTTTAAAAATTGCAAAATAATGAAGACTTCAGTAACAAGAACTAACAATAAACATCTCTATAATTCAGGTTTGTAATTCCACCTATAAACAGCACTTCTCTGTGTCTACCAACTCCTTCCATGACAGAATGCTTAGATTTAATTAAAATCATGAAATACATTAAAAAAAGTAGTTAGTTATAGATAATCTCTTCTGTTAGTTTATAGCTAATTTACAGATAATCTGTTAGTTTATAGATAATCTCTTCATAGATTTAAACTCACGAGTACTCGAGATATACTGTTGTAGCTGCAAATTAACCATCTGAAATGTTCAACAGATGCACAAAATGCTGGTTTGGACCTCTTTGTAGTCACAACACTTGAGTCTCATTATCTCCATAAACCAAGATTATCCCTTTACACCTGGGCCAGAAGTTAAGAGAAAGTTAAAAACCAAAACAAAATCTAATTTCATTAGCACCAGTGTGTATTTTGCTACAGACTTGAGTGAGAAAATGTTTTGTCTTATCTACTAAACTATCTGCCACCATTAAGCTACTGAGAACTGATCAGATGGAAACAAATAACTGCAGAGACTAAGCATGGTCAGAATCAACCCTGTGACAACTATTGCCCTATTTTCACAAAAGTTGTTAATGATATAAAAGGCTCCTTTTCTTGGAAGTGGAGCTGTTAATTTTTTTCACAGTGATAAAAAGCTTGCAAGAGTAAATGGTTTGCCTTACTTAAGATAGTTTTTGCATGAATTTCTGTGTAATGACAGTGGTTAAAAAAAAAAATCAAAAGCCATATTGTGAGAAATTCTTGTGTGGAAGCACAAGAATTCAGTATCATATTCCTTGTCTTTAGTACCATATTCCTCTTTTTTTCTTGAGACTTAGTCTTTTTTTTTAATCTTTAGCAAATGCAAGTCAAGAACAATACGGAGATCAGATTACCATAATTTCAATTGCCTTCTCTAAAACTGTGAAACAGTGAGACTGTGGGCTTTGATGCATGCTTTAGATTATTGGCACATCTATGCTATGGCACTAGAAAGATGGATGCACCTGCTTGCTCTTTTGCATTGCAAAGTGTCCCCTTGATTTTTGTGAGTTCAACCAAGCCTCTCAGCATGCCTTTGCAGGATCAAAGCTTAGCTGCTTCAAGCTTCAGACCCGACATACCTAGGTCAAATTTCTGTTTTAATAATCTCTTTCTGTAATTGCTTTTGTTAAGTGCTATGTTCTTTGTCCTGTCTTCCATAATTTGTAGTTCAAACCTGTGCTTATTTAGCAATTTATCAAAATAAAACTGAAGCTAGCTATGCTGCTTTTGACAAAAAATACTGAGTAAATAAAGCAGGTACATTTTTTTTCAGGAATAATAAACTCAAACCTACAGGTCAGGTAGAAATTAATGAAAACTTATACTTATTTAAACACATAAGAAATCTTATAATGAGACTGGAAAGACAAATTTTTTTCTTAAAAATTAGGTGCCTATGAATTGCACAAAGAAAGGTTGCCCAGATTTTTCAATTTAAAGCATAAAAAAGCCTGAAATAGCTCCATAACTAGACATAATATAAGTAATGGAGTGACACACAGGGAAAAAGTTTCTGTGTTTCTCTTTGACAGAGTTTTAAAGTGCAGGCAACACAATGAGACTTATGTGCTTCATATTTCAAATTATTTGTATAGTAACCCAAATATGTTGCATGAACCTTACTACATGACTCCCTTACCTCTGAAGATTTTTCTTCCTTTCACTTAGATCAGTGTGCATTCATATCATACTGGTTTCCTGGGTGGAAAAGTAATGTCTCTGAAACTGACTTTCTGATTTTGGGAGTTTGTAGATAGAGGGCAAAGTAGTCAGACTTTACATCAGGAACTCATGAATCAGTTTGACCAGGCCTGTCTAGGGTGGAGCTTAAGCTGCTGATTAGCTAGAAGTGAGCTGTATTGGATGACATAGCATCTAATAGCTTAGAAACCACCAGTTTATGGAATGGCTATAATAATAGAAGGTGGATTAATCTTGTCTTTGTTTATTCTGATCAGCCTTCAGCTTGATTATTTACCGAGAAAACATTATGCACAAGAGACAGTCTTTGTGCTTTTTACTCTGGCTATCATAAATGACACGGCCTTGAGTGTTTGGAAGTTGACTTTTAGGCACTGCTTCACTTTATTTTTTTTGTCTTCAGAACATGGTCACAAATCCTCAGTGATGGTACTCACTGCTTTTGATTTATCCAATTTTTCTTTTGGAGCGAGTGAGCAAAGTACTTGACATTCTTCCTCAGGTCTTGCCTCTTGTCTCCTGGTTCTGGTCAACTAAAGACTCTTCCAGATGGTGAATAATCATAAGGAAAGACAATAAATGATAATCAGAGAAAAATATGAGCAGACTGAGGCTGAATGGGACCAGTGTGGTTTCCTGTCCCTAATGATCTTCCAGCTATTCTCCACATGCTGGAACTATGTGATCATCCACAATATTCTTATCCTATTGTTGCTATCTTCCTGGTACTGAAATTAGCGTAACTTTTTTCCTCCAGTAGCTCTACTGACTAGCAATTAAATACAACTAAAGACATTTACTTACTTTATAATTTATCTGTGCAACTGGGCTGTCTTATAATTTGTTTTGAACTGTGCACTGTCATCTCTATTATAAAATACAATATGGAGGAAAACTGGTACTGTTACTGAAGAATTTAGTTGGGCAGCTGCAATTAACATAAGTCAAACAACTTGATCCTTTTAAAGCTTGTTGGCATTTAAATACTTAAATACTCTAAAAATTGTGTAAGTAAACAGGACACTTCCAATCAACTTCCATGTCAAAAACTTACACTATGTGTTTACCTGCTTCACCCCTACAAAGTGAAAATAACTTCATTTTTTATAAGTTTTGTACTACTGGCCAAAAAGTCTTCATTTTTCCTTTAGTATAACAGAGTTTTTATTTTTGCCATTCATTGAGATTTTTCAAACTTTTTTGATAAGTGAGGCAAGGTGTTTTGAGAAAACAAGTATGTGACCATGCAACTAAAGCTGTAACACACACAGTCACACAAGGGTAGACTGATACTGGCAAACAACCTTGACTCTGACACGTCCCAGCTCAGTGTTTTGGCTTTCCAACCCAAGTAAGATTCTTCAATCCATTTTTTTGGGGTGAAGAATTGATTTACCTGAATTAACATTTATAGGAAATGTGATTCAAATAAATAAAGGAATAGTCTGAACTAAATTCAAGTGTTGCCCAACTTGCCAAAGAATGTAAAGTCCTTGTGCATCAAATAGACTAAGCAACTTTTCCTACTTTACTTTCAGAAAGCATTGACTTGACATCAGCCTATTACTCTATATCTTTTTGGGCCTCTGAGGCAGCTCCTCTGCTCTTTATCATAGCATGTAATTATTTATCTTCCTCCCAGGTAAGATTATCCATATCTTCAGTCTGCAGGTTAAAGAAGTGACTTCATTGAATTTCCTAGTCAATCTACAGTAGATGAGCATTTGAGCACTGTAGTTTAAAAACAGGGCAATAGAAACTTTGGAGGGATTCGTATATGTCCTTACTTAGCTACAGTAGTTTTTTGTAGAAGAGAGACTTTTTGGTGAAAATTTTCTGAAGTAAAAAATATACTCTAACAATATCTGTGGAAACTAGATCTTACGAATCATATAATCTTCCATGTCTTTTTCAGTTCCACCATTGTATCTATCCTGCCTTGAGGCAGCTGAGACCTTTTCTGATAAGAAACTCTTGCTCAGTTCTCATCACTTAGCCCAGATAGATGGATATGAGCTCACTACAAGTTCATCAGCTGTGAACAGAATGAATAGGATGGGATTATTTTTTTTTTTTTGCTGCTACAATTCTGAGATTACATTTGAGCCCACAGTTTTCTTATTAAAACAAAGTAGGAAAGCAAAGGCCCACATACAATTGCACAAGCTAACCCAAGCTACTGGGTCATAAAAAGATGATGTATTTACCATCATTTTAGCAGTGTGAAACAAGCAGCAGATATTGGTCTCAGTGAACAAAGCTCCATCTTTTTCTTAGTGTCTGGACCTGTAAACTTCTAAAACAACAATGCCATAATGAAGACAAAGTTGCCTGCCATCTGTTCTGTTTTATGAAGATTATTTGTTGCCCTTGTGATTTTGGAACATTTCCAGTAAATATTCCAGCAAATTTGAACATAGAAATAGTCAGGTATGAGGCATATGACCATTATTGTGTCTGATGTGCTAGAAAATGTGAGGCAATGAGGAAACACAAAGGAGAAGGAAAAAATACCAAATAATACCAAAAAAACCAAACATAAGGGAAAAAATGTTAATAGATATAAAGGATATTCATTTTTTTTAAAAAAAAATCACTAAAAATTAACAATTCTATGCATAAAAAAGGCAGTATTAAGGCTGTGATTTCAAACACTTAAAAGCAGTAAATAGGCTGTTGAACTCCTCATCAACTACATAGAAGTCTGTGGTGGCTTTATGAGAAACTGTCCTACCTGAGAGGAGCTCATGTGACTGTGAGGTGTGGAACTTGTGACAAAGATGTAAAGATACTGATGGCATCTATAAAATGGATGACAGCAAACAGCTCTAAAAAGAGGAATATGAGAATGACACTTTAAACGAGGAAGAAATTATTGTAAAAGCATTAAGTCTGGAAGTAGAATTGACAACACGTGACATTTCTATTTCATTTTGGGAAACAAAGCATAAAATTTAATTTTACTGTATTCATTTGAGTGCTTGAGGATGTCCTGTCATCGCTATGAGCTAATGAAGTACACATCCTGTCATCTGCTCAAATTTGCAGCAAGAACAACAGTCTAAGACTTTCCCATACAATTTCTTCTAGACATAAAAGAAAAATTAACCAGGTGCAATTAGATTTAGAAAAACATTGTTGTGACCAGCAGGTTCATATTAAGAGGAATGGTTTTTTGAACAAAATAGAGAACTAGCTGTTCTGATTTTTATTCAGAACCTTCACACAGTTTTCTTTTTTGATCACAGAGAAGACTTATATGAGGCTGGATCATCTAAAGATGATAGATACCCTTGAAATTTTTCACTAGAGATTTTATTTTTTTTTTTAAGTTCAATTTAACAAAAATTTTAAAAAATTGTAAATCTATGAAATTAAAAAAAATTGGAAAATTCCAGAAATTCCTCCAAACCTGAATGGAAGAAAGTCTTGGGTTTCTTTCTCAGTTTGTTTAAGTTTTGTGAGCTTGAATTGTTTGGCTATGGCCTCTAGATGCAATAGCATCTGGTATAGAGCTACTGCAAGATTCAAGTTAGAATCTTCATGGGAAAATCAACTCTGCTGTCTCAGCTCTTGATCTGTTTAACTTTGCTTACTGTTGCCATGTTCTCCTGAGTTGTTATTAGCATGTTTGACCAGTCAACAAACAAATAAAGCATTTACTTTGAAATGAAAATAACAAGGCTGTGATCCACAGTGAAGAGATAACAGGGTTACCAGAGGACTAAGGAAATATGTTCCAGTTTGGTATTTGTCTAGAGTTTTCACTTTTCATACTAAGATAGTCATAAATAAACTAAAGTAAAATAAGATGCACTGTTTTTGTAAAGACATCATCAGATAGAAAAAAAGATTATAATGCCTCTGTAGCAGTTGTGAGAGGACAGAGTCCTGGACAGGAAGGCTTCAGAGGATATTGATGAAAAGAGAGCGAGACCATGAAATGGAAACAAAGTGATAAAGAGTACTGGAGGCATTGATTTATGAGAAAGATCAAAAAGGTAAAAGGTAGCTATAGCTAATCAGTGACTGAGGATGAAAGACAGCAATGGATTGTGGGCATGCTGTATAGTCATGCAGGGAAATGTTACTGGAATAATAGGGGGTTTTGGGGATTGATAGCTCTGTGATCTCATTCCAAGATGATCTGGTAAAAGAGCTCAGTAGGCTGAATAACATTAGAAAGCAATGGAAATAATGAAGGCAGTGATTGAATACAGGTGATAGAGACAAAAAACCTAGATTTTTTTAGTTTCAAATTCAGTAGCATATTAATGTTAAACTGGAGCTGGGAGAAAGAATTGGCCATGCTGACTGCTATAGTGATGGTCCTCAGCCTGTGCCCCTTTCCCCTTTTTTCCCATGGTTATCTCTATCATACTGGGCAAAGAAAACATAAGGATCAGGTATACCTATGGTGTTAAGTAGCCTGTGGGGCAGGATACATACAAGATATTAATTCAGCCTAAATTCAGTGCTTGGGGCTGTGGAAAGTATTGAACTTTGCTCACTCTTAGTAGTGTCTGACCCATTTGACATTGTATGAAGACAAATGAATGACCTCTCACCCTAGTGACCACAGACACACTGCCATCCACTTGGAAAAAACCCTTTTTTTGACCTGAAATGATATATATTCATATTTATATATTAATATATAAATAAAATACTGAAGAACTTTTCTCGTGTGTGAATTGATGGTAAGGTTTTAATACCAGCCTCCAAAACTCCTGAGTTTATCATCTGAACTACAGAATTTGATTGGTTCATCTGGAGGGGAAGAAGGCCAGGAGGGATGAGTTTATTTTTTCTCTTTTTGACTACAGGAAAATCCCTGTATGCTCTAGTGAAAAAAAACAGCACAACATATCTATGAATGGACCTGTCTGCCAAAGATAATCTGGGGTCCAGGAATTAAGTCACCTAAAAACCAATGAGTGGTATTTAACATATCAGGAGAGAGTAAAAAAAGGTATGATTTGAAGATTCTAACAAACTTGTTACTGCTTTCAACAAAGGTGGTTGAGATCATGTGTCCCTCTAAAGAAGCCCTGTTCAGAAGGAAAGCAAATGCCAAAGTTGCACTAAACGAGCAGTGAAAGTCACATGAAGGTACCAAAAATGACCATTTTGATAAAAAATTGTTTGTTTGGACTAAGAATGGCTTAGCCTTTATGAGCTCTCCAGTTCTCACTGTTAGGCTGACTTGTGAAAGAGTATCTTGCATAGACTTCTGTCTTCAGATGACTAAGATGTTTCTTGGTGATAAGTGTTTTGGGTAAGAATTTTCTTTTTTGCCTTTGGAACTAAGTAAATAGGTAAGGGCTAATGACCAGGACTATGATTCAAAGGGACTTAAACAGGCTCGGGGAATGGGCCAGCAGGAATGTTTCAAAATTCAACACCAGATGCCAAGTCCTGCACCTGGGAAGAAGATCCCTTGTAATGGCTGGGGAGCAGGTCTGCTGAAAAGGATCTGAGGATCTTGGCAGACAGGAAGAATGTGAGCTATCACTGTGCCTTGGCAGGAAAGACCTGGGGTTGGGGCTGCTTGGGAGAACAGCCAGTAGAGCAAGGGAAATGATTAATCCCCACTGCTGAGTGCTCAGATGACACCCAGAGCCTGTGGGGAGGTACTGGGTCCCCCAGTACCAGACTGATGAGTCAGTTCAGTGAAGGACCACCAAGATGCTATGGTGGCTGGAGCACTGTGAGGGGAAGCTGAGGGACTGGTGCCTTTGAGCCTGGAGAAGAGGTGGCTTTGGGGACTCTTAGCAGTTCTTCAAACCCACAAGGTGGTCCCTGAGAAAACTAAGCCATGATCCTCTCTAGTGGTACATGGAGAGAGAGCAAGACACGATGGACATAAGCTTACAAAATAGAACAAAAATTCATTCTGAAGACAGCCTAGCAGTGGCTGTTCAGAGGTGTCAGGTAGTCTCTGTCCTTGGAGGCTTTCAAGACTCATCTGGACACAAACCTGAGCACCTGGTTTGACCTCAGATCTGAGACTACTTTGAGCAGGACATTGCACCAGAAATGTCACAAGGTCAGTTCCTACTTGAATTACTCTAGGATTCTTACTTAATGACAATGCCAGTTTGCCTGGGTGATCTTGCATGGTCTAGGTAACCATAATCTCCTGAAGGCTTTAAGTGAGAGTACTACACTGAACTGAAATCAGAGAGGACTGTAGCTAAAAATTTTACTGGAGCACTAGGTTTAATACCCAATTTTGTTTAAATGTGTCACAGACTTCGTAAATACTTCAGTACCAGCTACTTAAAGAAAAAATAAAGGAGTGAGCCAGTTTCTGCTCACAGTTAAAGTGACTTAAGTGCTTGCTTTTTCACATTTTTTCATCTGCAAAGATGAGTACATTCACTGATATCCCATGACACTAACAAAAAAAAATATAATGATTCAGTGCCCAACCAAGGGAAAATGAATTGCACATGGAATTCATATTGCTCTCTTCTGCTTTACCTGTATAATTTAAAAAACTCTAAAAAATCCCCAAACAAAAGGTCTTAGCAGAAAGGAAAAAACCCACAGAAAATGGATTGAATCCCAGAACAAGGCTAATTCCATTAATTCAATATATTTTTTAATCAAGGAATACAGAATTCTGGATATGCTAGCAAAGCATTTTAAAAAGCAAGTTAATAATGCTCAAGTGACTGACAATACAGCAGCACTATCCTCAGGCTTCATTTTGAATCTAATTTATTTAATCCAAAAAGCCCAGCCATACAGCAAGCAAGGTAATCTTTTCTAGTTTAAGTAAAGATTTGGAGGTAAAGAAACTGCATACTACAGAAACTATAAACATTAGCTTTTTTTTTCTTTTCAAAAATTTGCCATTCAAAAATTATTTAAAATAGAAAGACATCAATTTTGTCCTGTAATTACTTTTGTCGAGGTTACCGATTTTATACCAATTTTATATCAAACTGTTTTCAGAAGTCACACTAGAACTGTGAGTCTGGAATTATATTTAAATCCAAGAGTATATATGTTCTATCAGAAGAGTTTTTTTTATGTATATATAAATAATATTATTACAGCAGTAACCTCCTGACTGTAAAATGACAAAATGTATAACTTCTCTGAGACTGAAAATAATTTTCTATCATATTAAAGATGGTGACATCTTTTTTTTTTAAAGTTAAGTATTTTCCCAACTATTTGCCTTGGGATTTAAAAAAAATAAATTCATCAAACAATAAGGCTAATGTGAATAAATATACAAATAATGAAGATATTTTGATGGAAAAATATAAAAATCTAGTAAGATTTAGTCACGATAGGAAGAACTGACTTTTTTCTAGGGAGTGAAAAGAAAAAGATACTTTTTATGAGGACTTGAAGTACTTAATGTCACACATGAAATATTAGAGAAATACTGTATGCTTTGTGTTGAAAACATTGAAATAAACCAAGTTAGAGAAACACAGGATTTATTGCTCGGCATAAGTCACCATGTGCGATTTGGTGGTTTCTAAAATAGTGACTTGATGTAATTTTAAAACATGACGCGTCTTCTTCCAAGTTTGATATTAAGGCAAAAAGATTTGAATCCATGTGCCAGTTTAAGAGAAAAGGTGGTTGTGCCCTACTGCCATGGGTGTAACATATAAACCTTTATGACTGATGGTGTTGTATTAGCCCAGGTCCCCAGGAGAATTTGGGACCATGCTCCAACAAAAATAGAATGGTGACAAGCCCATATCTTAAAGAAAGAAATACTTCCTGATACAGCTACACTCTTTAGGCCATATGATACTGAAATTTCACAACAGGAATATAATTCGGTTTTAAAAAAGAATGACATGAGTGGATGTGGGATAACATGCCATGAAAAGAAAACTCTTTAAAATATAAAATGCTCAGAGCAATGAGAATGGAGAAACACAACTAAGCTCCACAGAGACATTTGCAAACAACTGCCCTGCACAGGACACCTTAATCATCTATGCTGTTCAGCTTTTGTTTTTAAGATCTCTAACAGTCATCTTTCCCTTTTTTGTTCATTAATATTCTATGAACATCTTTAAAGAAGAGGAAGATGAGACATCAGTGTGTACTGTCATACACAAATTATCCCAGACTCTCAACAGCTTCTCCAGTTTAAGTTGTTTGTGCATGGGATTCTGATATTCTGAAAAGGGCTACTGCTGATGTGATGGTGCAGAATATCTCAGTTTCCCTTTCTTTCCATGTGTTTCTTCTGTCAAAGTCACTAAGGATAACACAGACCTTTGACAAGGGCAGGAAGAGGCAGGTCCTGTCCTTCTGCATAAAGATTTTGGTAGAGCCACTCCAGTGATGATCCACCCTAATAAAAAGCAGGCAAAGAATAAGGAAAGACACATGTGTTGTGTGACAAAACACACACTTTACTAAAATGAAAATTACTGCTTAAAATTGTATTCCTGACACATTTTGGAGTATTGTGTAGGCACAGACATTTTAATTAGAATGTTGTGATCCCAAAGGGGAAAGTTCTCCATGAGATGAAGCAGTACTTCAATAGTGTTTTTAGATTTTGAATAGTTTTCTTGGAGTTGGATGCTACCATTCTCAAAGTGGCCATAATATGTGTCTTTGTTTGTAAGATCACATGCCTTTTCCCAGATAAAATGCTACTATGCCTGCAACTCTGCTAGACAATCCTGTAATTTCATAATTTATTTTTCTTATTTCCTTTTTTCCCACTTTTTAGGCTGGTGCTATCATTCATTACTCAAAGTAATTTGATATTGAACCACATTTTTTGTGATTTTTATTGATTATGCTTTTATGCAATCATCCTTTTGTTCTTATGCCTGTGTTTCAGTGATTGTCAGTGTGTACATTTATTACACTGTTAGTAGAAAATATTTCTCTTTAGGAGTAAATCTCTACTTGATTTGTAATCTAGTAATATACTGTTTGATAACTCTTGTTTGTAATAGTTCAAAGCCTGAATATAGTTGTTTTTTTTCTTTTCTATCTATTCTCTAGACTGAAAATATTAGATGCTGCTTTCTCCAAGTACTTTGTAAGTATTATTAAACTATTTAATGAATGGAAAGTATCTTGAAATACATCCTTAGCATGATATTTATAATTAGAGGAATTCAAGTAAGTGAAAATGCATTTTTGTCTTTGCAATTTAAATATGTTTGTGTTTCCAATTGCAAAAACTTAATTAATATTGTAATTTGTAATTTCTCAGTAATGATCAAATATTTCTGCTGCACCATAAAGATCCTTACCCAAAGAAAATATACCAAATTATGCAACATGTGACATAATGAATATGAGACTAAGGAATGAAGGCAGAAGGACAGTACAGTAAAAGTAGAGGAGTTCCCTGCATAACAGGATCACAACTGTGCTAATGCTTGGAAGGATAGATACAAGTCAGGAGTATTTATTATGCTATCTAGATAAATAGATGCAACATATCTAGGCAATGGCTGATAAGATTCTTGCAGACATCACAGAAGAATAGGCTGATCAGAAGGGATTTAAAGGAAAGGGTAGGAACACTGTAGGTATTTTAAAATAATGTAAAAGGAGATCATAAAGGAAAGAAAGGGTCATGGGAGAAGTGAGAAGAGCTTGAGGGTAAAGTGCCCACCTTCAAGCAGTTGAGGTACCTGCAGAGTGTGCAAACAGAAATACCACTACATTCTGCATCTGAAGGATTGGCTAGTGAAATGGGCAGTGTACACATGTGCATAATCCTAATGGCAGTGAAAAAGAGCACAAATCCTGGGAACAGTGAAGAGGAATTAGAACGGAAAGAGTAACAATAAATACAGAGACAAACACTTGTAGGTTTTTAATCTGTATGACAAAAACAGAAACAGAAATAAATGGTACAAAGACACAACATTATTTGATTTTCATGTTTTAAGAAGAAAGCTGTGTCAAGGAAAATAGCTCCTTGAGAAGATACAGTTTATTTCTAAATTTATTGCTGTCTGTATTTAAAATGTGCTGTCATTTCAGTACTCTGTACAGCTCTATGTAGTGACTTGGAGCTGTGCTTCACTTTCAGACTGATCATTGAGGTTTTTCACAGAAATGGTTTACTGGGAATGGAATAAAATTGTCACCGAAGAACAGGCACAACTGACTGCCTATTGGATGAAGAGGAAATAGTAGCTGAAATAGTGTTTGATTTGCACATTCTTATTCAAAAGCAAAACGTTGCAAAACTACACAATTCTTGCAATGTAGTTATTCTGGTATGCATGAGTAGTTTTCAGCAAATGGAATCTTTACAACTGTAATATTTAATTTTAAATAATTTAGTTTCATTTTTTTTTTACAGGAGAACGGTAACCTAAAAAGTACACAGAGAAAAGACTTTATCTAGGGCAGTGCTATTTATTTCCCAAAAAATAAGGGTCACAGTCCTGTTTTCTTTCAGGTCAAAAGCCTGAGCTTGTGAAGACCAACAAGCCTTTTCATTCCCATCTGGACTCTGCAATCCACCCTGCTTTGCTGCTATAATGGTGATGAAGTTATTCACCTGCTCAGTGAATACCAGGTATGGAGTGAAGGCCTGGTCTCTGCACCAGCCCTTCTGTGCACCTGCGCCAAAGCTTTAGTTCCAGCAAGTATGATTTATTAACTAAAACAACACTGGTAAAGAGTTCAAGAGAAAATTTTTATTTTTTCAAAAGCTCCAAAATTCCATGTCCTTTTAATGTCCAGCTCTGGGCCATACATGTCACAGGGACTGAGCAATTTACTGAGCACTTAATTATTGAGTGTAAATTTTCTCAAGTGTCCCAATAATGAGTTTAGTAAAAACAAGTAAAGAAATATCTGGAAAGAGGTTCAATTTAGGCTGAGTTTTATTAATTTAATATTGATGTCTGGGCCAATTTGCATGTAGGTAGTTCCTGTCTATATTGCTTTTGCTATTCAACTGGGAAAGATAGGTTTCCTTTGTCACCTTTGAACTTCTCTATTTTGTTGTCACATGTCATCGATCTGTTGCTGGATTTTGACTCCAAAATTATCTTCTTCTATTTTTTATGGCTTCATTTAACTTAGTTCTCATAAAATAAGGAGTCCATCCTTCATCTTCAAATTGTCTGTACTTTTATTTTATTCACAAGTATATTCTTTACTTATCCAGGCTATTTGTTCTTAAGAGTAAATCTGCAAAAAAACCCTTTGTAATTCTAAAGCACTTTCAGATGAAGCAGGAATTAATGTTCTATAGCAGATTTCTAGGCACTGTGCAAGGCAATCTCTTGCCTCTTTTTAACCAATGCTGTAGGTCTTAGAGAAATATTCTAGACCCACTTTTTTTTTTTTTTTTTTTTTTTTATAGTATT
>VXAC01003084.1:127233-173584 GCA_013399225.1 Rhipidura dahli
TTTTTTTTTTTTTTTTTTTTAATAGTATATGTGCTTTTCTCAGGTAGGTGTTTTTTCCAGGTCTCACAGAGACTTGTTTGAGCCTCAAAACACAAAGCCTCAAGACTTTTCATAATCTTTCTAAGTAGCAGTGGTAATAATTATGACAAGTCTTGTTTTTTATTCCCTTTTTATTGTATGATACAAAATATAATGCCAGTCTGGTAATCTCAGGATTGTTCTCACTAACATGCATCTCCTGTAACCACTCACAAGTCTGCTAAGTTGGTATAAAAACATCAGAGCCATGCAGGTCTATGTCCATTCTTTTTTTTTTTTTAGCTTTGCACTGGTAAGCATATGGTAATAAAGGTGAGCAGTGAAGAAGACCTTCCCTTCAGACAGTTTAATTTTGGATCAAAATTGAAGTTCTTTAGGTTAAGTGTCTAATATCCACTAAGCTAAATGCCTACTAAATTCTGTGTATTGGATGAAATATTAGAAACAAATTCCATTTGGCTTACATTACAAAATATGTGTTTCTTGTCTCATAGAAATAGGACTCCTCTATTATTTGTATTATTGGGAATTATTTTAGACTTGATGTCAAATAGGCTCACTTAACTATTCAAAAAGCCTTACAGTTTTCATTCTGCATCAGGAGAAAAAGCCTGAGTGGTGAAAGGGCCAGGCAGAGAGGAAAGTGCATTAGTTGAACATGCCAAAGGGTAACCAACAGAGAGAGAAACCACTCATCCTTTAAAATTAAATCTCACTCTGTGTGTGCTGTGTATTCTATATTCAGTGCTGTTCTTTTTGCTCTTATTGAAGTTCTTTTCCAGTTCAGAGCCAATAGCTATAAGTGTAACCGATCTGGATTAATTTATACTGTATTTTGCAACATTTATTTTGGCAAATAAAGTTTTTATTAAGATAATCCATTTCAGTATATAATTATCAGCCACAACTTTCTCCTGCAACATTACAAGCAAATGTCATATAAACTAGCTACCTGAGAAATAAATAGAATTTAAGTTCTAAATAAGTATAAGATAAGCTCACATCTGTAAAACTTAGAGATCAATACTTCTGAGGCTGTGGAATGTTCTAGTTGTATGAATATGATGTGAATTAAGTTACTGCCAGGACTGATGTATTAAAATGCATTATTTATTATTTCATCTAAACCTCATTGAAATCTTTGTCTTGTTCTGATGTGTAAGTTGAATTCTCCTCATTTTCCCCCAGTTATCAATGGACACAGCCTACAGAATTGCTCTCAGGAGACTCTAAGGCAAAACTTCATTTGTTTCAGTAGACATGGTAAATTTCTAGCAGTTTTTAAAAAATACATTTGTTTAAGAACTTCAGTTTTTGAACTGGTCTCTTTTATGCCTGAGATACACTCTTTCTAAACGTGTATACTAATAAAAGATGTGAATATGAAACTAAAGTTGTGTGCTGGTAGATACCATTTTAATATAAAGATGCGACTCAAGTTTAAATGTGAGATACTAGGATGTGCCCACAGTTCTTAATTTTTGGGTGTTTTCTGAGGCTTTGATACCTGTATAAATGTAAATTCCACAATATTTGGACTGGGAAGTATTAGAGCTAAAGGCCGTGAAGATACGAAAGGTCCTAAGGTCCTGCTTCTCTGCCATGCTCTGCCCTGCCACGCTGTGCTGAATGCACCACACTGGTGGATAAACGTGCTGTCCTTACACACTATCTCAGCACCAGGGATGTCTAGAGGAATGAGCTCTAAATTTAGTACAGGAGATTAATAAAAGCAGCTGATGGACAGGACTAGTATTTCTTAGGTTGGAATAATATTTGACAGTGCACATGCAAGTACAGATCTACGGCTTCACCAAACCCAGTCCCCTGTTAGAGTATGGTAGTGTTGCAACAACTCTGAAAGCCAGCTTCTGACTGTTGGGTGTGTATAAATGCTAAGTCATAAAATAACACCAGTCAAGACTTTATGCATTTTGTCTCATTTTTTCAAAATTATGAGCTGTGACTGATCAGTAAAACTTAGAAAGAATTTAGTTAGATGGGTGATTGAAAAATCAAAACAGTGTAAAATAAATTTTTACTTCCTGTTCACAATAAAACTGGAGTAAACATGAGAGAGAAGAAAGCTATAATTCAAAGGAAAAAATTGTTTTGCTCTTGAAACAAAACAGGAATCTTTGGAGCAGATTTGGATTCAATATTTTTATAGAAGAAAATCATGAGTTTTCGGAAGCAAAACTGGTGAAATAACACATTCAGTGATTTTTTTTTTTTTTTCCAGGAAGTGCTCTGCAATCTGTAGTGAAGCTTCTGGTCAGACCTATGAGCATTACTGGATTCCTCCTCTGTAAATGACCTTTAACCCAGTATTGGAGAGCTAAGGTCAGATATTGAAGGCCCAGTTCAAGTATTTGATTCAAGAAACACAGCTGATGGCAATGAATTTAAGGTCACACGTACGGATCAAAACCCAAGCCAGAGCCTGAGGATGACTTATGCCACATGGCTATGCGCAAACCTATTTCTCCTGAAGTTTATAAATACTGCTGGTTGAACTGACTCTGTGTGTTTTGTCAGGCTTCAAACCATGTTTCAGCATTTCTTAGCACCAGAGAAAATTAAGGCGGGGTACATGCTAAAAACTAAGTGGTTTTAAACACTTTTAAACTAAGTGTTAAAACCAATGTAAGATGATACAGTGACTTGTTTGTTTTGCTAGTGCTGATATAGCCTTAATGTCCCACATTCCTGTCTTCCCTTCATTTTCAGGATTATAATTTTCAGAAGTTCAGTAAAATGTAAATATTTCCGCTCAATAGAAAAGGTCATGAGATGATCAGCTCAACCTTTCAGTACAATCACTCTGAATCCCTGAGTACAAAGGCACTGGCAACAAAGCATCTGAAGCAGGTGAGAAGAATTGTTATGTTCATTTTGACCAGAGTAAGGTCACTACTGAGAAAGCCCTCAGCTTATTTTTTGATAGCAGTTACAGAGAAATCTGTGGCAAGTCATCAAACGCCCATGTGACTCACCTCTCTCCTTTATTTAGTGGTCTTACCATGGTGCTTAAAATAGCAGAGAATACCCCAAGGTGTTTTTCCTTTCCTGATTTGCAGTGATGGTTACTCAGGCACTTGGCTAAAATGGATGCTGCCTCTCTGATGCTTCCCATTCCAGAGCCTGCTTGTCGGAGCAGGGAACCTCTGCAGATGGCGACCCTACAGCGCTAGGATGCACATGCTGCTCTCTGAGTACCAGTGTCTTCATAGAACCAAGCACTCAGGACTGAAAGCACTTTAAGTTTTAAGTTTACAAGGCTTGCAAGGTTTGAAGTGATGCTTGAGTTATAAGTTTTAAGCTTTTATATCTATATATAAAATCATACAAAAATTATATTTTATTAAGCTTTTTTTTACATAATAAACTTTTAAAGTATAATAAACTATGAGGATTAAGCTGATGCTACTGCTGATGTTATTGCTCTTTGTCATATTAAGACTATGTTTTCTAATTAGGCTTTAGGTGGTACTTCTAGAGATATGACCACACCTGAAGCTGCTTTTCTAAACCGGGTATCAAAATATATTCAAATTATTGAACCATGTGTGTATTTTGGTTGCACAACTTTTAAAATATTTCCTTACTACTAAGTATTCTTATCTGTGAAGATGTTTTCTTAGATTTTTTTTCCTTCCAATATGAATTTGAACTTTTTCACACATTCAGCAAGTAGCAGAAATTTCAGGTTTTAAATGTCTCGATTCACTTGATAGTAACAGCTCTGAAAATATCTCTTTGATCCTATTTTTCTACCCAAATAGCTATTACAGATACTAAGTAACATTTCAGTTACCAACAAAACTTAGAGGAATTTTTAGAGAATAATTAATCAAATAATGTCCTCAAGATTTTTTTTTTTTAATTTAGTCCTTCAGAATTTCAACTATACGGGTTCATAATCAACCAGAACAAAGACAACATTTTTATATAGCTTTTTTTTTTTTTTTTCCCAGTACATATTGTGGGAAAAAAAAATGAAGGCAAAATGATGCTGTTCAACTTCTCATGAAGTTTTATGAATTATTTTGGTGTAGGACCAGTCAGATGAGCTACATCTTGCTTTGGCAGTTTAAAGGCATATCACTCTACCTAGTCAGTAACAGCACAGAATGATACAATGCTTTGTAACCCTCAGAAGAAAACCTGTCATCTTGTACTATAGCAAAGCACATTATTAAGAATCATTTAATGTACACATCACTGATACAGTGACACAGAATAAGGTTGTAGCATTTTACCTGCACTTCTATAAAGCACGGCTGAATTGTCAGTTCTTTGAAAATGGATAGGGTTTTGGTGGGATTTTTATAACTGCACATATGATAAGAAAGTAATCCCTACCACAAAATTCCCATGCATGTACAAGATTCTTTTATACCTCTGTCTGAGAAACATTTTTGTAAGGTACAAAAGATTAAAAGGCATCAACTCAGAGGGGCAGCCAATGCACTCAATTTTTGAAATAGAGTATTTGAATGAGATTAGGACAGGAAGAGTCTTCCCCATCCAGTGACATGATGTCACAGACAGCTATGAGATATTTCTTCACCTTCCTGTCTCCTTTTCTCTCAGGATCATGGAATTATTTATATATCCATATCTATATATCTGTATCTATCTATACATAATTCATCTTCCACAAGCATCTTGTCACAGTGCTCTGCACTCAAAAGGACAAATTGATTTTCATAATGAAAACAAAATGAAGATTCCTCATACGTATTTATTCATATTTTTAAAACATGCACCTTCCTTCAGCCCCATGTAATTCATATTTCTGACAAGAAAAATTGTTTTGTAGTAAATGTCTCAAAGGAAGTTCAGTAATTTCTCACTACACAGCCTACTGTACACAGAATAGCCAAAGAAGACAAGAGAATTCATTAGTTTTCTAGTGACCTTCTAGACAGACTGCACAGGAATTCTGAAGGTTAATTTAGAGCTAAATTAATTAAGATAGCACATAATTAATAGCACAAAAGAATTAAGACAGCATCTTTTCAGTGATTTGCAGTGACAGGACAAGGGACAATGGTCACAAATTGAGACACAGGAACTTCTATCAGAATATGACAAAAAACTTCTTTATTTTGAGGTTGACAGAGCTGCCCAAAGAAGTGGTAAAGTCTCCTTCTCTGTAGTTATTCAAAACCTGTCTGAACATGATCCTGTGCAACCTGCTTTAACAGAGAAGTTGGACAAGATGATCTCCAGAAGTCCCTTCCAGCCCTAACTGTTCTGCAATTCTGTGACTCCGTGATAATATACAGGGTTAGACTGTAGTCTTTCCAGAGTTTTTGTGTCTGAACAAGACATTAATTCTTAATTTTGTTCTTTAAGATAAAAAAGTACTTATCCATGCCACGATATATACAAAATATTTAGGAAAGCAAAGAATAATGAATTCCTAGTGCACTTTCATTCCTGGTGAGTTATGTCATTGAATTATCAATCTTTTAATTTTTCTAGCCACCTTTTCCTTAATCATAAGTAAATGCAAATGTGTAAATAATGCATTAGTCCAAAGATGGGGCAGGGGAAGCAGGGAGAGAACATGAGCATTGGTATTAAGTTGGAAAGGAAAGTGGTAAAATAGAACAGTGGTCATAAATTACAGGAAGGAAGGACATGCATTGTTCACATATATATTAGAATGCCACTCTCATTTGAGTACTTGCATCTTTCCATGGAATGAAATGACATTTTGACTGAACCCATTACATTCTATGCAGGAGAGTGAAAATGGTAAAATATTGAATTTGAATCTAAAAGCAAGAAGCACAGCTCAGATATATTTGATTACTTTTTGCCTTATGAGTATTGGGAGTCTCCATGGGCTGATATTGACTGACTAGGCCCATCACATCACCCGATGCCTCCTTTTCCTTTCGGCCATAAGTAATAATTATTTTTTTCCATGGCAGTGGCCCTGTAACAGCCATTGATCACTCCATAGCTTTTAAGGCCAGAAGAGAACACTGCATTCATGTAGTCTGACCTGTAAAGTGGCATAGGCATCAGCACCTCACCCAATGGCATCCACATGAAGTCCAATAATTTATGGTTTAATACAGTACATCTCTGGAAAGAAACCCATACTGATTTTAAAATGTTGTATGATGGACAGAAAATCTACTACTTTCCTTCTCAAAGTGACCCACTGGCTATTTCCTCTCACTGTTAGAAACGTGTCCCACATTTACACTTAGAATGTGCCTATCTGTGAACTGTAGGCAGTGAGCTTTGTTGTGGCTATAAATAGCACAGCATCCATTAGCCCTCTCCTACTGCATACTCCTAGCTTATTATTAAGCCTCTTTACTTTCTCCCAATGGGTGGATTGCCTTCTTGAGTATTTCCTTGTGAGGGGGGCTTTGAGCCCCATGATTCATTCTGAATAACAGATAGAAGTTGGGTTTTCAGACTACTACTTGAAACTGGGAGCTAGAAGACATTCATGTATAGAGACAACATAAGTTTTTGAGTCTTATTAACCACTTAGCCACATATGTACAAATGATTTAAATGATTATCAAGCAATCTTACAAAGATGATGGTGGATCTTGCAATTATGTGTCTTAATATGGAAACAGCCCCTGCAGACTGGCAAATGAGATAGCACTTACAGGTGGTTGAGTATGAAGAAAATAAGCTATATTAAAGTTATATAGTTTGAAGGGGCTTCCTTACCAGTCCGAACTATCCAACAGGCTGCAGAAACAGAGGTTCCCAGGAGGAAAGAGAGTGCCAAAATACATTATGTTTTCTTGACCATAATACCTACTGCACTGGCAATATCCATGTGTAACATTATTAGAAATGCAAAATATATATGTTTTATTTAGTAGACACATTAAAATGTTGTTTGTTTGTAGGGTTTTGGGCTTTTTTTTTTTATTATTATTAAGTACTACAAATGAGGTCTGAGCTTGAAATATTCTTAGGAATTCCTCAGATAAATGCACTGGCTAATTTTTAGTCCTTTTATTCTCCTCAGATGTATTGTAGAAGTCCTATTTCACCAGGGCCAATGAAGTATTCTAGATTCTGAACATTCTTTTTCTTAGCAAATTTTTCTGTCTTCTTTTGGAACAACCTAATTCCCAGTATAAGCATCTCAAAACCGAATTCCAGCATCTCAAAACCGAATGAGCCATGCTGGATTTTCTGGATTGTTCTCATGGCATAACCCAGTTTCCACAAAAAGCAATGGAAGATTTATCAATTATTCTAATGGAAGATTAAATGGCAAACTTGACAGAAAAATCTAACCATAACTAAAAGCTTTTGTGTCAAAGCTAAGTCTGCCACACTGAGCTGTACTGAGGAGCTGTACTGAAAGCAGCAGGATGTCGGATACTGCAATTACCATCCTGTCTATCAGAAGCCCTTCTTTTTTGACAGCAATGCCATGCTTTTGTCACCTGAAACCTCTTTAATTTGCTGCAAGAGCTCATAGTGTTCAAATAGTTGGTGAAGGAAGCAATTCCGTGTTTACAATGGACATCATAAATAAAAATTCCTAGAACTATGAAAGACTAATTTGAAGATTTGTTTAATCTTATTCCTGCAGTATAAAAGTATCTAATCTGGGCAATAATGCGTGTAAACTTCTAATGCATGTCAACCCAAGGAGGTGGGTGTTAAACCATGTGACTGACTTTACTGCCTTTTATAGTAAAGTAAGTGGAGGATCTGTGAACAGGGATGGAGCAGTGGATGTCATTAGCATGAGTGTTAGCAAGGCTTTTGACTGTGTCTCACAAAGTGATTGTAAGCAAGTAAGGACACTATGACTGAGGGGAAAGTTGTAAGGATAGAAAGATGACTGGAAGGTTAGACTGAGAGGCTGGAATTTAATTGGCCACACTCTACATGAAGGCTATGAAGAACAGATGATCATCACAGGGTCTAAATGGGGACCCCTTCTCCTCAACACTTTTATCTGTGACCTGGAGGAGGCAATTCTCATCCCTCACCCCCACAAGTCCAGGAAAGTCGTCAAGAACTTGGAGACAGCACAGCAAGGGCAACCAAGATGCTCAGTGAGCTGGAGCACTTGTCCTCTGAGGAGAGGTTGAGGGAGTTCAGCAGGAGAAGAGGCAGCTTTGGGGAGATGGAACCCATGGGGAGACTGAACCCATTATCAGCTACTGGTGGTCATTGAGAAAGTGGAGCTGGCCTTCACAGTTGTAAACAATGGTGGGGTGAGAGACAGTGGGCATAGCTTGAAACAAGAAATGTTCAGACTAGATATAAATAGAAACAGTGGAATAGGTTGTGTGGAGAGGTTGTGCTGTCTCCATCCTTGGAGGTTTCCCAGGTCCCTCTGGGTAAAGCCCTGGGAAACAGTGAGTTGGACTGGAGATATTCTGAGGACTCTTCTGTCCTTGATCCTATGACTTTTACTCTTCAGAATAGCTAATTGCCCCACAGAATGCCTAAACTGCTATGGAAGAAGCCTTTCTTGGGTTAAGATACCTGATTTTTAAGGTGCCAGTGTTAAACAGGACTATCATCCTATCAGGGAATATAAATGGTGCTAATAAACTGAGTCATAATGCTAAGGATAGCAAAGGACGCTTAAATGACAAGACACATCTCACCCCTGTAATAATGACCAAGTCTTTTCCCCTGGAGAAGCTGTTTTCTGTAAATTCCTATCATAGGTATTTAGATATTTTCCCCCTTCACCCACATATTCACACACACACTAATTATGCAGCCACATTCCAACTAGTTTCTGAACTGTATTTATGCCAATTTTATGCTCAAAGAGCAGAAGGTTACCCTAAGTCCCTGTTTATGCCTGGGATTCTGAGATCCAGAAGGACATTGCTGTCCTGCTTTCTATAGACACTGGACTTCACATTTACCAGGTAGTCTTCCTTGAAAAGTTTCATCCCGCGTCTGATCAGATGAAATAGCTAAGGACCATGGTGCTGCTGGACATGCTTTATTCAAGCAATGCCTATTTCTCTAGTATGGTTATGCTTGCTTCCAAAGCAGTAATTGGCTTCAGGTACAGTGCTCTAGTAGATGTCTCTGATGAGCATTTGGCTTTTAGCTGCTTACAGCTATGACCTATTAATTAGTTAATACAAGAGCAGCTAAATCACAAATGCAATGGCCTTTGGTACTGGGAAAGACAAGTGTTTTAAGCAATAGCAAAGTCAATAATAGTTTAGAGGTATGTAAAGTTATTGTCTGGAGTACAGATGTGAGATGGTGAGATGAGCACAAGGGGATCTGATAGTCTGAAGGGTAAACTTGATAGACTAGGATATATTATACATGCCTAATTATCAGATGAATCTTTTCCTATCTCTATTAAAATGTAGGATAAAGAGACATAAAATAGAAATAACGTTGAAGATCTCTGTAGAGAGGCTAGCAGGAGCTGGCAGGAGCAGACATGCAGCCTGCCTGATCTTCTTTACACTCTGAAATGAATAGGGGGAGTCTGAAGAGCAGGAAATGTCTGTGAACAATATAAAAAAATTTAAAGAAATGTATTTACCTTTTATTCATAGGAATACAAAAATATTTTATGCGTCTTAAGCCTCTTATCTCCAATTCTTCATCAATTATAAAATTTATAAAGTTTGTAAATAATAAATGATTCTTTCATTTACATGATTCTGGTATCCATACATTAACAAATTTACACAGCTTTGAAGAACTCTGTATTTTCTTGCTTTTAACCTCCCAGTCATGCCATCTGGTTCTGTGCAATGGCTGCTGAAATCATTCATTTCCTTTTTAAGGTGACCTTGGATTGACTTCACATTTCACATAACTGATTAAACTTAGTGGCAATTATTTTCATATATTTTAACATACTCTCAATCCTTTCTCATGTGCTTGCCAGAAATCTAATTTTAAAATAAATTTGCACATGTAACATTTTCGCTATTTCCTTTAAGTGTCTAATTATACTGGTACCACTCTGAAGACACCTTCAGTGTGTCCAAAATGGGTGTAAAGATCTGCCAACAAATGAATTCAAGACAATAATTTGGGTACAGTCTTTCATCATTACAAATGTACAGGTAATGATGAAACAAGTGCAAGAACACATTCTTTAGAATTAGGCCTGTAGTAATACATATGTTCCAGTAGATAAATGTCTTGAGTGCTATAATGTGTAAAGCACCATCCCGGTCATTTTTTTCTGTGTTGGAAATTTCCTGAATCTTTGCCATATGCTGAGGCAATCCCAGTTCAGTACTCCTATTGAATTACTGAATAAAATTCAAATGTCATTCAGGCATTTTGTTTCAATGATTTGATTTTGTATTGTCATTTATACTCAGAAGTTATTATAAATTAATTAAAAGACCATCCGAAACCCCTCAGGTAATTTTCAAGCACAATGAGAATCTCCCTCATACTGATACTGCTGTCCCTGTCAGTCTGTGAAGATATTTTAATCAGATACATTAATTTTTCTCCACTAAAATGGAAGGGGGAAATATATGATTATGGTCTGTTCCTACTGTCAGCAACGCATAAATCTACTGGCATAAGTAGGATGTGCAGGGTGTAAGTCAATGGCACAAATCCAGTATATTATTTCACTTGAAGTATAGCAGGCTGCAACAAAGAAAAAAGCATTCTGTGTAGGCTGTCATGTGTAAGAAAGCCAAGATGCAGAAAGATTTATTTAACACCTTTGGCAATTAATATACATATGTGTTATGATAGCTCATGGAGGCAGTTGGCAACAGTACCCTCTAAAATAGCAGTTCAGCCGAGATGCTCAAGGATACAGGAAACCCACGGATGACAAAGGATGTCTGTCTGAAAGCTGCTTCTATCTCCACATCCCTCTGTTATTCTGACTACTTGAGGCTCTCCACATGTAATACAGTTCATGATCTGTCAGACTGCTGGATGGAGTGCAAGATGATTCATCTCCCTCTCAAGTTGTCTGTTTTATGGTTTTGTGCAAGTGAGACACACACTACTTTTCCTTTTCGGGGCAATTTTGGTCTTAGACGCCCAACACTTTCAGCTCAATGAAAACATCATTCATGGGAAGGGTCTTTTACTGTTTTTCTGCTCTTGATGACTTCTCTGTATTAATAATTAGCCACTGCAAGAGGTGGGTGAGCCTTATTTTAACTTCATTTTACCAGTATGGAGTCAAGGCTCTAACTGTTCAGTGGTGTTTTTTTAAGATGTTACTGTCTTCCTATAGATATTGGATTACTGCTAGCTGATAAGAAAAGTGAAAGGGCATTGTCCTCTGAGCTGCTGCTGTTCACAACCTATGACACTTACATGAAAGCCAAGCATTTCAGTTTAGAATAATATGCTGAACCACAGGGTATCATGACCAAGAAGTTAATATACATTCACCTCTGCTACTAAGGCAGAAAAATTCTGGAGCAAATAAAAAAGGATGACCATTTATTAAAATATGTCAGCAGAAATCAGGAGACATCACTTATCACAGCCATTTGAATTTTTCCTTCTGATACTATTCCATTTTCCACAGGTTTGGCCAGAAGAAGTAATTTTTTAGGAGTGGTTCTCCTAGAATGGAGAATGACAAGGAATCTCTAGAAAGTTGCAGACTAAGCTGGAAAGACGTAAGATGTACTTTCATTAGAGCTGGTCTGTAGTTTGGTGGAGCTTTTTATATCTTTGCAGAAAATCATGTTTCTTTATGTATTCCCAATAAATTATAATACTTATTTTTGAATCCTGTTTCCCTGCCATGGGTGTTAGAATTATAATCTTGGCAAGTGAGATGAATGTAAAGCAAAAAATGACAAAAAGATCTCAGTTTGCTTATATGCTTTGTGGTTTTGTATTCTTCAAAATATTTTTTTAGGGAAGCAATCCCAATGTTTCCTGTTACCCACACTAAAATGTAAATGGTGTTGTAAGTGGGCTTCTCTACATTAGTGTGAGTACTTACTTGGGCCTTTTTATCTTCTTTTTTTTCTGTTACTGTACTGAACCTGCAGAAGCTGGTTGGGGAATTGAGGAGAGTAGAAGAGAATTGGGCTCACTTTTTGAAAAGTGATCACATCAACAGACACTATTTAGTGTTTGAAAGAAGAATGATTGCAGTTCAGGTTCCAGGTCTCATGTCATCTTTAAGATAGGCTTAAATATTTATAAGGTCAAAGTATCACAGATAGCAAGCTATTTCAGGACAGTTCCTGAGGCTGAATTCCATGCTCACTCAGAATTGCAATACTGTACTGTATACTGGACATCAAAGTCACATCATTTTTGCTTTGATTACTCTACTCTTTAATCACTGGCTTTAGAACTGTCATTATCCAACACTGCCTTTGTAATCCATGTGTTTAAAATCTGTTTGGAGGAGTGTGTTAAAGAGTTAAAAATAAAGGGAAATCAAATAAATATCTCATATCTAGATATCTACAAATTAGGTAAGTGACTAACAAATTTAAGGTTTTCTTTCCTATTTAATTTTAAAAACCGTGTTTCCTAAAATTCTGCATGATATCTTGCTTTAGTGCCTGTCTCAACACTCTCAACAAGAAGTCTTCTCACGGCGCTATTATAGACAGATTTGAGGCCACAGGATTTTTTGACCAGTCAAACACAATTTTAACCTACAGAATATACAGTTGTTTTATCCCTTACTAGAGATAAGGACATGCAACAAATCCACAATAAATGCAAACATGCAACCAATCCACCATAAATGGAAGAAACACTGGAAATAAATCCCTGTTAATACACAAGAGTACTTTAAATTTGGTCTGAACTGTAAAAATCCCAAGTTCCTATTTAATTGTAATTTTGTTTTCCTCAAATGAACAGGGGATTAATACTTTAAAAATAACCAGCTAGAATTGCTACAATGAAGCACAACCACTTTTGTGATCATGGACAAGAGCATTTCCATGTAAGACTGTCAAGCTCATAGCAAAATTAGCTGAGGAAGTCCAAATTCTACTGCTAATAAATATTCCCACTAGATACCCTGGAGAGAGACAAAGAAAATGAACAAAGGACAGAGAAAAAAGCATATGAAGAGAAAGGGAAAAAAGAGGACATGTAAGAGCACAAAGAGATAGATTTGAAAAGGGAAACAGAGGAAGGAGGGGAATGAAGGGATAATGAATACATGTGAGAAAAAGGGAAGCTTTTGATAACACCATACCATGAGCTCACATTTTTTCTTCCTTTTTGCTCATAGGATATTTAAAATATGACCTATGGAATTCCAGATGAAAATAGAGATGAATTATACATATAGCATGACAGACTAAACCCTCAAGTAATGATTACTGTGGAGTGACATCATTGTGGGGCTCACAAGCAATTTAGAGGGATAAAAACCTACAAACAATGAAGAAGTGAAGAAAGGAAAGTGCTCAAATTAGGAATTCAGTTAATTATGCCTTGCAGAAGTTAAACAGATGAGAACACATTTATTTTTAAAAGCTAAAATATTTTTTCTTTTTTTTTACTCACAAAAAAACAGCCCTGGAAGAAGACAATGGTTCTGGGCTGAGTCAATTCAAGTACAGTTTATTCTGTTGGAGACCAGGGATGTTCCCATTATCAGCAAGAGAAATTAATTTTTAAGAGGGAGTTTAACAACCTCAATTACTCAGAGGAACTGATAGTATAATAAGGTCCTGGTAGAATACAACTCCTGTAAAGCAAAAGTTACTTTCAAAAGTTAATGGAATATCATTTACAATAAATTTCTTTTCTTGACTGTAACTGAAAGTCAGAATGTGCTGAACTCCCCAGTGCTCAGACTAAAAAACATATTGATCCACTTTTTTCCCCTGGTCTTGAAATTTTTCCATGACTTTACTCCTCTGGAGGCTTATGCTCTAATGTGACTTGCAGGAAAAGCTGCAACAGTGAATCCCAATATCTACAGAAGAATTTAAAATACAGTCTCAGATTATAATCTTACATAAGCAAGTGGTGGGTCATTTTAAAAGTAACTTTTATGGCTCTTTTAGAATGCGATATTAAAACAAAAAATCACAAAAAAAGTTTTTTCATTCTTAAATGTGCTTTCTGGCAGGGAAAGTCTCCAACTGTAAAAGAGTATTTTAATCTTTGGAACAATTTAAGTGTCTGCACTAAAATTTAGTGAGTGGGTTAATATCCTTCTATTTGGACCCCAATTACATACACTTCAGTTCTTGCATTTAGATCACTATTCTCCCTAACGAATCAACAAATAATGTGTCTTCCAAGGGAATATACTATCAGAGCAAAACCCAGTGGACCTTAGGAGAGATATGTTTGAACCTTCTAAATAATATTGGGAATGTTTAAGCAATTATTGTGCAAAGTTTGTACAATATCATGCTGCTAATGGGATCACTTTGCATTTACATTAACATCACTTATTTTGCCAGAACAAGCCATTTTCTTACAATATATGTTTTCTCAGCTGTTTATTTTGGTTAACAAAAATGAAATGGTATTGCTCAATTTTTTCTCAGCTTGAGTAAATGCTTCTTTCCTCGCAGTAGCCAATTATAATTTTTTACTCACAACGCATCCGAAAGTAGACTGAGTATTAAAAAGAAACATTCCCTGGTCTGTGAAACAATTGTGGAGCTGATTGTCGCTGCCTAGCTACCCCAAACCTACCCACAGCCCAGGATCCTCCAGAGGTGCTGCAGGGTCTCCAGCCCTGTTCCTGATCAATTATTTGGATTTCCTGACTTGTCCTTGGCCCTGAATTGTTACCCATTTTTTGGCTGGTGTTCATCAATCTGTTATCTGGGCCTGTTCCCATTACCACCCTGCTTGTCTTGGCTGTCTTGGGTGCTGTGGGGCTGCACCCATCAGTGTGGGCACCGAGCCTCTGCACCCTGGCTGCCTTTGGCCTCCAGTACCCTGGCCCTGAGGGAGCTGCTGGCCTGCACATCACCCTGTCAGTGAGCTCAGACCATTTGAGCCCTGAGCTGCATGCCAAGATTTAAGTTCCCACAGCCCCTGCTGCCCCCCAGACCTCAGCTCTGCACTCAGAGCTTCCCTTGCCCCACACTGCCTCCAACCCTTCCACATTGACTGAGAAATGGTGCAGGGGTTTCTCCATGAGATGCAGTTAATATATCCTGCCTTTTGCAGGGGACAGCAGGTGCTGCAGGGCCACTCCCTCCTGGCTCTCAGGAAAGGCTCTAAACTGGATCAAGTCCTGCTTGGAGCCAAAGGAGTTGCCTGTGGCTGAGTCACAAACATTCACAACAGAAGGCTCCAAAGAGAAGGGTGTGGATGATGTACTCATAGAGCTTGGAGAGAGAGTGGAAAGTGATAACAGCTACGGTAAAGGGAAGTGAAGCTGAGCATGGAAATTGGATTGGGTGTTCTCAAGAGATCCCTTCCCATCTAAGGGATTCAGTGCCAAAGTTTGCTGCAAAGCCAAAGAGAGGAATAAAACCAGAACTGACCAAGTTGCAAGAGAAGTTCAAGGTTACTCACCTTAGCCTATAGTTTTGTACAAAACCTCACTCTCAGAATTGTACCTTTGATATAAATAATGTATAAAGATAAATCGTGTTTTAACTCTAATGGAAAGGTAAACTTAAGTCTAAAATTTGTGCCTCAATTCATGCATTACAAGTGAGAGGTATAACATTTTACCTACTCAAAGCTTGATTTGCTGCATTTTAAAGAGAAGTATTAATTTTTTGGTGCTTGAGATGACATGATTAAATCCTGGAACCACTGAATTCTGTGTAATTCTGTGTAAGGTTAGGCACAGTCTGGCAGAGTTTTGCAAAACTTACTCTCTCTGAGAGAGTAAATAATTTACCCTGTCAGTAAATTATTTACCTTCCATTTTCCTCCACTTTCAAGTTGTCTTATTAGTGTGTGCATCTTTCCTGGCAGACAGTGTGCTTGCTGATCTACTCTTTTTTTTTTTCATAGCCTCAGAAAAGTTCTGGCCTGGCCTGTACAAACTCCTGTGTCACCAATAAAGCACCATTAGCACCACAATACTGAGCAATTAACTGAACACACAGCTTATAGAACTCAGAACTGAAAAGACCCACTGCAGCTGCATGATACATCCAGATTCTTCCTCAACAATGCAACTCTGCCAAGTCTCCTCAACCACTCAGTAAAGCCAAATGAGCAGAATCAAATGGGCATTAGATGCCCCATGTAAAATTCTGCAATTCTGGCCTAGGAAAGAGAGGTGAGCCCCTAAACTCTGCAGTCAAAAGAGTGGGTCTGTATGCCCAGCATGCTGCAGAGGGTACAGAAATGCTCAGAGAAGCACACTTAGTTAGCTGCACTCTTCAGACCTGTCCACATGGGACTGCTGTCTAGTTCTGGCCACAGCTCATGGTCTCAGTTTTTTTCTACACCATATGGCAATAAGATATTGAACAACTTGCAGGGACTGCAGTGGAGCCCACATTGAATGTTAAATTGTATTCAAGATGACAACATATGAGCAAGTGACAGGAAAAGTAGAAAACTATGACAGTTTGGATTCACTCTTGGCAAGATGTGATATTCTTCACCTTTCACCATTGACTGGTCTAGAGAAGGAGCTGTGACAGAGCTGACTTCCATCTAATGAAGTTTGATAATCCCATGCTGAGGGTAAGACACAATGAGAAACAGAGCAATATTCCATGTAAACAAAATAAATAAGCAAACATATGAACTACACCCGCCCCATACAAAATCAAAACATTTGGAAAACTGTCTCTTTTTAGAATCTACTGCAAACCTGCTATTTTCACCACAAACTTTATCATTATGACAGAAAATTGCATTCTGACAGCAGAGCAGTTGTAGACTGTATAAGCATGTATCTCTGACTGCTGATGGATTTTCAACATGCTTGTCTTGAATATTCCATATCCAAGACCATCAATTGTCTTGGTGTGAACAACTCAGGATAGTGGGATTCTTTTTTTTTTTTCTTTTACTCTCTCCAGTTCACATATGTGAAGAACTAATTTGTGTTTCCAACTGAAATGTCATTCTATTCTAAAAAATAGTGCTTATAGACTGCAAGTGAATGACTAAATATGAACTTTCAATCAGAGATGGATGCTTCACTTGTGCATATAAGAGAATCATTGCATATCCTAAGTTAGAAGGGACTCCCAAGTACTTTCAAAAACTTTCTGCTGCAGACAGCAGTAACTCTGATTTCCTTCTGTTCAACTTCCACTGGCTACTCTGTGTTCCTAGGCTGTATTGACATGCTGTATTTGTTAGCTGCTGCTGTCTCAGACCCTATGGAAATGGAAATACACTGAGATGATACTGAAAGGTTGCTAGGAAACATTCAGATGACATGATGCAGTGATGAGAAGGACAGTATCCTCTTCTTCAGGATATTTCTATACAGTTTGTCAATGAAGATGGCCTTTGCCAATTTACCAATTAGAGGTGCTGCTAAAGAATTACATTTAAAAAAGATCAGGAATGCTTTTCATACCTGCACTTAAGAAGAAAAATGCAAAATTATTTTCTGACAAGATTTTGCTGCTTTTCTCAACTGAACATGGAACTACTGTTAGAATTTATTCTAACTTGGGCTGATCCAGAGTACAGTAATTTTTCTGACAAGTTATATAGCACACTTATTATACTTTACATATCTCTTTATAGTATACTCACAATGAATATTTGAGTGCTTTCCAGTAGTGCATTAAGCAATGTGACTAATGCTTGTTACATGTTCTTTCATTCCTCTCCCCAGGGGAAGATGTGTCTACTGTGTAATGCTTTGTTTTACAACATATAGTGCTTGTCTGACTGTATGTCTAAATGTTTATGTTGCAGAAGGAAAGGTTAAGAAAATCTAATTTGCACTTGGAAAGGAGGATGACACACAGACTTTTTCTGGACCTTGCCTCCTGGAGGAGTCGACTTCTCAATCTCAGACTGGCCCCAGCAAAAACACTGTTTTCTATTTAGTAAGATTTATTATCCTTGGAAAGGTTTCTGTTTGCCAGTAGAACAAAATTGTCGATCACTCTTTTCATTCTGGGACTTGACTTTAGATACACTGGGTCCTGGCCACAAAAAAACCCAAAAACCCCATGCAACTTAGAATCCAATTCAGTAGCTGGTGAGACTGGAAATAACCCTCTGTAATCTACAGAAGTTGTTTGTCAGCTGGAAGAGTCTGAAATCCCCCACAGCTCACGAGGCTACTACCACAGGGATGGTTTCTCTTGCCACACAGAGTTGCTGTGACCTGCAAGGGCAGCCAGTATTGGCTTTTAGCAAAAGGGGTTTCTGATGGACTGTGTTTGGGAGTAATGCTTGCTTGTGCAGGAAGCTTCTGAATAGGAAAAATACAAGGACTGGCAGCATCTAGGCCCCAACAAGAAAATAAGATTGCTGGTGAAAACAAGCAGGTGTGAAAGAAAAAAAGGGATTTGTTGTCTGATACTTCTTTACATATATTGCAGAAAACTATTGAAAGACATACCTTCACTGAATTTTCAATAAAATTTAGAATTGTTCAATAACTAATTAATGATATTTGCAGTGAGCTGCAAGCAAGTTTGTAAAAGTGAAATATAAAAGAGATATTGATTTCAGTTTTGAATTTATTTTATTTGTACTCTATAAATTGTAGAATTCCATCATAAAATTCTTACTTTGTGCTTTATGGTGATTTTATACTTTAGCTGTATTACTGCCATTATTGTATATTTTATATTTCAGAGCATATAATGTTTCTTATAGCAATAACAGGGTCTTTCCTGGTAACAGTTGGTGTCATAAAAACGTCTGAATGTATGGCATAACTTCTGGAGGTGAGCTTTGACACAGTCAGGACCATGTGCCCAGGCTAAAACATCTGGAATGGACATAAGGCTCAATATTTGCATATTGGAGAGATTTAAAAAAAATGGTTTCAGCAGATGTTAGCGAATTCAGCAAAAAGACTACCTACATGCAGCAGTGAGTATATTACCAGTCATTAATATCTATCACTTTTATTTGTCTTGTTTTTCGGATGGCAAACAACTTCTAATGGGTTTTTTAAAATTATTTTTTATTTTTCTTTGCAACTTGCAATTATCTTTAAAACACAAAGGAGAGAGTAACGGATCAATCAGGTTTTAACAACAATTTTCCAGGAAAAAATTATGACTACCCTAAGAGATTAACATTTTTTTCTTCTCTTTTCTCTCTTTATATTTTAATAGATATTTATTATAGTGTGTCAAAACTGTATCTGAAATACCCGCTCTTCTGAAAGAATATAAAAATAAACCTTTGTCTGTTATACTATACCACGTGGGGGAAAAAAAAAAAGTGTTCTCTTTTTATGTCCTGTGTTTAAAAAAATATAATCAATGAGATATACAAAGGCAAATTAAGACTCTTTTGCACACCTTCTTATATCGTGAAACACATATTTATGCTGGCAAATGTTTTTCTGTAAGATTGAAATTTTCCTTGTCTCACCAGTTAGTTACAAGTAAATCAAACAATGACAGTGAAGGACCAATCATTTACTGCAGGATAGCAGATGGGCCCCATGGGTTAATTAAATAATGTTGCTGTGGGCCCTACGATTGAGCAGAGGTGTTGAAAACTCCAGTGCTACAGAATTCATTGCCAAAGAGCAAATGCAAAAATGGCTGCTTGGGAAAATATTTAAGAGGAAAAGTCAAAACTACTCTGCCTTCAAAAAAGAAGTCTGTTGGAAACCTATTGCTGTTCTTCTCCTTACCCAGCTGTCCTCTTCTCTGATCTTCCTTTATACTTAACTGCATTCTCAGTTGAATAAATGAAAGCAAGTTTGTTTCAGTTTTCTCCTGTTCCTCAGCTGATTTATACCAGTTGTAGCAACATGAGTCTCAGAGGACTAATCCCAGAAAAATCTGTCTGCACTGGGGTGTATTTTACAGCATTCACCTTCAAAATCTTCTTGTGATAGCATCTTTTGTAATGTCTATATAATATCTGACACCATCTACACCTCACATGTTTATTTGTCTGTCATCTTTGGGTTAGATTCTTTCATCAGGAAATTTGCTATTGTATTTGTCTCAGTTTGAAAAACAATGATTTTTTCCCCCTGTTTATATCAGACGATGTTTCTATCTCAGGAAATAAAATTTGCCTTGGTTAGTTTTCATGAACAGAAATTTTCATTCCTCCCATTTAGCTAAAATTTATTCAGTCAGAAAAATGATGTAAAAAGCCCTACTATGATGATCTGAAGGAGGCTATTTCTTTTTCAGGAAAAGTTAAATGGCCTAATAAAGATGAGAATGAGAGGGCTTGTGGTGAATTTTTACAAATATATCATAGTAAAAATGGGAGATAAAAAATACTTAAACTGAAAGGTGACAGACACTGGTAATTTAATCAATGAATTCCTCTAAGAAGCTATCATATACTTAGTTCAAACATAAAAAATTTTTCTGTTAATCGAGGTTCCAGGTTTCTTCTCAGTGCAGCGGAGAACTGGGCTTTAACTTTGGACCTGACTCATGACCTCTTATTGTATAAAAGCCTCTACAAGAAATCAGTCAAATATTATTAATGATAACATATCTCGTGTTTTGTTATTAAGTTTATGAATAGAGTTCTATTACTAGTCCTGTATATGTGTCTTGTTCCTTTCTCCTACACATTTCTCAATATTAAAATGAGATTCTGTATTTCTAAAAGTTGTTATGTATTTATATTACTTATTCAGTAAAATTAAAATCTATGCCACAATTGTAGACTATGGAAGTATTTTTTAAATCAAGTGGAAATCACACAGAATGGTTCAGCCACAGTATGCTGCAAAAAACAAACTCCTGTGAACCCTAGCAGAGTCCAAACTCCTAGAATTACAGTAGCTGTGAAAAGTGGTAAAATAAAACCACAGGCAGTCTGTTATTTTTCTAAGCTCTCCAGTTTTTACAAAATTTAATGTCAATGCAACTATTCATGCACACAATTATGTTCATGATTGCATGTGGAGACAGTGGATATAATTGGGATGGTAGTGGAACATGTAGTCATCAACTGATAATGTCTCAATTTAAAACCTGCACACAAACTGAGTGGGACAATCGCTGTCAGGGATTATAATGAGGGGGACTAAATATGTAACTGCTGCTTCCTGTAGAAAAATAGTAATAAAGGTGGTCATTAGCACTGTCACTGTACATATTTACTGCATCCTGATTTAATATTTTTTCTGCAAATCTCCTATGGTATGTATGGGCTTTGGTTTCAATAAGAAAAGATATGAACAAAATTTTAGATTGCTGGCTAACAGACAGGTATATCTTTTTTGGGTTCAGCTTCACCAAAGCATCGCTTTTCCTTTGCAAAATTCTACAGAAAGTGCTTTACTCGTGCAGCCCAGAAATTGAGCCAGACCTGCAGCCACTGCCTCAGAAATAGTGGTGCCATCTTTTACCTTGTGAGGATGTTACTAGTTATTAGTATACTAGAATTCACTATCACTTCTGGTTTGAGAATTACCAGAGTTCAATGACCTGGATAAACCGGAAATAACACTGACAGACATAGGGGGTCAATATGAAGATGGGCTGAGAAATTGAAAGAAATATGAAAGAGCAGGGAAGAGACATAAAAAGGACAGAGAAGAATTAATTAGTTAATTGAATAGAAAGAAGGAATGGAAGGAGATGGGATTCCAGAAAGTAAGAACAAAGTAAAGTTAGCATCAGAATAAAAATTAGATGTTTTTGGAAGATGCTGATGAGTTCAATGGAGACTAATGAAATATATTTTATTGATGAAAATAGAATCCTGAAGAAACTTGAAATCTAAGTATGTGAACCCCTTAGGCTTGCTTTGTGCTACAGGTGAAGGAAAATTATGGAAGTAACATTGAACTTGAATTTTGAAGAAGAATAATATGTTCTCTCTAAGTGGTCAAGTCTATCCTCAAAACCACTTTGTGCAGAAGACAGCTCAGACAAAGCTTGATCTGAGCAGCTCAAACCTAAATTTGAAGCAACACAAGAGAAAACAGGGTGAATTATCTGCCAAGTATCATTCCATACATACATATTGTTCCTGCTTTTAATTTTTTTTTTTTGCAGGAAAAGGAACATGGATGAAGTATGTATCACTTAAAACAACGAGCTCTGGGTGTAGGCTCTTGTAAAAGCTATGTAAAATCAAATGCATTGAAGGACCAGTGATTAGGGCCTGGAAAGTTGGGAAGCAGAATAATTATCAAGTTTCTAAATATTACCATTAAGTGGGAAATACATATGCAACTAGATCATCTAAATTTATGTACCAATTACAAGCAGTATTTGCATGCTTAGCTGGCTTTCCTCAAAGGCTAACCCACCTCTTTTTATGCTCCTAATTACACAGACAATTGCTATTATTAGGCAAGCAGTGCAGATGAATCTGTCAGAAAATTCATCTTGAAAAAAGAGGGAGGAAAAGATTGTTGGCAAATGTTAGGTTTATCCATTCTATCTCAAACAATAGCTTCTCCAGGTTTTGAAGAGTACACATCCTTCCTTTTGTCACATATCTAACATGGAATTCAGGTTCTTCTAAAACTGAAATCTTAAGCTATTGAAATATATGGAAGCCACACCTCTTACTCTGCGTCCTTTCAGTAGCAAAACAGGATCTTTGGGAACATTCTGCTGGAGAAGACACTGAATACTGAGTAATAAAGATGCCACTTTTTGCTTTAATTTTTGTTTATCTTTATGCTATAATAAAACAAGACTATTATTTATTATCTAAAAATATGTATTATTCACCAAAAGTTTGGCAATCTCATACAGAGATATTTATGAACGGGAATATGTCTTTTAACATTCTGTAAAAGATGTGATTGCTTCCATTTCAAGTGAACTGGGGATGACTTCTATGAAGTATGGAAAAGGAAAATTTCAAGGCATTTTTGAGAAGATAGTTGCTTGTTAAATAGTTTTTCTGGTCTGTTTGCATTTTTTAGATTAAGTTTGTATTTTGGTTGGTTTATTTGAAGAGATTCTCTTCACAAAAAGATGATCTTCAGTGCCATCACATGGCATGTGGGGAACGACTGGGGGATCAGGTCCAACCAGCATGTTGTGCCAGGGGAAGTTTAGATTGGTTATCATGAAAGATTTATTCGTGGAAAAGGTTGTTAAGCATTAGACCAGGCTGCCTGAAGAAGTGGTAGGGTCATTCTTTGGAGGGAGGTGTTTAAAAGACACGTAGATGTGGCATTTGGGGACACGGTTTAGTGTTGGACTTGGCAGTGCTGGGTTCATGGCTGGACTTGATGATCCTAGTGGTTTTTCAACCTGCACAATCCTGTGATTCTATGACATACAGCAGCGTTTCCATTTGCTCAGAGGAGCGATGCAATTGTCATTTGGGCTGAAGATGATTTATTCAGCTCGTATCACTCCTTGGTAACCAAGAGAGTGTGCTGTGTGCTGCCATACTGCTACAACAGGCTAAAGCAGAACAGCACCACGCATTAACTTGAAACTCAAGAGCACTTGCAAAGCAGTATTGAAAGCTAAATAATGAAAACAATTTGTGGCATTTTCATACTTTGTTCTTCGGAAAAGAGCAACCAAAGTGGGATTTCTCTGAGGGATTGTAGTGGTTTCCCAGGCACTTCCAATCAAAATAAGTTATTTATTCAGAAGCAGTCGATAAGACAGATATCAGATGTCCGGCTAATTTTCTCTGCTTATTCTCTTCCTCATTTTAATTTGACTTGTTCCCTTTTTCATTGCCAACAGCTCTTCAACCACCTTATTATACCATACATTCCTATGTGCTTTGTTTCCTGCTGTGTTTTGAACTTTGCAGTGAAAATACATTATAATAGAAGACGTGGAGAAAGCAGCCAAAGGAAGCAGCCAATGCAAAAAAACAAGAAACCGATATAATGCCAGCTGTTATGTTTGACTTCCTCAAGTAGAAAGCCATGGAGGAAGAAGTGAAAAGGCCTAGTTGGGAACAGTGAGTTTGGCATTCTTGTTATGTGTGCCTTTCCTTTACATCCCAGATCCTTCCCCTTATCATTCCCCGCTAGATAACCTTCAACACTCCAGTCTTATTCTTACTGTAAAAAGCCCCAATCACTAGCAGAGACATCTCTGCCTCCCTGGCAACACAGATGAAAATTCCCATTTTGGTGCTGACCACTCCTTGAAATGTATTCTGATCTTGTTGTTCTCAAGACTAAACATCACACAGGCTTTCAATATTTGGGAGCACACAGCTATGCCAGGCCTGCTCACAGAAATGGAAAGTAAAACCATGTCTTAGAACAAGATAAATGTTGCCAGTCATGTGACAGTCACTAAGCACAAACCCCCATTCCCAGGGGACATGCCTTACATTAATCATCCTACATTACGCAGCCATTGGATACAAAGATGATGAAAGTTGTGCCCTTTGCAAGGTTGTTATTGACAAGTTTCACAGTGCCTCTGTGATGAACAGCTCTTATTTTTCTTGCCTCCCACACGTGTTTCTAGGCACACAAAACAATATTTAGCCTTTGTGGTATGTCACAGATTCAACTATGATTCTCTGTTAATTAGACACTATTACTACTTCTCAGAATGCCCATTTTTATTGAATTTGAATATCTTTGCTTAAGTATGCCTTATGCAGCAACTGTTGATGTTCTCTTCAAACCACCTATAATTCAGTATCTTTCCTTTTTGTGCTTACATAAAATACTATAAGCATCTTTTTTAGGTAAACAGACAAATGTGCAAAATGTATCATTAGCTGGGATATAAAAACATGAAGTGTTCCTGCAGAGTAACTAGTTTGGATTATGCCTGCTTTTCCCCCACATTTTTCAATCTATTTTTAGCTCTTTTCTCATAGGCACGAGGGATTTTACACTGTAATAGCTTCTTCCATATCCTCAAAGGAAATAAAACCGATAACAGACTTTTCTATTAAGCAACCAGTGAAGTCAGTGTGCTGACAAGATGTTAATTTTTTTAAAGTTTCCTCATTTCTTTTTTCTAATGCTACTTCATTGAAGATAATTGGCCTTGTGTGCATGTGTTTGTAGTTTTAAACTCAGATGGCAACTGTGTTGTCACTTGCTTTCTCTGTTTAAAATATTTGTGAATTCATCCGTTGATACTTCAAACACTAATTTATGCATTTTTCATATAGGATTATTATACACTTAGGTTTTATTCATTGAAAAAAGATATGTTGTATTACTGCTTCAAAGTAGTGCCAAATCATTCAATTATTTCCTTAAATGTAGCTTTTTCTCATTTTGGAAGAAAGCCAGTTTCCCACCCTTTGCTCTCTCCCTCACTGTCCCTGCCCTCTAATTCCAGTGGCCATGAAAAGACATTTTCTTTCTTGATGGCTTCAACACTGAGTGCTCCTCTCTTGTTAAAAAAAGTCAAGCATTTCCTACTAAAACTTAAACTGACATTTTTATTATACTGCTGATTCTGCTGAGTGAGACGACCTTAGACAAAGGGCACTTTTACAAGGGAACTATTCACAGGAGGATCTGTGCTTCTCAGGAATGGGAAAAGCTTTACCTAGTCACAAGTAAGGGCAGCAAAACAGAACAAAACTGAATGCTGTAACAGCGCCTCAGATTTCCCAAGCTGAAAGATCAGTTACAGGCTGCAGCATTGACCCATGAAGGGTAGGACATAATGAAGCTGAATATCCAACAATAAAAGAAGGCGGGTTCAGAGAGATGATGTGATATTTCGTCTCAGTTTTTGAGACTATGATCATTAAAAAAAGGTACAGAACAAGGAAGACTGAAAATGTCATAGCTGCAGAAGAGATGCTATGCAGACGGTTCCCTGATAGTAAGAACACCAGCAAGCCTCAAATGAGGATGAGTTTGTGCCTTTGCTAATAATTCAAAAGTTAGAAATCACTACTTTGCTTAATTTGGTACCCCCATCTCGAGCTAATTTGGCTGCTCATTTAGGATTACCAAGAAACAATTCTCCATCTATCATATATGGCTTTAAATAGAGCTAGCAGAAATTGTTTTTATTATTCATTAATTTTGAACAGCTTTAGTCATAGAGAGCTGTGTCCTCCTGCAAGGAGCTCAAGGATAAAAACTCATGGGGTCAAAACCAACCCCTTGTTTGGACATTTCCCTTCTGTTCTGCTTTCTTCAGCTACTCTAATATTTTCCTTATGCTCTTGAGCAGGGCACAAGAATTACATCTCTCAGTATACTTGCTACCTGAAAAATGATGATCCCTAAACCAAAGCATAATCAGATTTCTTTAAATATATTTGAATAGACAATATTTATTAAATTTTCTGGAGCGGTGAAATATGTTGGGATTCCTGAATTTGGGAGGTGTTTTCAGGCCCATGACCAGACTCCATACACTGCAGGTCCCCACAGGTTTGGTGTGGAATATTTAGCAAATCGAACTCTGCATGTTGAGAGAAAAAACTTCATTTTAAATTGGCAGTAGTCCATATCTATAGACATGAAAGAGGGGTATCTAAGAGGGAATTATACGTAGTCCTATCACCTGACAGTGTCCACTTCCATGTTTCCTTGAAGATGAACAACCCACTTTTATCATAAAACTAATTTAACTTTTCCTTTTGAAAAAGAGAAATGAGGAATGCATATAAAGCAAGGTAGCTAGCAACCATACATTTTTTAATATTTGAAATAAGTGTCATCTCATGCATGTCTTGAAGGAAGAAATGGGATTATCATGCAGGTTGTGATCCTATTCTCAGAAGTGGGAAGGGCAAAGGGAAAGTGATTTTCCTTGTAGAATGAGGCAGCCTGGGGGATACTGCCATAAATGACATGGATTTAGACATTTGGCACTTTTGCTGCCAGTCTTTTTTTATTTTTTAGCGAAGTCCAAGTCAGTCTTTTCAAGTACTTAATATGTAATGATTACTCTCATAAGGAGGCTTTGCATGGAATTTGGGGGAAATTTGCACTTGGATAATTCAGAAAGCAGGCTGCATAAGCCAGGTATTTTGCACTTAACTCTTAGTAAATCACTGGGTCCTCAGAATTTATATTAAATTCTTTAATTTTTGCAGATATGCTCCATTTCTTGCTAATTTTAAAGGTAATTTCTATTTCTCTAACTGGAAACATATTGAGAAATTATTTTTGTGATGCAGCCATTTTGTTTTCAACAATTTATCTGCAGTGGTTTCTTCAGTCTTCAACATTCCTTATTCCTTCTCTGTCTTTGCTCAGCATAAAATGGTTTTATTTAATTTTTCTGTCTTTAATTGTTTCCTTTAAGACCCTTCTCTGGATGAACTTTTTCACTTTGTTACATGCTGCTGTAATTTCTAGTCTTTAAAAAAAGTTTTATTCTCTACATCTTAAGGCAACTTGGCAAGATCATTAAATCACCCACTCTGAATGAAAGGTTCACTATAATTTCTTTCTGAAGATAAAATCTTTAATCATAAAGAGACAAATACTCTTGGACATAAAGTTATCATTCATTAAAGAAGTTTCTCTCAATGTTAAAGCACACACAAAAAAAAGCACACAAACCCACCCAAAACTTCATGAGGCTGGGTTCACAAGGGAATGCTCCCTTCTTGAGGGAATGCAATGCAGGCATGTTCATAGTCATTCAACCACAGTAAAATTTTAGGAGTCCAGGGTTACCTACAGAGATCTGAAAAGTCACATCTAAAACTTGTTTTTATTCAGTACAGATTCTGTGCCTTGAAAAAAAGACAAGCTAACACATATCTGCTCCCCCAAATCTATTATAAAGAGTAAGAAAACTTTCCTTCTTTTAACTATTGAAGCTCTATTTACTCCTCTTCTATATCAATCAGTGGAGTTTAAATGTCTTGGAAGACAGCCTGTACGAACAGCAGAATAAGTTTTCTCCCCTCCAAAGGAACTTGTTAAGAATCTGTTTTGTTGGGTTTTTTTTTTTTTTTTTTTTTTTAATGATACTATTTGCATAGATAATAAAGTTCTAAAGTTAGAATAAAAAAATAGGTTCTTAATCATTAGTGCAATAATTTCACCCAGAAAGCAGATGTCTCACATTTAGTATCACAGCAAGAGCTTTTTATACTGCCTCCAAAAATATATGCTGAACTGTGTTTAATTACTTTCCTAAATAAATAAAAATGCTTGTTGCTGTAAAGGGATAGTAATAATCAAAACCAGAATAAATTTGAAGTGCTGATAAAAAAATAGATTATGCTGACCATACTGAAGCAATTTTCTAAAATTAGCATTAAAGATCTAATGATATGCATGCAGTTTCACATTATTTAAAATAAGTATATGTATAATCAGCATAATTCAGTTTCATTTAGCATCACTACAAATCTATATAGAGAAAACCTATCTTTTTTTAATCCAATTTACTCATCATGACACAGTCATAAATATAATGTTCATTTCCACGGACTGCAATTTATTGCTTTTACCAAGAACTTGCAAGATCTGGAGAATGGACTGATAACAGCAGAGTGGCCATAATACACAGAAATCAAATTACACTGAATGCAACAGTTAAGGTCTTTTAAAAAATCATTTTACACAAGTATGACAAATGCCAATGGTGGAATTTTTTGGGATGAGGTTTCTTTTATCTGAAGGAAAAAAGTATATTTCCTTCATTAGAAAATAGATTAGAAAACAATTTTATTCAGCAGGTGTGAACGGTGTATGTTCAGGATTTCTCAGAGGACAGGTGTTACAGAGCTCTTTTAAATTTCTTTGAAAACAGGGTTTGTTCTGTGGTCTCTGTGAAGAAGGAGATCTGTTTTTCCAGATCTTCCAAAATTATTTTGGAAACCTTCCATGGTGTTAGTGAAGGACTGTGAGGTTAAAATGTTTCCATTTATCTTTGTGGCAAGTTCCTGGTGACAGCTGCCCAGCTGATGAGAGCTTGCAGGAAGCCTGGAGGGAACGCAGGGAGCTGTGCTGGCTGCTGCAGCCTGGCATTTCCAGCTTCACAGCAGCTGAGAGGAGCAAATCCCTGCAACACCATGGATTGTTTATTTCTCTGGATGCTGCTCCAACACATCCGTGGTGCTCTGACCTTGCACAGGGCACCTAGGTCACACAGAGCAGGGGGAGTGGGGCTGTGAAGGAGCTCCTGGAGGCCTCCTGCTCGCTCCAGGTGTTTGTGGGGCTCCTTAAATGGGAGACTGCCAATCACAAAGCAAAATACATTTCCTTTAATACTACATGCCAATGTCTAAAGCAAAATCACGTTAACTGCAAACCACGACTAGCAGCCAAGATGGTAAAACCTTTCAAAATACTGAATATTCTCTGAAGTCTGGGCTCCAGAATTAGTCTTCTCAATCTCATCCAGTGGTGTAAGAACTGACTCTCAAGGGTGGTAACCCAATACTCAAAATTCTTTAAGGACTTTCTCAGTCTTTTACCAAAAGTAAAAGGTGAAATCTATCTAAAATTGATATTTATCTGTTTAGGACAAGAGCTTGGTGATCCATCCCTAAGTCATATAGAGAATACATAGTTGGGTTACAAAGTAGTTAAGTATCACATTAAATGAATTGAATTGAGGGTTTCCAATTCCAAAACCCATTTGCCAAAGGAGAAAAAAATGTTGTTAATTAAACTCCTTTTTAATAAGATTGTAAGAAAAAAACCCAAACTAAAATCAAACACAGGATGACCTAAAATTCAATGATCTGAAGCAAACCAAAGGTTTTCCCAAAAATTTTAGAAACAATACCCCGTATTTCATATGGCCATTAAATCACTGTTGTTATAATTCTTTGGAATACCAGGGTCTAGAATGTAGTCTGGGAATAAAATTCAAAATGAATATTATTATTGTTTGTGGGTATTACTAAGAAAAATAGGAAAATGCATTAATTTCTGAAATTATCAAGTAGATAGTATATTTAATCTGTTACAGATTGATGTTGATAATACATGAAGAAAATCCAGATGTGTATGGAGTTACTGGTTCCTAAAACTGGCAAAAGATAACATAAAGCTAAAACTCAGATACAATCTTTAGTGATTAATGATAAAAGAAATTACTCGGTAAACATGAAGCGTAAGGGATGGAATCGCTGCTACCTTTTTGTCTCTGGCGAAACTCAAACAAGAACCTCTCCCGTGAAAGCGGATAATCATCAGACACAGAAGATGTTAAACAATCCCTTCTCTGTCCATATGGAGGGCTCAGAATGAATGCTGGCAGCACACAGCCAGGGACCAGAGTATTTTCCAAGGGAAAGTGATAGAGGAAATGCTTCCAAGAAGTGGCATGTGCTTGTGGTGCAGCAGACCTTTAGCTCTTCATGCAACTGATTTAGCATTTAAAACTGCAGTAGAAGAGTGTACACCCCTAGTATTCTGCCCCCCACCCAGCTATTTTTGTTAGAGTTACACTTTTCTCCCACTATTTTCGTGAGGTATAATTGGAACCTGCATTCACTCATGCTTATAAAACCTTCAGCAACTTCTGCTAGAGAAAAATAAAAAACACAGATGAAAATACTCGACCATCTTGGAAAATACAGCAGAATAGGTGTGATGAATGAAGCAGTAATATACAAAGAGCAAGACCTAATGAGCAAGTAAAATTTGTAGAAGATCAAAGGCCTAGTGTGGAGCATTATGTTTATCAGAAAAAGCAGCTGCTCTGGGAAAGCTGCAGCTCATGGCATCAAACCATAATGAGTCATCATCACCAATTCCCCCACGTCCTATCCCAGAACCAAAAAACACAGACTAACCAAAGGTTCAAATATAAGGCTTATCTTCAGTTGTGAAGCAAGACAAACAGTCAAGGGGACTACTACCTTGTGAAAGATTATAATTATAGCATTAACATTTCCATGCTGATTACTCACCCTGATTTAAATTCCTGCTGGTGGGTAGGCACACTGTTGTCAATAGTACTACCTGCTTAAGTATATGGTCATCCAAGTACAGGGGGACAAATTTGGATTAAGATTCACCAAGGTTAAGATTGTTCAAATTCTATATCAAAAAGATAACTTCTTAACAGCTTGCCCATGAAAACTATTCTGTGTAGAAGTGGAGTGACTTTATTCCTACAGTCTTATATTTTTATCAAAAGTAAAACTTCTATAAGCCAAAAAATTGTCTTTATTTCTGCATAACTTCATAGTTCTGAAAAGGGTCGAGAAAAAATAAAATTACTTGAAGATTTGTCGAATTATATAAAGAGCATGTGTAAAATAGAAAAAAAATTCCATCTCATTTTTGAAGCACAATTTTATCCAACTTCAGTGGATTCAATCAAACTCATTATCACTCTCCAGGCTCCATCTGAATTGCCCCAGTGGTACAGATTTTATTGTAGAACTGAAAAAAGAGCTCAAAAATGGTAGCTCAAAATATATGAGACTATGATGTGTGCCCAAAAATTACGTGACTCAAAAAGAAAGACATGTGAATGCTTTTAAAATTCGCTTTACTTTTTTGGTTTGGTTCAATTTGTTTGTTTTTTTCTCATGGGATGCATTTTGAAGACATCATCTACACTCATGATATCTAGAAAGTAAAGATTTGGAAGAATATCATCCTTCATCATCCTCTGGCTACAGATATGATTACCTTAATTAACTTCCACCTGCCCTCATTCCGTCACCTGAAAGTTATTATTTCTCTGATACAGAAGTTCAATTGCTCACATTAGTACATGCTCATAATTTGTTTCAGGCTAAAACATCTAGTGTAACCTAAATACTTTAAACAGTATCTGTTTGCTAACAGAACTGAGAAGACAATAATATACTTAGCAGCTGGAAAGTATTTTGCATAAAAAGTGTGTTGTTACTGTATGTATATTTCTAGCTCTCTCTCTTTTTTTTTTTTCTGTCTAATGGCATTTGAGATTTTCATGCAATGCTATAATTTTTTAAGTTGGAGCATTAAGAGAAAAAAATTCATAGCATATATCACAGAATAATGAGATTAGGTATCACCAGCCCTTTCACGTGCCCATTAAGTCGTAGGAAAACTGTGCAGCAAATTTTTAGGAGTAAAGTCAATGTAAAGATATTGCTGCTATAAAACCAGTTTTAGTTCCCTTATTTTGTGTGCCTTGTTACTTTTAAATCAAAATCCAATAAGAAACCAATAGGTATGTGAAAGAATTAAAGCCAGCTTTCTGCTCCAAGAAGACAGAGCTGGATCCCAAACCTGCTGTCTCCATGCTTTTCTCCTGGCACAAAGGTGACTTAGGGATGTAGAACAAGTTCAAAAGCTCATGCTGTGCTGACAGTTCTCAGGGAGGGGCACCAGCAATTCCCTCAGAGCAGGTCAGCTTCCAGCTGATCTCTGCCGAGAATGACAGTCATAAAATTAACTGAGCCCTGTGTTTATCGGTTTAGGATTTCCTTACACACAGATTGTCATTCCTCAACCTAGAAGTACTTCTAGGTGAAACCACACAGAATTATACTTGTGAAAAAGAGTGGTAAACCAAAACAGAGCCCAGTCTCCATACCAGTGTAAAGACATTTTTCTTGGCAAACACAAGTTTGATTCTACACTGCCAAAATACATTCTCTTACAAAACCCTGTGTAGCACTAATATTAGAGGGTCTAACTTAAATGACATCTATTCAGCTGGCAAAATGATCATAACTGTATAGAAAGCCAGACTTGCTTCTCAGGCTTTCAGAAAAGATTGCAGTTTTATCCTCCATAGTCTTTCAGTTCTAAAAGAAGTATTGATATGTCATGAAAAGCTTCAGAAAATCTTATTTGAAATGGCACTGTGAGCATTTATTGCAAAATTTAGGTTGTGTATCCTTTTGGTTTAGGAGTAATTAATGGCATGCACTTGTCTACTGACATTCAGCTTGCATACACTAACTAAAAGTAACAAAAGGACTTTTCTGTAGTTTAATTAAGTTGAAATACTCATCCAGAACTGAATATCATGATATTCTCACTTTTTTCCTGCTTAACATGTTCTTTAACACTTTAACACAGATGTGCACATATGTAGAAATTGGAGGGTGATTGCATTGCTTCTCAGGAGACCGTATACTCTGCTCAAGCAGCAAATGGCTTGTATGAGATGTCTCTAAGATGTCTCTGAAGGTTCACGATGATCTGTCAAAAACCAAGTTAGAAACTGAGAGAGTGTGGGGATCTGGAAGAAACTTGATAAATAATGGACTTTTTTAGTCTATTTGCTATAAAAAAATTCATATGAGTTTTTTGTATTCTGCCCGTGAATGAAGATGATTTCAGCAGTGTTTCCTCACTCAGTGTGCAGTGCTGCATGAACACAGCTGTGCTGCTCCACAATGGCTTCTGTGCTGGCAGCTCAAATATCTCTGTGCCACAGTCCTCCACTTTCACAACTCCAGGGGCAGCACAGAAAGCTCATCTGGCTCCTCTCCTGCTCTCTACACATAACCCATATCAACCACACTGGAAACTGAAGGTCTTTTAGAAATATAATTTACAGTTGTAAATAATGCTGGCATATTTCAAAAAGAAGTCGGGCATATTGTCCATGGTATTCACTGAAGCATCTCTGCAGTGCTATATAGACTCTCCTTTACAGAGGGAGGGACTCTGAGAGACAGGTCCAGAAAGTGCAGTGAATTGCCCTCTTGAGATGGCTTTCTCTCTCCTAATTACAGAAGAATCCTTGAAGGTTAGCTGACTTCTTGATGGCTAAAGTCACCTGAGGAAAAAACCACTCACGAGTGCATTTTGAACCACTCCAGGCTCACAACTTTGGGTCAATTATTTATAATAATACAAGTAAGATCGTGACTCTGAGTAATAAAATACTGCTAGAAAAGATTGGAAGATACAGAAGATGAGAAGGAAAGGAGCAGATTACTAGTAACAAAAAGCAGAAAAAAATACAGGGATTAAAATACAGTGCCATATTTGTACTTCAGCTGAAAATTCAGGTGGCTTCACATGGAAGGTTAGGCTGTTTTTCAAATTAATTAAATACTTAACTGTCATAGGCACACCTCTATATTAACTTATTGACTTTAAAGAAAGAACACTCAGGGATTTCGAAATGTAAATATTTAAATTTGGCTTTCCCAGATGTATTAATGTTCCTAATCCATAGCTGAGGATTTGACTAACAGGAAACAATGACCATTCTGGCATATCAGTGCTTCAGAAAGAAAAGACAGACTTTCCAGAACTCACAGAGAGACATAAACAAAGACTAATTTGAAAGATCAACATATTGTGGAATAGATATATTCTAGTCACTGGACTGTAAATCCAGGAAGAATCCAAGTCTACCAAAGAATTGCAGGGTAATCATCCAAAAGGAATTACACGTATAACAATGAAGCTACATATTATAATCAGAAAAATAACATTTTCCAACCTGTTAAAATGTAGATAGATACATTTTTTTGCATGAAAAAAATTGCTTTGGATTAGAGGAAGTTGTAAAAGGTTAATAGGTGAAGGCAGATGAGCCAAGAGATTGCAGATATTTTTGCAGTCATTGACAAAACAAATATTTGGGAAATTCTAATGCTCTTGTCAACTTAATCCTGCTTCAGAAAGGTTTCATTCTAAATGGAATAATTAATGTCAAGGGTTTGTTCTCTTCCATTTTCCATATCAGGGAAGACTTACCACAAACATTAGAGTTTTCTTTGAAATTGTATCTATGACTTGAAAAGTGCTCAAGGAGCACTAGGAAGTATGAATGCCTAGCTGAACTTGAATAAATTAAATTTTTAAGGACATCAGCAAATCAGTTTTAGTGCTACAGAAACCTATGTAAAATAAAATGTAAAAGTTATATTAGATTAAGTTCAACCATCCCGTTAATCCAGAGTGGCTTTCAAGGACACAGGAGCCATGAAGACTTAAAAATCTTTAATAGGAAGAGCAACTGGTAAAGGACTAATAAAGCAAAGACCTTTTTGAGTAAATAATCTGTCAAAACTGACTATTTATGGGAAGTGATATTAACTTTCACCTGAAGCCTAATTCCCTGAACTAAAACATTTTTCTACTCGTTTGGACATTAACTTATTTTATGCTTTTGCCACTTGAATACCTTCTGACAACAAATGGAGACAAAGTGGTGAAGTAATGATGGAAAGCCATATTATCACTCACTACCCTGTATCTCCTCTCTGAGAGGGAAGAGATCTTTAGTTCCCCAAACTGGATACCAAGATCTTGCTCTGAAATGTAAAATTTACAGAATGTTTCCATTATTAGTACCTTTCTGTATTTCCAAGTGCTGTTTTTTAAAGCCCTAAAATCAAGTACCAGCTCTATCAAGGGATTGAGCTGCCACTTTGCACAATACCAAGTTGAGCATTCAGACACCACCAACACTTTCCAGCCTCCACACAACCACAGCTCAGTCCAAGCTCCTGGCGCTGATGCACCAGGCTCCCTCAAAACCTGACCCTGCCAAGGTTCTTGGATGATGATCATGCTTGCAAGAGGCAGCAGTCTCACTCCACAGAGAGGACCACTATGTTTTCTGAGAATATGCTTGCCACAGCAGATGTCACATGCATGGGAGGGAAAAAAAAAAATAGAAGCAAGACTTTATGAAACTGCAGAAAATTAAATTCCCTCTCGGGAAACTGACAAGCCCACTTCATCTGATCTACAGAGAGTACCAGACTAAAGATTGTCTGCCTCCCAGGAGGTTCCCATTAACCAAAAAGTATTTGCTATTTGACAAGACAACTTTTTAATTTTCCCCTCTTGGAACTATTCAGTTTGCTTTTAAATATTTATTCAACCAAATAGCAAGCAATTCACTCCACAGACCAATGCTAGTCTGCTCTTCTGTGAAGAAAGGGGGTCAGGATTAAGTTCCAGCTCCATTAGCTATTTAATCAATTATCCAAATGGGAAGGTTTCAAGGGGAGAAAGTCACTAACTTCATCCCAAAATAACCATTCAGTGAGTAGCTAGGGCACATTTCTGACCTGAAAGTGCCTGTGAGTTAAATTTTTTTCTCAACTCAGGAGTGTGGGTATGTGTTTAAAAGGTCATAAGTGCTCTAATTACTGGATATTTGGGCATCAATTAGCAACACGTTCTGATAATTTTGGAGAAAAGGCAGATTTGCCTTACATGTTTATTTTCAGGAGACAGTAGAGACCTCCCCAGTGCTGAAAGGAGATACCTTAAAAGTGTAGGGTTTAGGTGTATTACTGTCCCACCATACTTCCTTGAAGCTATTCTTCCTTCCGCTTGATGATTTCTCTGGTTGCCCCTCTGAGCCTTCTACCTCCTGTGCTTCGTGCAGGAAGCCTTAACTCAGGGTAGAGAGTATTAACAAAGTACCTGTCAGTTAGACATTGCAATGACTGGTGGCTGCATCCTAAAAAAAGTTAGGGTGCTAAAAGGCAGAGCAATTCACTGCATCAGTTTTGGTGTCTTGTCCCCACACTGGATGAAGCATCCATACTCCAGTGTTTATGAGCTGTATGGGCATCCCCCAGGAAGGTAGATGGTGCAGACTGGGTAATGGGAAACCCAGAGAACTATGTAATGTCATGGCACAGAAAAGGAATTTTGATACAGAGTGTTAATCACAAAGTCTGTTTCAAATTTTACCAAGCTGGAAGTTAAGCACCATGTGTAAGATTACAAAGAGGTGCATATATCTGTTCAGGCTATAGATTTTGTTACCAAAGTAAACTTATTTTTAGAAACTGGAGGGAGAGGGAAAATAAATGGAATCAATCTTTCTTTTAAAATAAAAGGATAAGAGTTGTGCTGGTGTTCTCCTAATGACAATGTGATTAAATTTGCTAGCCAAAATATTGACAGTCTGAGTTCAATTCTGCTAATTCCCTGCTGTAGTTGTGGCTCTGTAACCTACTACTCCCAGAGACTGTATCAAGATAAAATGTTGGCCACACCTGTAGGAACCATGATCAGAATGAGGGAAATATTTATTTGCCCACACGGTAGTGGTGAATGACTCTTTAGCCTAGTGCCTGACACAGCTGCCCAAAGAATGAGTAACTGATTGCAGTACTTAGTCCATGAGCCAGAACAATGAAATATTTACAGTTCTCAGACTTGTTCACTCTTCAGAAGACTTAGGGTTCTTCTGGGGACAGAAGCAAATAAAAATTTTAAGACTAAGAACTGCGTTAGGAATGTGCAATTTCAGGACAAGGTGGTGGAGTTTGTTGCTGGGAGCCCAGGAGGCTGCCATTTGTCTGGGAGACACGGCATTGGTTTGCAGTGAGTCCCAGCTGCTGTGCATTGGTTAGGTTTGAAAGCAGCCTTGGTGTGCATGGATTGGATTTCTTTTGAAGCAAAGAAAACTGGAAGCTCCACTTACAGTCTGTACCAAATGTACTGTAACCTGCAGTGGGGACGAAAGGATCTGAACTTATTACTCCTTCAAATAGCCTCAAACTACTTTCAGGGTAATAACATTTTGTCTGAGACGACAAACTGGATCTAGTCTGTGGTAAAACATATTGATCACATGCTTAAATATAAGGACCTCCACACCAGATGCCTTGATCTACTGCTCTGCTCCCATTGTGCTGAATTGGTTGCTAATGCAGGCAAAAACACCCAAGGCACATTTTCTGCTGCCTAAAAACCTTTACAGAGCTATAACTATCTGTGTGGATTTTGATCTTGTTCATCACAGATAATTGTTAATGAAAATTTCAAATTTTCACCCATTTTTTTTTCTCCCTAGGGTAAATAAAATGACTTTTCAATAATTAAGTAAGGGGATAATTGGGGAAATGATACAAAGGACAAGATGGAAATGAAGGAACTGAAATAAAATAAATATGAGGAAAAAAATGATGGAAGAAAGTGTCAGAAGTTAAGGAAGTGTTAAGTAATGACTAAGAGGGAACAAACTAGAAAGGAGAACAGGAGTTAATGAATGAGGAAGAAAATACTATTTTGACGTAATACTTTGTAGAAAGCTTAAAAAAATATACATACCATATATAGAGAGATCATTTTTGTATACATTCAAATGTATACATATCAGTAGATAGCTATCTGGACTGATCAGAGACTATCGTCTCAAGTATTTAGAAGCCTTTACTCATTGCTGGTGAAATGAGTATGATTATCACATATTACCTCCCCTGCATGGCATCAAAATTGTTGCCCGTATTTTGGGGAAAATCAGTGCTAAACCAATTTTGTACTGTATGAGGAGGCATAGCTGGAGATAGGGATTGGGAACTTAGAGCCTTGGCTTCCATTTGTAGCTCTGCATCTCTGACCTGCAGGGTCAGAGATAATTCTGGATAATTCTGGAGTCATGTTTTTTCTACTTACCTGAAAACTATAGATAATCCATAACAATTTAACAGCATTAAGCACTTACAAAAACAGGGCACAAACATCAAAGTTTCTGATTCTATAACAACCCAGTGAAAGGAACAAATATCTGCATAATAATGTGAGCAAAAGGAATTACAAATTAGGCCAATCTAACAAAGTTCAAGAAAAAATAGATCACTTCATAAATCCACCACAGCAAATTGCTCTATTGCGAAAAAAACCCCAAAACTGCTGAGTTTCAGGGAGAATGATTTTAACCAGGTAGGGTGCCTGAGGAGATCAGCTGCTATTGTGCACCAGGAAGAACAGAACATACATATTTGTGTGTATGTACCTATATATATATATTTATATATATTCATATTCCTTTATAAGTGTATATATATATATATATATATATATGTGTGTGTATATATACACTAAATAATTGTATATATACATATATTTATATATACAGACTAATTATATTGTTAAGACACAGGGATTCTGTTCATCAAACTAAACTACTGCTGTTATATACCTTAACACAGAAAGCTACAAGTTTCCCAATAACATCTGGTAGGATATGATATACTTCCTGTGGATCTACAGCTGCATGAAATTTTTTTCAGGGAAGAATAAAAGAAATCTTGATATTTTTACACCAAAAGACCTCTTGGAATTGTGTAAATTTCAAGAAATATAGTTTTAAAAGAAGTATATTTTTCAAGTTTCTCTTCTGAAATACCTTTCCATTGCAGTGTGTTTTCCACCATAAAGAAGTAACAAATTGGTTTGGTTTTATCATAATCAATCTTTTAAATTTATCTACCACTAAATTGACCTAAAGCAGAATTACTGACTTAAAAAAGACCCATTTCTTAAACATTCAATTTATGGGGTTTTTTTTCTTTTGGAGAACTGGTGAAATTGTAAAATTTCCATAAATTAGATCATGTTTTCATATAGCTGAATGCTTCATTGATAACATAACAGACTCTACTTCTTTTATTGAATTGAGTTGATTCATTCATTCTGTAGTTTGCATGTACACACAGAGCAGCCATCTTCCTGTTTATTTCATTGATTGCATGAAATTAAATTATTTTCAAGCTCATGTAGGATATTACCAACAGTATAAAAATTCTCAGCCTTGAGTTTCATAGCAGTGCTGTTGTGTTTCACTCCAGTGCAAGCAGTTTGGCATTTCTTCCCATCCAAAAGTGATATCACTTGCCATAAGGCTTAAACATCTATTGTCTGGAAAGATCTATAAACCAGATGTAGTAATTGCTGTTAATTTTTTTTTCTGTTATGATTGCTTTAAAAATACTGATGCTTTCATCTATTTGCACTTGCCTTCCCTGTGGAAAGGAGACTTTTCATCTCAGTGGGGCCTTAAGGAAACACACTTCTAGCTATATTCATTTTAACTGCCACAAAATTTTAAGTGTCATTTTGAATGTTTCTCATTGCTTTCTCCTTAAATATTCTTTAGTTAGAATCTCAAATGCTGTCAGCTTGCTGCAGGTGGGCATGCAGGCCAGTGCTGGAGGTCCAGCAGGTCAGGAAGTTATGCAGAGTATCGAGGCTCGTTGAGGTCAAATAATTGGAAATTTTGGCTGTGTTCCCCAGGAAGCTCTGAGGGGAGGCAGCTGGTCATTCCCTTGCTCCCCAGGCATGCTGCCCAGAAAGGGTGGCTGGTAAGCATCTGTAGGGAAGGCATAGAGACCATCCAAGCAGTGAAGTTCAATCCCTTCCCTGAGCTCCTACCTTCCAACCCTAATACCACTTCTGATACTGAATGTAGGACATCAGCTGTCTCTTAGTGTAGCTGGTTCAGGTGAATGTTGTTTGTGGCAAACATTCTCACTGGAAAGTCTCCTAATTATTGCAAGTTCTAGAATTAGCAAGCTTGTTATGTTCCCAAATGGCATTTGTTGGATACTACTGCAGTTTCTTTCTCCATTCATCTAAATGAGGTTGCTTAAAAACTCTTTTTAAGTCTGGTAGTTGCAAGAAACTAATTAGCATTTGTGTCAGAGCAATCTAACTTCATTATGCTTAAGCATTGGCCTTTAAACTATGAATATTTTGAACTGCTGAATAACAGTCTTAAGAAGCTAGTTTGTGAAAATCTTCTATTGTCAGCTTAAATAAATCATAAAATCAGTATAGTCTGGTTGATAGCCTTGACTGATAAATTTTATTCCAAACATAGCATACAGGCAGTAACTTGATTGCTTTCTAAGTGTAGTTGGGTGTCCTCTCATTCCATTTAAATGCAATACACAGCACCAGTGGCCATAAAATATTTCCCATTTCAAATTCTAAATTGCAAAACTATGTTTTTCTGGTATTCAAGTTAAATTAGTTGTCTTCTATTACTGACCCACACTAATGCCAATTCTAATTTCAAAGCATGAACTATTTCCATTGAAAAATAATCTTGATGTAGAATTCCAGATTAAATTCTTCCGTAAGTTCTACCCTCTCCCTTTATGACAAGGCTTTCACTGCTTTGCCAAACAGCAAGGACTCAATTCTGACAGAGTACTTGTCACATGAGTAACTTGATGTACACAGTCAGTCAATTTATTGGAATACACACACTCCCCAAGCTCTGCATCTACACAATTTCTGGATTGGTGCCTTCATTTACCACATCCTTAATTTTAAGGAACGTGTTTCTTCTCTCGTTTAAGCCACAGAAGAAACTTTACTGAAGTCCTATTCCATCAGCATATGAGTTCCACTAATTTTGCTTCCCAAAATTTAAATAGTTTTGCTGGTTTTAGTTTGAAAGAAAAACCTCAAAAAATATATTTGAATAGTTTCTGATATTCTGGTATGTGTATTATAATATTTTGCCTTTCAGTCTATCCAAAGCATTTTGGTGAAGAATCTGTTTTGAGGACTTCTAAATCTGTGTCTTTCATTTCAAAAGGAGATATTTGAAATTTGAAATGTCATGCTGATAAACAGAGAAAACTGTTTTTGTAGCTTTGCGAGCCTGCTTCGCCCCATGGTGTCTGGCATGGTGTCCTTGCCACCTGCATCCATCTGTCCTTGGTTTGTAATCTGCTCTGGATACTGCTCTTGGTACCTGACTTCACAAGATGTGGTGACTCATTTGAAGGAAGTCTTTGAATATACAGGGAGTTAATGCTGCTTAATTATAAAAATAAAGGCTGTCAACAAATACAAATTGCCCACCCCCCCAATATTCCATATTTTAAAAAGCCCATACTCATTTCTTCAATGAGAAAAATAATTTTGAAGAAAGCATATGTTTTATGTCATCATGACCTTGAAATTTAGACTTTCTGGATCCCTGCCTCTCACCTTCATTCTAACACTGGAATGAGAAAACAGTCTTTCCTACAATTTCAGCTCTAACACACTTTCTCAGTTTGAAATTCTTGTAGTAGCTGTCCTGGATAAACTAAGAGGAAGAAGAAATCTGTAGAAAAGACAAGAGACCTTTGAACAGCTGGATTATCAATTAAATATTCATTTTCAGTGTTGGTGGCTTTCCTTAATTCAGTAGCATTATTTAGATAGTAGGTTTGGACTGTAGCATAAAATGATTACAATAGTTTAAAGATGTCTTTTTTTCCCAAAAGATTACTAGGCTTAAATTAGACAAAATAATCCATTTTACATAAAAATCCATGATAAATAACAGATGTTTATCCAGCCTACACTTGTTCTTTTATTTACGTATTTATTTGATGTTTTAGTGGCAGATACTGGGGGAAAACCCAACACCCCAAACATTAGTATTGGAATGTTTCGATTTAGGCAGGTATGGGAGTGTGTGGTTAAATCATTGTCTACTGTCAGATGAAAAATGCAGCATTATGTGGTAAAGAAATACAAATCTATGAGGCTGTTTGCTCACAGATTATATATGTGTTACAAAAACAAATATCTGGCATTAACAGCCTGTCTACAAAATAAAAAAAACAAACCCAAAAAACCCACAAAACCAAAACCAAACAAACAAAACATCAAACCCCCCCCCCAATAAAAATATTTGTGTGTTGTTAATTCGTTTCTCTCTGCCCCAGTTTCTGAAATACAAATATGTATTTCCAGTAAGATATCCTTGAAGAACTAAATGTCTCAGGGGACTGGTAATCACATTTTTGGAGCCTTTCACCTCTAGTTCACTGATTCAAATACAGCGAACTTGCAGCGGTGACGGAAAATCATTGAGATTTGAAAGCTGTTTTGTGGCCTGTGTGAAATGAACTGGTATTTCACTCCATTTCTTAGAGGATCTTGAGAAAGCACTTGGCACTTCTGAAAGCACTGATGCTGTGCTCCTTGCAGGATCCAGTCAGGTCCCCATGGAGCCACAACCAGGGCTGGTTTCCTTGAGGATGACGGACGATGAGGTTATCAACTAAAATCCCATTCCAGACTAATTTCCTCAGTACACTGATCACTTGGAGCAAATTGGTCCTTAGCCACCTGGAAGATTTTGGTGGGCAAACATTTTCTCCTTGTCAAGGAGCCAGCCAAGCCAGGCTGAAATGGCAGATCATTCTGGGGCCACCACACTGCACCGTTGCTTCCTTTGCTCCACAAAGGCTGGCTGAAAACAGTTTCATTTGCCATTTCTGATAGTCTAGTACTTTCCATTGGCATTAAATATACTTAATTTAGGAAGAAAAACAGTAGAAAAAGGTTTCTTTCTGCAGAAAGAAATGACTATATTTTTTTGAGGGCAAGGGTGGTTTAGTTTCTTTCTTTGGACAGAGGTTCATCCACAGTTAGAAACAGTTAATAAAATGTCCTTTATTGAGATAATACCTACCGTATTCTAGAAAATTTGTCTGACAATAATTTTTTCTCATCTTATCTCAGTTCTGTTTCCCGGTGAAGGCTTTAAATTATCTTTTAAATGATTTCATCTCCTTTACATTTGGGACTTATCTTCACAAGACTTACATATATTTTTATGAAAATTTAGTCTTTTTTTTTTTAACATTTATTATGTTGTATTAGAAGTTTCCTCAGAGGAAAGATGAAAAAGTCTATCTTCATTAACCACTAAATATAATGTTGGGAAATTAAAACATTAGGATGTCATGTCAGCTATATACATTGTCTCTTATGATGTCACATTTGATTTTCTTTTTTTATGACTTTGACAGCATCATATTAAAAATTTGATTGCACTGTGACAGTACAGGCTTTGAATTATTCAGCTTATGAGTGCAGTCTTGCAGGAAGACTGTTTTGTATTTCTTTCCATTTCTGAAAAACTGACATTTAAAAAAATGTAAAAAGAAAGGGAAAATGGTTACTAATAACTAATTAATAACTTGAGCTTGGCAAAGGCAACCTCATTTTAATAAAATATCACAGAAATTAAAACCAGATTAACTATAACATGCAGCGTATTTCAAAAGTCACTTGAAACATTATTCTCAGGTTGACACTTTGGCCCAGAGAAATAGATGGCAAGCCTCCAATTCATTTTCAGTGAAGTCAGGACTTTCTTCTAACTGAAGAAAGCCCATACATTTCTAATCTGATTTTAGTAACTATCACTCTGAATTCTTGTGGTATTTAGTTGAATTACCCATCTCCTCTCTTAGCATACACCTGAGCTATTAATGTTTACTGAAGTCAATGGGGCCTTTTCCATTTGACTCCCATAAAGGAGTCAAACACAGTTGGAGTCTCTTGGATAATTTTTGCCAGTCTTTCAGGGTTTATACTGTATTTTTTCCCATGGTGACTTGTTTTTGCCAGCTTTCTTTCTTTGTTCCATTTTACCTCTGTTTAGTGTTAAATAAGTGCAATCTGTTGGTTCATTTGCATCAAATAACTTCATTTGTAACCCTTTCTAGAGTGTCCAAATTTGTCTTTTTTTCATTACAACTTAGAGTTATTTTTAAATCACTAAGGATATTTTAATCACTAAAGATAGACACAACTACCCTCCATCTTTATTAAATTAATCTAGTCTTTTCATATCAGAACCTTAAAGTAAATAATGCCATTTTAAGAAACATGTTATTCCCACTCCCTAACATGAAATTTTAGTGGTATCAGACATGAAAATATCATTCAAAGTCAAGCCCTTTTCCAGTAAACATGACTATTATTCAGTCAAAATAAAGCTTCCCCTAGAAATACATGTATTATTCTTTCCTACAAGAATTAGCTGAGCTGTCTGGGCGGGTAAGAGCTATAGGCCTGAGTACTGCTTAAGAGGGTAAAGTGTGGAATATTCCATATGAGACATAAACCTTTCCACATATGATAATGGGGAAAATTACAAATGATCTTTTCATGTCCCGGTTCCTCAAAAATGGATAGCAGGGATGACTTTGATTCTGCTCAGAGCAGTGCCTGGGGAGAATCTCATACTGATTTAGCTGGGATCAGAGTCATGACCAAAGTTATACTAAGAAATGTGCTTGCATTCCCTCAGAAATATCTGATGTTTATTCAAGGGTTTAGTCTGTCATTAAATATATGTATTTTGCTGTTCTTCATCTCTCCTCCAGCATCTCTAAATTCCAACTCGAAGAACGCAAGAGTGCCCGTTTTCATTATAAGCAGTGAAAATTAGTCATGGATCGCTTACACTGCATTATTTTAGTTCACTTATTTAACCTGAATCTAGCCTGTTTCTATGCATGAATCACTTTGGGACAGTATTTTTTCATCTTTAAATAAACATTTACACATTTGCGTTGCTTTCCTACTGATAAACCAAACTTATTTCAAAATGTACAACTGGAAACAAGATATCACAATTCAATAACATTTCATTCTGCAATATCAGTATCAGTCTTCAAATATTCTGTCAGAAGTAAAAATGCAGGACCTACCAGGACAAAATCCTCTGTCCTTATAATTTACTGCTCAATCTCTACCCAAACAAACTCTGGTTGAAGACAACAAATGGTATCTATAAAAGTGCAGAGTAAAAATAGCAAAGTAGTACAGCCCTCTACCAATTTTATGTGGTTTTAACATCCATTCATGTCAGTGGTTTCAGGGTTTAAACAGTGTTTCCAAAAACCTGACTAAACTGAAATCAGAATCAGTGTTTCCCTTAGAACTATACTGTTTTGACTGACAACAGGCTGACCATTAAAGATGCCAGACGAAACTTACTTCCATAATAACCTTTAAATCTTATTGTTTCAGACTACCACCAGCTATGGCAGGTGAAATGTGCTGAAACCTTTCTGAGTCTCAGAGAGATTCCTCTCTGCATTGCAAGGAGAAAACTCATCCTGTGACTTGTACCAAAAAGCGAAATCTACAGAATTACAAGCTTTTTGCAAATGATGTGCTTTACTTGTATGTGAGACCACTTGAATCCCTTTATCCTTTAGTGTAAACCAGGACTAAGGGATCCTCTGTAAGTAAGAAACAACAGGATGAAAAAGTATCAGTGAAACACATGAAAAAGCACAAGCCACAACCAAGGAAATATTCTGACAAAATTTAGCAAAAAGCAGGGATTAGGTGTGGGGTAAAGACATTTTCCCCCAGACTCCTCCAGTCATAAGTGTTATCACAGCACCAGCTTCTGGAGAAGGGAGTGAATATTGAGTGTGAATCTTATATTTGTACTTGTTGGCTATTTGGCAAAGAGGCAAGAGACTGCTTTTTTTTTTTTTTTTAAAATTAAGGCAGTTTCCAGGTCTTTAACATCACTCGGAGCCAGAGATAAAAAATAAAAGAAGCGGGGAGCGCTGCTGCCATAACAACCCTTCGACAGGGAACTATTGGGATACAGATAGTTACTGTACTAGCTACCACCAGCCGTGTGCATCATGACACATAAAAACCAGAAAACCCTTTTCAAACGCAGCATCCCGTCGTTTGCACTCGGGCTCTGAGCAGCGAAAGCAGAGCAAGCACAGNTTGGGGATAGGGGAGTGTTAGAAAAGTCCATTTGAGCGCTGAGCCCTGACCGAAGCCGCCTCCCGAATCCCATGGGAAGGGCCGCGCTCCGCTTCACCCGGCGGCTCCGGGAGGGAGACCGGGACCCTCCGCCTCCTCCCTCCGGGGCGGCGGCCGCCGGGCGCGCCGCGCCCCCGG
>VXAC01003084.1:174448-189835 GCA_013399225.1 Rhipidura dahli
AGGGTGTCCCCGGAGCTCCCCGGGGCCACGGCAAGCGTGCTGCTGCCCCCGCTGCGCATTCACACAATTTCCCCTTTCCTCTTCCCCCCTCCCTGCCCCCGGAAAGGGCGACCTGCTCCTCTGAAGGGCAGGAGGTCCTCAGCCCCGTTCCCGCACTCCCCCCACAATCTCTGCAGAAAAAGCACTGCTAGAGATTTCCTACCCTGCTCTTCCTTTCATATTATTCTTTTTCTCTTTTTTTCTTTTTTTTTTTTTTTTCCCACACGGCAGGAGGAGACAAAACGGTTCTGTGGTAGGGAAAAAAGGGGGTAAACAGGAGGAAAACATAGTATATAATAATCATTGACTGTATGAGAAACAAACCATACACTGGATTAGTTCTTAAAAGCAGTCTGTCAAGCTTGCTCTTGAAACCTAGAGGATTTCTTGGATGTTGATTTAGGATCAAAAATAATAACTGAACATTAAAAATAAAAGAAAAAACCATCTCAGAGTACACTGTGTAAAGAGGAGACCTATGAATCAAGCGAGTCAAATAAACAAGCACACCAAAAGCTGGCTATCAACTCTTTATCCTTGCCCTGAACTCTCCCTGCATTATATAAACGTGCTGCAAGTACGTTTGGGGAAAAGAAACGGCGATGATGAGAACATACTGCTTTTTATTAGAGCACATTAGTATCCTTACCTGACAAGTAGTTGCTTCAGAGCTTCATTTGCACGTTTCTCATCAACCCTCCAAGTAAACAATTTACTAGACGTTCAGTGCAGACATATGATTCCCTGGTGTCACTGCCTCTGTCCTAGACGTTTCTGAATGGCTTGCAGATTAACTTACTGTGCTCTTCTGCTCTGCCTTGTACCAGGAGCTGTGCAGGTATCAACAGCTCCCACTTGTGAAGCCAGGAAAGAGAGAGATTGGGTAGATTTCCACGTAGCTCCACAAACTGCTGATTTGCTGTAAGGGCTGTAGTCACTTAGAGAGTAGGTCTGGTCTTCTAACAGGTTTATTCAGAGAGGCCTGACCCAAAATTCGCTGTAGACAATACAAATATTTCTATAACCGTGGTGGGAATTGGTTCAAACCCCTGTGAGCTTGCTGTTGGCATGAAGGTATTTCTGAGTGCAGCTATTCTGGTAAGAACTCCCTGGGAACAAGAAAAATTACTCCCAGGGAACAGGCAAACGTACTAAAATATGCATCTTTTTTTCATAAGATTACTGAGAGAAGGTCAGGGACCTGTCTCTGTTTCCCTGCAGCTATTGGCAAAAATATGTACTACAAGGCAGGTTACAGCCCCTGGCTAGAGGATGTCTTATGTCTCTGTAGGCTCAACCAAGCTACCAAATACAACAAGAGTGGGGAGGGAAATTACAGGTCCAATTCTAGGCATTGCTAAAGCCAGTGGAATTAGAACTCAGTTTCATTTTGAGCAATTGTTGCCTGCAAAGAAACTCAACAAATTAATCTGCCAGTGTTTTGTTTCTTCTCTGGTTTCAGACCTGGGATTAGATCTAAGCACCCCTTTAACTTGCAGATTTTTGCTATTTTGCCTGTGTTTGTCCCTCCCCCCACCTTCCTCTTTGCCTTCTCCAGCACAGAATCTAGGCTGTCAAGAGAAATGGAAGTAGTCAGAGAAGGGAAATTGGGCAGTGGGAAAGATTTGGGCTCAGTATACATAATAGCATCAGCTGATCTATCATGAATGGCAAAGAAATTAGCTTATACTTTTCTAACATAGCTAATGTTTATTATATTTCATGCAGTTTTTAATATAGGTTTTTTTGTTTTTTTTTTGTTCCTCACTTGCTCTCTAGCTCCTGATGAATTACTTCAGTGGGGACAATGTAATAGTAGCCTGGTAGTTAGAGTCATTCCTGAGGGATGAGAGACTGAGTGTAAACATTTTTTTTCCCTGAGATTCAGAATAGGAAATGAACCGTTGAGGTCCTGTCTTTTCTCAGATGAATGGCTTTAGCTCTCCTGTCTTTGACTACAAATTTAGTTTGCATTAAAGCAGGCTCATATGGGCTCACTGATTACTTTTTTCACCAAAATTATTTTGTTGAAAATTGGTCAGTTCTTCAGGAAGTTACAGGGCTTGGTTCAGATTCTTGCATGCCCTTTATATATTGGCGCAAGGATTTATGTTTATGTACAGGGATTTATCTGTTTTTAAATTATAGCAGAATTTTGCTCATGAAGAATACTAATATTAACCTTTCAGAGTCATTGAAGTGAACTGGTTTATTCTTAGACACGAGGTTTCATCTCTTCTATAAAACCTTTGTAATTGCAGTAAACATTTTTTTTCTAATTGAAGATAAAATGTAAGCCCTTTGTGATCATACTGTTGCTACATAAATTGCCTTTGCAAATGCTGGCTGCTGAGCTTGCGACCTTAGACTGGAAATGTGTTTATGCTGTCTTCTGAAGGTTCCAAAATATTTTCTGAGAGCACAGTAATAGGTTTTATCCACATAATGGAAAGCGTGGATATTAAGAGATATTTTAAAAGTAAAAAAGCATGATACTGTCAGGATAAAAAAAACCAGAACAATATTACAAAAGTAAAACAAAAGTAGCAATTCCATTCTCAATCAGTTCTCCAACTGCAAAAACAGATACTTATCAAAATCACATAAAAAAGAAAAACATTTTATCTTAGATTATATGAATATTTATGTGAGAGGTTTTTAAAGTGAGAACAGATAAAAGCTTACTAAAATCTTACATGCTGTACCTAAGTGTGCTCTTCCACTGATGTTGCTTCCATAAAGTTAATCCCATCAGTGTTTGCGAGGCCAGGACTCCTCTTTTTGTCCACACGCATTTTGAAGGACCGGGAACCCATGCTTGTGGGAGTCCCTTGTGCATTTAACTGTTTGTAATTGATTGTTGGCTTGGGGGTTAAGTGCATCATTTAAAAATCTATCATCCCTTGGCTTGCTGTTCTTGACATTCATTAGTTATGGCTTGCCTTAGACTTGGCCCTGTTTCTGCAGCTGGGTTGTCTGATGCGAGTACCTGGAGCTGTGCAATCAGCCTTAATGACCCTGATGAGCACAGGGACTCGGTGCAGCTTGCAAAGCTGTGGGCCAGGAGTAGGATTCTAGATCTGGACAGGAACTGTATTGTACAGCAAGGACTGGACCCAGGCTGAGGCTTTGGCTTTGAGTAAGTTTTAAAAATAACACAAAATAATGTTAATATTTGAATACGAGAGAGAGCTGCACGCTCTCAGTTTTGGCTTTGCAACAGGTTGAACACACTGATATCTGAATGGTTTGTCTGTCTTTTTAGGCACCTTTATACTGTCTGCTAAAGTCTTTATTTTAGAGAAAATAAAATAAATCACTTATTAAAACATTTTCTGTATGGAAATGTAGATAATACATTATATTAGAGCTTTCTTTTATTCAGAGAAGATTTTGTTTGCCCTATATCTTTTATCAAGGATAAACAAAGATTAAGTAACGATAATCTGTTGTGAACTAGGGTGCTTTGAGGTTTGGGTTTGGGCTTGGATGTGGGATTTTTTTGTGTGTATGTGCATAGTACCATTTTTGTTGAGTAAGGCTGTTGGCTAAACAGCAGTTTCATATTATACAGGATAATCAGATTTAAAATTTAAAATTAAGTGCCTTTGCACTATGACTCATAGGAGTGATCCTGAAAAAGTGATTTGCTGTAACAGGCCAAAACAAATCAAGGACTTCATTCTTGAATCCAGACTGGTCTTGGGCACCACTATCTTTAAAGAGACCTTGTTGCATCTAAGCCTGAAGCACCACTGAGCTCAAAGGATGGCTGTGGAAACTACAACTGCTCTAGTTAAGACTTTCAGTCATGAATTTCTTAACAAATTTGATCATCTTCTCTCACCAAACACAAAGAACTTTTATAAGGCAAGCTTATATCAGCTGGTGAAAACAGCGTGAGAGAAGAAATGAAGTACAGTTACCCTTTTCCATTACAGAAACAACTTAGGAGAGGGAAGATGTAATCAGAAACCAAACATATAGACACTGGTATAGCTTTCTTCCCATTTTAATCAAATGCAAGAGGGACAAATAATTGAACTCGGGAACTTTAATATATTTCAGATTCTCATAATATGCAGTAAATCTTTACAGTTCTACTCTCCAAGGAGATTCTTGAGTAAATAATAATGACTTTGGCCGCTTGGATAAATGAAGATGGATGCACTGAGAAAAATCTAATTATAGATTTCTCCTGCCTTTTTCCTGCCTTAACTCTTATCTTGTGCACCAGTATTATATTGTTGATACTTCATATATAAATATATTTTTGTATTTCAGTAGTGATGCACTAAAATGAAACTTAATGAAGAAAAAAGGGAGCACAAAAATTTCAAGAGATTTGTTTCTATATTAGTTCAGTGATAAATCTGGTGGTTTTGGAAACAAAGAATCTACCAATTTCTTTGAAGATTACCCAGTGCTACCAAGTCAATACAACTGTGCTGCAAACTCTGGTTTGTTCTGTGGATCATCAACAGAATTGTTCACTAAGGGCCATGTCTTCACTAGGAATGATTTAAAGTTATTTCTACAGTAGTGTGCCTTAGCAGTAACTCTTTCTAAGCTAGGGTGCAGCTTCTCTTGTGAAAGCCATGTATTGTATACTTTGATTACCTCTGAATTAAACGAGCTAAGCAGCTGAACAAATTTAACAGCTAAAAGCTGTAATTTTGTGAGTTGTTTTGTTTAGTTTTTCTTTTTTAAATGCAAGTATGCTTATGACAGAAGCTTCTGTAAGACATTTTCATATCAGTGGATCACAGGGCTATGCCCACAGAAATCTGCAACATGGGCATAGCTGAGTTTCAAGCTGATACAGGCAGCAGAATATAGAAACTGTTATTGAGTGCATTACTGGGAGAAAATAAGGACCCAGCTGGTCTGGCCATTTTTACTGCTAACACTGAGGGGAATAGAAATACAGTCTTTGTGTGAGAGCCCAGTCTGGTTGGGCAGAGCCTACAGTTAGAAAAATGGACATGTTTTCTATCTGAAACATAAAGTCACTTCTAGAATGGTTTGGGCTGGCAGGGACCTTACAGATCAGTTGCAACCCTCCCTGTGCTGGGCAGGGACATTTTCCACTTGAACAGGCTGTTCTGTATATATGTGACCAAACTAATGGAGAGAAGTAAAAGCGTTTAACTCCACAGTGACTCAATTTGCAGTGTTCTTGAATGGACAGATTAAGCTTTAAAAGTCTTTTTGTCCATGTGAGAGTTAATCCTCTGTTCTCTCAGAGTGTTTTTCTTCAGTATCAGTTACAACAGCTAATGATTAACTATAAATCTGACTCTTTCTTTTGCACTGTTCTCTCAGATTCCTGGGTCCTCTCTTTTGTCTGGAAGGACCGTAAGGTGTTTGGAACCACAAACCAACTTTTTGTTCTCACATTTTACATTATGTAGGACAATAGAGTCGTGGTCCACCAGTATGGTTCCAGCTAGTAGCTAGTGACAACAACAGTGCATCAGCTCCAAATCCTGCAATCACATGGGCTAGACACCTGGGAGATATACAAAGCATCAGATTCCTTTGATGCTGGAAAAATATGCAATGGAGTGGGAAGCAGCCATGAAAGGTTTGCGTACGTAGACAAGCCAAAGGTAGTAGCCCACAGAGGGATTTGAAAGGCTGCCTTTGTGCTGACCACAGGAGATGCAGGAGACGTGGTGAAAAAGAACATTTGGAGCTTAGGAAACCCCCACAGCAAGTATGCATACAGTCAAAGGTTTTCATGATAGCTAATGGTAAGCTATTGTTTAAATACTGTTTGCAATTTTGCAGAGAAAGTAGGACAATATTTTGAATTGTTTATGTGGGTTGAGTTTAAGTACATAAAATCACTTGTATAGTTTATGAATCATTGGAGAAACAATAGTGACAAAATCTAGTTGCATATAACAGACTGAAACTGAAAAGTACATTTGGAAAAGTTTCAGCTTTTCTTTGAGTGCATAAGATTGAAGAACAAGTTGGACAGTGAGTAAAATTTTTCCCCCAAGATCCACTTCAATAAAACCCATACAGTAATTAATATATTCTGAACATTACAAACTCCAGAACTCCATTGGTGCGTTCAAAAAATTATCAGTCACACTGGATATCAATATTCCAGTTTAATTCACTCTCCTGAGGAAGCACTTTCCAAAAACCTAGGAGATACTACTAAACCTCAAAGCAGAATATGAGTCAGAATATTAAAATAAAAAGTATTAATTTACATAATTACTGTTGTAGTTGTGATAACCCAGAGATGTAAGAGAGGCAAGGTCTGTGGAGAAAGGAAATCTCTCTTGCAAAACTAACTGATGAATTTGGAAAAGAAGCAGCACTCCCATCCCACCTCCAGTTTATTTCCTCCCCTTTATTTGAATAATATTGAATATATAACTAATATGTCTGATGAAACTGAGTTATGTGAATGTGAGAGGACCATTTTCAGCACAAATAACAAGTGGAAAGATTACGTCCTGTCATGTTCTTTTTAAATGCCTAACTGAATCACGTTACAAATCAGAGTGTATATACCACTGACAGAATTTATATGAACTCCAAATCCCCCCCTGGAATTTTATTCAGGGGAAAGCCAATGGATATGTGGATTTTTGAAATGCAAGGATTTCAAAGTAACTTGTGCAAGAAATTTCTCTTCCCCTTTCTTCTGTTGCTCCCATTTCAATTGTGACCACTCTTAATTGACTGAAACGTCCCCGAGGGAGTGTCCAATATAGAGTGACTTGTTCTCTGTCAAGGTTTCCCAACTATCTTTTAAGCCTCATTGAATTTTAGGAACATACAATTCAGATGTAAATTTTTGGTTGGTACAAAATCATACTATCCTTTCAAGGCTAATGGCTCACATTCTGTTACTTATATATGTGCATGTGTATTAAACATAAATATACATATTTATGTTTAAGTCTGAGGGAAAAAAGTCTGTCATAAAATCTATTATTATTATTTATGTTATTTATTTTATTATATTACACTTCATAAGGAATATATTCTCTGGAACATCTAAAAACTTCAAATATTTGGAAATAATGACACTGAAACAAATGCAAGCAAATGACAGCAGAAGCAAAAAACAGAAATGTCATTGTACATTCTTGAATGTGAACAATTTTCACACTTGTATTCATTTGAAAACAAACCAGTGGGAGATCACAAGTCAGGACTGAAATTAATAGAAAAAGTTAGAAACAAGCAAAATAGTATAAGGAAAAAGCACTGACAAAGTCAGATACAACCTCATACCCTATTAGGGTGGTGGAAGCAGCCCAAATGAAGTGGTCCAGTTGAAGCAATGATCCCAAGGAAGGTCCGTGGTGGCTCTTGTCCTCTGGTCACCCAGCAGACAGGGCCGAGGCCACGCAGTTCCAAGGGCAGGTTATATCCAGGTGGGAATGCCCGGCTCCCCCCTCCTGGGTGGAGCATCTCACAATAGGATGAGATAAGTCCATGAGTCATGTGGTGGTTTCTTGATGGCCCATTGTCTGTTATCAGGGGTGGGTCATTAGCAGGTGATAACAGCTAATGGCCCACAGCTGGTGGTAATAGAATACTTAAATACATCTATTGTAACCTGGGACAACACTATATAGCAGTTTTCCTTCGTCTTTGATCTGTTTTTCCTTCTGTTTATGATAGAACAGACGTCTAGGACAGCATTTGATTTTATACATATTAAGAAGCAGTGCAGATATGATTCATGATAATTAACTGTAATTAATTCTTCGAGAAAAAAGAAAAAAAGGCCTACTGTATGGCCAAAAGCTGAATGCTCCATGCTAAGTTCAGTGAATGCACTCTGTAAGTCCTGTGGTCTGTGTCCATCTCTTGTTCATCATGTAAGGCAGCCAAATATAGATATGTTCATTTTAAGCCAAGGGATGACACAGACTTTGCCTGGGTGTTTGCATATCACAGACAAAAAGTGTTCTCCTTCAGGAATTTTTTTTCTCTTTTTCTATCTAGCTTCAAAATTTATTGTTTGCATTCAATCCTTTGGAAAGTCATTCAATCTTGAATTGAAGACTCAGTTATGATAAATTTGCCACTTATCTTGGCAAGCTGCAACACTGATTAATTCTTCATGAAAGATATCTCTTCCTCCTAGTTTTTACTTTTCTGTCTTTAACTTACCTGGAAACTGAATCTTTTTATGCTGTTATCTGTCATATTAAAGTGTCCCAAATATCCAAAGTCTTTTCCTCTGGGTTCTCATGAGCTCTGATCAAGTTGCCTTTTAAACTTCTGTTTGATACACCTAAGTAGGTTGTGCATCAGGATAGCAAACCTGACAATAAGTCTCTCAAGGTGTGGAACTCACTCTGGCTGGGAAAATTGTGTGACATTTGGAAGAATTTCTTAAGGAAATCGGTACATTTTTCATATTTTTTTTAGTTGTACTCACATGTTAAAAAAAAAATGAAAGGAAAAGCAAAACACAGATCCTGTCCCTCAAAATCCTCTTCACAGGCTTGATTTTCCTGACTAGCTATAGCTTGAGCTGTGTTTTGTCTGCATTATCCATTCTACTGTGGGGTAAACCTGCCCATGATCAGGTGCTAAAATGTTTCAATAGCTTTCACACTCTTTTTCTGAATTCTTCAAAGCCTTTAGTTTGATGTTTCTTCCTGACAGCCCTGTCAAAAATATAAATTCAAGCTGCCAACTTTCACACACTTGGAGACAGATCTTTTTGAAACCTCAAAAGTGCCGGTAAGCAAATTTGAGGATATCATTAGCCTAAGGATATGCTAACCCTGACTCTTGGGTATTAGGGATCCAATTTCCCATGTCTTCTGAGAAAATCCCTATAGGCATGATTTTTGGTGCCTAAATATATTTTAAAAGATGGCCCTTGCAGCCCTCATATCAGAATACTTAGGATTGCTACAGTACTTTGCATATATACAACACAGGTCAAGTATACTTTGCTTTCAGTTGTGAACACTCAGTGCAGTTATAAATCAGTCTCCATAGGTCTTGGGTTGAAATTTGAAAAAAATCTTTCTTTTAACTTATCTTTCACTCATTTTTGTTTTCCCCAGTCACTGTATGCCATTGTTTTTCCCCTTTATTTTGATATTCAGGTTACTTGAATACTCAGCATCTCGTCTTTTGCCATGAGGAGAGGGATGCTGATAATTTCTTCCTCCTCAACCAAGTGCAAACTTGAGGCTACTTCAGCTTTCCAAGAAATCCTACACTTAAGGTCTTTCTTCTTTAGCTTGCAATTTCAAATTGCTTCCAGATTTAATTCTATGTGGGCTTTATTGTGTATGCCAGACACTTGTGCTCTTGGTGACTCCTGAAATCAGTTTGGTTGAGCTTGAGAAGCTTCATTCCTTTAGTGCTCAGATGTGGATAACAGGCGAGCTGTGCAGAGCCCTGGAGCCTCTGTGCTTGGGCCACACTTCTGTGGCCATTCCTGCACACTGTTATTCTGAAACCACAGATGCTTTATTCTACTCAGACCAACTACCAGAATAGCTACCTGCAACCAATATCTATTATTTACAGGACATATATCAACATTAAAACAGCAATAGGTGCTGTAGCATGAAATTATGCAAAGCTAAGAAGGGCTAAAATAAATTAGGTGATGTCCACCTGGTCATTAGGAAGCTGCAGTCTCATCTATGTAAACTGGAACAAACATTTCTGCTGGCAAAGGCAAGAGCAGACAGGAGTCAGAAAAACCTCACCCAGAGTCCTTTGCAGTTATTAAAAACCTGTAACCTGTCACTAGCCATGGGGATGCTGCTTGCACGAGACTACAGGCACACACTGCTTATCTCATTTGAGAATCTAAAGTTAGATCAGGTGAATCTAGTCTTTGGAGACCAGGCTATAACTAGGCTAGGACTGGGCTACTACCAATAGTGAGGAGAAAAACGTGTGTTTCTGAGTGTGACAAACTAATCATAGTAAAGATACAGAGCTTTTGGGGTTGTACCAGTCATTAAATACAATATAGCTGGTAATCTCAAAAGTATAATGACCTCGCCAACATTTTAATTTCTAATGTTGAATAATTTCCTATGAATTTCCAAGAGTGAAACTCCTACTGCAATGGTTGCAAGGTGGAATTTATATCTCACCAACTAGATTGGCTTTAGAATTTTGGGTTTATTTGCCTAAATTCATGATTCTGAGGAATAAATTCATTTAATTGGATGATTTTGGCCCAAGCTTTACTTTAAATTATTAGATAAATGCAGGTTGCACCATGAGACCAGGAGAAGGAGGATCTTTGCTAGGTCACTTGCAGTGAGAGGTGTAAGCCATGCTGGTACATCTGTGTGGTTCCCTGTTTGTCACAGTGTGGGCACACTCTGGCTCCACATTTGCATGTCAATCACAGTGTTTAGGAGTTTATAGTGACCTCCACCAGCACAGAAAAATTTTAGAAGAGGAAAACTGAGCAACATATGCAGTGCTCTGGTGTGTTACCTCTGTGCAGACCTTGATTTGGAGGATCAGCAGCAGCAATCTTCCCATGTCCAGGCTGCATGTGGAATGTAGTAGTTTTCTTTTTTGATGTTGACCTTCCAGTATTCTGGGGGTATTCCAGTGTGTGAAAACATCTGCATTTGGGGGATAAGGCCATGAGGATGCTGATAGAGCATTTTGATAATGAAGTTTTGTTGGAGACACAAATAGACAGCTGAAAACATGATCCATGGTCCTAGCCCTGAAACCACTAAGCAACACAGTGAAACCAAACTGCACAGAATTAGATCCTAGGTTCAGACTAGTACCTCTTTTTAAAGTCACTGGCAGTTACTCATTCATATCCAGAGGAAGAAAGCATCTTTAATAGTAATTAAATGACTCTTGTTTGCTGCCATCAGTTGATTAGTGTGGTGAATTGATGCAACCTCCAGGAAACCACTCAGCAGGCACCACAAAGCACAATGCAAAATGTCTCTGTATTTGTTGGGAGTCTGTAACATCCCTGAGGATCTCACAGTCCCCAGCAAGCCTTTGAGCTGGGATCACTCACTTCCCAGCTGACGGCACTGCCTGCAAACCCGCTCATGCTGTAGCAATATACAACATGTGCAACATTTGCTGCTCTTGTGTAAGGAATGGGAATTACAGAAGGCACAAAGGAACATTATAAAGTACATTTTACACATTCCACCTGAATAGCAGAAGGTTATTTTCTATAAAGTAATATTTTGGTATGCATAGTAGTAATAAATCATGATTTAAATGAAGCAGTGATTATTGCAAAGTAAATGTATTGTAAGTCTTTATGAAGAGGTTGCCAATCTAAGTAGAGATTTGGAAGTCTGAGACAGCTGTTCAGCAGGCATCTCAAAACTTTTCATAGGAGAGACTGGAGACATAGGTTTGTAATTTCTTGGGGTTTTTGAAGATTGAAAATAACACTTTCTTCTATTCATTTAACATACTTTACAAATAATTTTCATATCACAAATGAAGCCTTAATGAAAATAGCTTAGGCTCCTGGCTGCTGATAGCCAAAGAATGTTTTCTGGCACATTTCAGAAATGCAAACTGGTGTTTAGGTCAAAGAAAGAAGGCTGTTACCAACATTCATTGAACATTATCTGTTCTTTGTGGGCTCTCCTCTGGATCTTCTGCTCATTGTACTGTTTTCTGTTACCAATCAAATCCCTTTACTTGACAGAAGATCATTTTACCACAGAACAATGATGCACTAAATGAAGGTTCACCTTACTCAGAGCTGCATTAATTCACACAGAAACAATTAAGCTTTACTCTGCTTGACAGCCAAATCAGGAGGCATTTTTGATACAAAATATCATCAGGTTTAATTTTTTTCAAGCTTGTCTAAATTTGCCATTCCTTCTTTTACATTTTCTAGTAGCTGATTTGATATCCATCTGCTCAGGATACAGCCATACAAAGGACTTTTTGCTTGGTTTGAAATTACCAGAAATATATTCCATTACAGCTTTTGAGCTACCATTGGTAATTATGACAGATCAAAATGGGGTGATGAGGGAGGGTGGCAGTTTTGCTGATCAGGGAGACCATACATTATTTTGAGATTCAAACATTTGTAGCTCAAAACCTAAACCTCTCCATGGATAGGGTAATCAAAGATAAGTGGCTCTGTGGCTGGTATCAATTATTTTTCCCTCTGTATTAGATTATTCGTGCTGGGCTGAAGCAGGAGTGACAGAGGAGTCACTCAATGGAAGCTTTTTTCTATCCTCCCACAGAATTTTGATGAGGGAGGTTGCACAGGGGTACAATGGTGGTTGGGAATTTATCCTTAAACTTTGGTAGCAGAGGAGTCAACAGTTTCTTGAATGTAATTAGATTTTCTTAAGTCATCTCCAAGTTTTTGATACTCCATTCACTCTCAACTTAATGAAACAAATTCCAGGAGGGAGTCAAATGACCTTGGCACTTTTCTCTGACAGTTATTTTTGTTCCTTTGGACATGTAACCTCACATCAGATTAGTGTGATAGAACAAATTCTCATGTGAAACAGCCTCTGGACTGTCTCTTTATGACAGATACAGAGACTATGTGGTGGATCTTCTGAGACACACTGAAGTGTTAAGATAAAATTCCCTCCATTATTATTTCATATTCAGCTACTGTATGTATCTGTATATATATATTTGCAACATGATTTTGATCCATTTTATGATCACTCTTTGATTATCTTAGCATTTCCTTTTCTTTACTTATTTATTTTAGTATAAGTGTCAGCAGGATAAGACTTCTTTTGGCAAAGTTATGTACCACATACCAAGGATAAGGTTTTTTTCTTTTATTTTTTGTGGGATATAAATTGAATTTCAAGATGTCGCTTGCCTTTACTTATTGGTACTTATTTACCTTTAGTTATTGGTAAGCACAACTTTAGTCATAAAAGGTTCACATTATAGTGTATTATGTGGGTCAGTATTTCAGAGCATGTTTTAGACATTGAGTTTGTTCCAAAACATGACTAAGATAGTGAAAGATATCTATTAATTACCATGGTTTTGGAATATGTCCAAAGTTAGTTGTTGTGAATTACTAGGAATACCCTTTCAAACTCCAGAATTAACCTACTTTAAAATCTCAGTGATGAATAGAAGAACAAAGGAAATAAACAACAACAAAAAAATACAACTTTGGCTGATACTGGACTCTGTGGTCTCTGTGCAACTCACAGTTTTTATTAATTCAGAAAAGTACAGTCCTTGTTTCTTTACCTTCCAGTTAGTAGCAATGTGAACCCTTGTTTTCTATTTTTTGATGTGGGTTTTTTTTTTGGTTGTTGTTGTTGTTTTGTTTTTTGTGGGTTTTGTTTGTTTTTTCTTTTGGTTTTTGTTTTGGTTTTGCTTTTGCTTTTTTTATTGGAGAAGGACTTATTCAAGCTGCAAGTGTTTAAATCAAAACTGGATGTTTTATTAAGGACTATATTCTTGCTCAGCTAAAAGTAACACTGACTTGCATCACAGGAAAATATATTTTTATTAATTGCAGGAACTATTAGATAAAATTATTTGGCCTGCACTAGGCAGCAAGTAGGACATGATGACCTTAGTGGTCTCTGGTGACCCTAAAATATGAGTCCATAGCTTGCTTCTAGTTGCCATTTAATTCCTTATCACCATTACTTTGAGTAGTTTATAATTCTCAGAAATAGTTCCATCAGTCTGAAAATATTGCATGAAGTACTGTTTTAAAGAGGATTTTTTTCCTGCTCAATGATAATCTCTTAGGCCTGGACTCACACAGGGAATTTTGGTTCAATGCAGCTGTGAGCCAAACTGCCTCTTTAGTTCTACTTGTCAGCATCCCCAGCCACAAGTTAGGTAAGAACAATTCCCACACAATGATTGGAGAAATTCTTTAATGATTAGAAAGGTAGTTCAAAACAGGATTCACAAAACTCAGTGTACAGAACTTCTAAGGTAATTATGAGGAATTGCTGAAGTGAAGAACTTGGCTTCAAGCCCTCTTTGTGATACAGAGATGCCTAAATCCAATCTCTGGATAGAGTGCACACCTTTGTGAACTCATTAATCCTTTCCCAGGTTTACATACTGAAGTTTTTGTAAAGGGCTAAACCACCCACAGAGCAGGCAGGAGTTTCAGTCCCCATTTGCCATCCCATCCTTTCTATCAAGCCATAGGATATGATGTGAAATACTAATATTAATCTCTGGTGATTGTGTCGTTCTTATTTCTGTAAACACTTTAAATATTTACTCCAAGCCAATGCTCAAATTCATGGCCTACTAATTGAAGAGTACTCTCCCTGGCTCAAGGCCAGTGCCAAGTGAGTATATTGACTTTTGAGAGGTGAGGGGTGCCTTCTCCTGAGGGTTTATGCCATGTGGTTAGAACATATGCTGTACAGGATGTCTAGAGGATGGCTCTAGGATGCCACAGCTAAGGAAGAGTAAAGATTCTTGTGAGTCATGCTGTGGTTTAGGCACAAAAGAGACAGAACTGTTTGCTGTGGCTAAGAATCAAATAAATAAGTGCCATAGGGGTTTTGTTGACAAAAAGGAGGGTCTTTATGTTATTACCATGAGGCAGTTTCAAAATTAAGTGCCCAAAGAAGCAGCTGTTTGACCAAATCCCTTGTTCTTGATTCCTGAATTTAGTTTTTTCCCCTAGAAATTTTCTTTTGGGGTCAGCATTTAAAATGTGAGATAAACACTGTACCTGTAGCAGCTCAGTTCTGATGAGGGCTCAGGGCCATGCAAGTACAAAGAGGAAATAATTGTGCTAGAAAACTTCCCAGACACATCCTTCCAGAAAAAAGAAGTCAAAGAAAATGCTCTGGAGTTACATGCAGAGAAATTATTCATAGGTCTCATTATTGAAGAGGTAACGTGTTCTCTCTTTACAATGCCCAGTTTGAGACACTGGCTTGCAGAACAAAGGCTTTCTGCTGTGAGACATGCTTTTTGGGAATATTTAGTCCAGGCAGAAGTGGACCAAATCTCCCTCATTTGAGAACAATCTAATTCTGACTGCTTATGGGGGCTGACCTCTTCTCAAAGGCAGCCAGCAACAAGACAAGAGGAAATGTCCTCAAGCTGCACCAGGGGAGGTTCAGGTTGGACATCTGGAAGAATTTTTTTCCCTGAAAATGTGATTAAGCATTGGAATGGGCAGTCCAGGGTGGTGAAAGAGGTACTATTCCTGCAGGCGTTCAAGAAACAAGTGGATATGGCACTGAGCACTATGGTATAGTTGCATGGTGGTGGTCAAAGGCTGTAAACCTTTCTGGTTTTCTTTCCTGGCAGAAAAATGAAAAAAAAAAAAAAATTTACAAGGAAAACAAAACTAATTTCATATTAAGAATTTACTTTTTT
>VXAC01003084.1:189841-201995 GCA_013399225.1 Rhipidura dahli
AAAAAAACTAATTTCTTATTAAGAATTTTTTTTTTTTTTTTTTTTTTTTTTTTTTTAATGTAATTATGAGAAACACTGTTCCTACTCTCAGTCAGCCCATACTGGACCCATTCTTTATTTATGAGAAATGAAAATAGACTGACTTTTAGCAATGAGGACTCTGATCTGTTATGCTTCCTTTTAATCAGAATTCTGACTGTGGCAAATAATCAGAATTCTTACTGTAGAAAGTACAAATGACACTCTTACTATAAAATGAGTGTATGCATAAACATACGTTCATGTATCTGATAAATAGAAAACTGAAAATATTTTAAGAACCAATTATTTCTAAACTAAACAGAATATGCTTGTAGCTCTTTTTCTGGCACTGGCATCTATCAAACAATAACAGGGCATCTGTTGAATAGACGTGCACATGCAATGCAAGCAGGATTAATTTTTATTTGTTGCTCATAAAAGATGTTGCCACAGTTTTAGACATTCAATTTTACATAAGCATTTAAGTGAATAAATGAATAAAGTGCAGTTACAATGAATAAATGCCAATAAGGACTGTGATTAAATACAAAGCAACACAACAGGAATTTCAATAGGTTGAAAATGTAGTCACATCTACTCAATAGGGTGTTAACAGTATGCTTCAGACTCCCTGCTGTCGTTTTGAAGCAACAAGAATGCCTGCTGCCCAAGCATTTCCCAAAACAAATAACTTTAGAGACTGAATTTCTTCCAGAGGGAATGTCAGATATTGATGATTATCATTAATATACAGCTCTGCTAAAAGGCTTATTTGAATGATTTATTCATCATTGGTCTACTAATTTGTAGGGGAAAAGTTTTGGTGCATTAATAAAGAATGAACACATGTTCAGAAGGGATAGAAGTATGGATTTACTAATATGTTGGGTATTACACTGGTTTTCCTTAAAGATTTATTGAGCTGGAGAGTGGAGACTGGACCTAAACTTATGGGAGAAATTGCCACATAAATTAATGTTGTAATATCATGTTCTTTGGCAAAACAAATCATGATTGTTTAGACATAAAACATGTGACAGTCTATTTTTTGACTCATAATTTTATTTAATCCTTCCAAGAGCCATTCTATATATATTTTTATAATTATATTTTAAAAAATTATACCTTTATATTTTAAAAATTCGTTTATGTATTAGTTATCAGTTGACTTGAGTCTTTAACAGATAACAAAACATTCACCACTGAATCTTACTTATCCCCATCAAGCATCCTAGCTCTCCCAGTCCAGGGAAAAAAACAGGCTGGGCCATACTGGAGGAATTGATAGACCCTCTGTGCTCATACAGAAAAAGATGCATTGGGTCTCTTTATTGTGCTAATATACTCCTCAATCTTATGTCCTGTTTGGCAATTACATGCTACTTTGACTTTAAGATGCTGGTCTTCAGTCATTTTTATCAGCTGCTACTGTGTGCTCAGAGAGAAAAGTCTGGTAAGTGTTGGCAAATAGTTACTGAGATGCTGGCACAGCAGTACGTGTAGCACAGCCAGCCAGCCCACAGGACTATCTCCTGTTACCCGGAGCAAACTGGGTGAGTGGCACCCACAGGGTTTAGTTTATCTTAAGTTTAAACATTTCCTCAGGAAATTATTTCCTTTTCTTCTGCTTACATGCCTAGATGGTCAAGCGTAAGATTTTTTTGTGTTATATGTCCTATGAACTCTTGCCCATCAATTGGGTCAATTGCAGGACAACTTATCTGTTCTTTGCAAGAATTATGGGATGTTTCTAGAGAAGTAATGACAGATGATTGATTTTCTCCACGTCCTCTCTTCATGGTAAATGTGCTTCTGCCAGACTATAACTCAGAGGTCTTCCCATTACAACCTTTCTAGGTAGTCAGTACTTCAGTTAGTGCAGGTTTAAATCACTTCTAGAAGCAGGTTAAAGGTTATTATTTGTCGATAGGAAAGGTAGTAGTACTGACTGGCAAAAGCTCCAGTTAACTCTTTAGTGGAGGTATCACTAAGTGTGGGCAGAGCAGTAAAACCATCAGGGTGAATTGTCCAAATGTTACATTTATCTCTCCAGAATAGTGCAGTTGAGAAACAAAAAAAGTAGTCACAAAAGTAGTTTTATATCCCACCTCTGACCTTAAAAGGGACTTCTAAAAAGTTCATATCTTAAGTGTACAAAGTACAAAAGATGTTCTCCTTTCTTAAAAAACTCCCAAACCTCAGAACTGAAAGAAAACCATTTGAGGAACTGTTCTTGCTACCAGGAAAGTCACAATTTTCCAGACTTTTTCCTACCAGCAAATCCTAGCAAACTTTGCCAACACAAATAAAATTTCTTTCCTTAAAACTTGTATCTCTAAGAACTAAAGTCATAATGATCTTATCCTCAAAGGTTTGTACAACTTGCAGCGGTAGAATATACTGATCATTTCATTATGACAGAATGAAAGGTTTAGCATTGTTATTAAAATTAACCTATTTTAAAGCCTTAGCTGATCATAAGGGCAAAACCTTTTCCTGTTAAAAGAGTAAATGCTAATGGAAAACTTCCTAAAGTTTAGTTTCTTAAAGAGGATCTGCCCATACATCTTTGTTTCACTACTGCACAAGGTTCTTTGGCATGAAAATCTCTCTGTGTACATCTAAAGCAAAACAGCAGAGGACCAGAGGAAAGGGAAGTACAAACCCAGATCCTGACCCTTGTAGCAAACATGGTTCTCAAGGGAACTCCTCATTGCTATGCTCAGGACTGCAAATCCCCAGGGAAACTTACCTGTGCAGTTATAAGTGGCAACATGAGAAGGATTCGTACATGGGATTAAAAAGGACCAAGACAGATGCAGGACTAACTGAAACTACACCACTCCATATAGCAATTCCTTCTCTGACCTTGTTACATTTACTTTTAATGCTTCTGGAAGCTGACAATCTGTGCATGCCTGCTGGAATTTGTTTTGAAATAAAGCTCTGTAGACACTGCTGAATCAATAGTGAAGCTGAAAGGTCCCAGTAGTCCTGGAGCAGAGACTCCTGTAGTAAAATCTTCAAAATGCAGTTCAGAGATATCTCAATGCAATTGAAAGTCACCAGAAAAAATATATAAATAAGTAAATAAATAAAAGTAATGTACTTGATTATCTCCTCTCGACCTTTTAATCAAAATGCAAAGATTATTGATCCTCATATTTGGATTTCACACGCATAGTATATCAAAAATAACATCCAGTGAAAACAACACAGGACTGAGGTTTTGCAAGGCCTGATAAATGAAAGTGAAAAATGTGTCACTGCCTCAGCAAGGCAGTGAAGGATTCAGATCAGAAAAGTAGGTGATGAACTCTAGGAGAACAGGATAACAAGTTTAAAGCTGTTGCAGGGTTAAGAAGAGAGTTTCGCTACAATTAAGTAAAAATTTAAGAAACTTCAGGATCATGGAGACTGCATTTATCCTACCAGAATGAGCTACAAGGGAAAATGAGAGAGAAGATGTGCAGTACATCCAGGCTGTTCACAAAGGAGACATCACTGTGCCTGGCTTCTCTATCTGTTTATTCCAAAATTGAGTATGAATTGCTTCTAATAGGAGTAAAAGCCCAGAAGACCAATTTGACACAGCTCAATTAGTTTATTGATCAGAGCTATGAAACCACAGCCAGTCAAACCCATAAGATATGTGTTACTAACCTCTGCTGAGGTTATTTGGCTTCCCGTTATTTGGCTGAAATAAAGCATATTTTTCTTATGTTGAGTTATATTAATAGCTTTGTTGTTATGCAGAAAATCTTCAGAAAAAAATTACCATCCTTTTGACACTTATCAAAGAATGAAGTATTGTTGGCAAATGTTGTACACAATTTAAAGATACATTGATATTTTATTATTTGTAATTTTTTTTTAATTTAGACCATACAAAGTCCTTCTGCAACCTTTATTTTTTATTTTTTTTTTTATTTTTTTGTGCTAGAGCTTGAGAATCATCAGAGTAATAGGCAATTTACTATCAACAGCAGAAAGGTCTTTATCGACCAATACTTAAAAACAGCTTAGCTAACAGAAAGTGCTATTTGCTACTTGTACAGGTGCAGGTTAGGCAATGCCCTGCAGGACTTGCAGGGTAGGCTGATATTACAGATATAGTTTTTGTAATTTTTGCATGTTTTAGTAATGGATCATTTCCCTCTCCAACACCATTGATAAGGGAATACATCTGCTAATGAGAAAAGTTTTCCAGTAATTGTGAGCCTATGATTCCTTCTAGTTGCTGAAAATATCATCAAACTTAAAATATTTGTGTTCATTTTATATGTGGGCTGGTTTTTATGTCTCTTTATTTGGGAGAGTTTTAGCTGAAATAATCCAGAAATTTTCAGAGGACAAGATTAATACTATTTTACACATTTTAAAAGTCTTCTTAAAGGTATCTTATTAGATCTCTGTTCTATGGAGCAAGAACTTGATATTTGTCAGGTTAATTTCTGAGGTAAAAAGGATATGATTTTTTTTTGCTGATTTTATGAAAACTTCTCCAAATTTGAATAAACTATAAAGCTTTAAATTATTATTAACTAGATTATGTATGACTTTATAGAAATCATATTTTCTGTCCATTGAAGATGCTGTTGTCTCTGCTTCTTAGTTGCCTGCTGAGCTCCAGCCCTGTTCCTGCCTCCCCAAATGTCCAGGCATGCTACATCCTGGGGATTCAGATGTCTAGGAGACTATTCCTGCTGACAAGAATATTCCTGTGCCTCTGGTTGCTCCTGCCTTTCCAGGGGTGTTGTGGCTCCAGACTCTGCAACCAAGTTCCCATGTTTACAATCAGCTCTGACTAATGAGGGAAAATTATAGCCGAGAGGTTTAACTGACCGGACCCAGGGAAGGTAGGGAGGGATAGAATAGATCAATAAAAAGTGAAAAGAGGAGATTAGACAAGGAGGAGGAAAGGGAGAGACCAAAGGAACAGCAGAGGGGAATAAAGATAAACTAAAGAGAGGATGAGCTGAGAATAGTTCAAAACCATTCTCCTTCAGAAGCTGAGCAGTTCTTTGATCACACTGCTGGCTCTTCCTTTGCCACGTAACAAACTGCTGCCGAGCTGCCAGCTACATGGCTCTGTCCCTCTCTGCATGGTGACCCACACAGAAGAGAACAACTTTCTGCAGGGATGGCCTCATCTTGCCCTTTAAGCATTAGATTGCACTGTCCTGTATATCCTTGTAATCCCTCCTTGATCCTGTGGAGAGGAGGCTCGTGAGCCAGGTTCCTCAGGAAAAACACCTTGAATAATATATACACAGGCTTCCACAGGAAAGCTGGTTTCCATCACTTACTGGCTTTTGAGAAACCCTGATTTACAATTTTAATACTCTTAGCAACAATTTTGGTCAGAATATATGTATATCTGTGCAACTGTATTCTCCTTGAAGTTGGCCTTGTGTAATTTTTGCAAAGATCTGAATTTTAGGCTCCTCCATTAATTAAATTAATTATGTACTCTTTTGAGATTTTTGTTTCTCTGTCAAAGTATATTGAAAAATTATGTTTTTCACCAACCTCTTTTGTGATTGAAATATTATTCTTTGCAGGTATGCTTGGCTACACTGCAGCATTCACTTCTAATAAACATAGCCTCTCAAATTCACAATTTCTCTGCTGGACTGCTTTCAGCTTCTTGTGTGAATGCACAAGCAGCACCAGTCCTGCTGCACCAGTTAGATATACATTTTCAGGGGAACTGACACTGAAGATAGCTAATTCTGTTTCAGTTCATCTAAGGAAAGTCTGTTGTAAAAACTGGAACATAATCAAGTCACAATTAGGAGAGCAACTGGCTAAATTTCTTCCATTAAAAAAGCAATAAGGAAGCATCACATGGAAATCCATTATTAATGAACTAATGCATAGAGTACAGAAGAGTAATTTGTAATTGCTTTTAAAATTTAAACATTTTCAGATAATGGGACAGCCCTACAGATAACTTTTTAAAACAAATACTTTAAAAATTAAACAACTGAAAAGGAAAAAAACAAGATTTCTTTAAAACAGATCATGTCAGCTAACAGGATTTTTCACTCTTTAGTAGATTTTCAAGGATACAGTTGACAAACAATGAAGGTACATTGATTTATAAAACTTTAAAATAGTCAGAGTACATATCTTTCCTATATTATTAAAGACAGGGTTATTATTTGTAGTGCCACAATAATAGATAAAGAAGAAAGAAAGGTAGAATATCAGGAATTCTAGGGACAGAGGATGTAATTCAATTATCTCTCTCAGGCCTATGGGATTATCTTTTCCCTGTTTTGTTGTCGATGTCTCGTCCCTCCAGCTGTTCCTTTACAACTTTGCCTCACTGTAGCACTTTTAGATATTTTTCTGCATGCCTCTCCTAGGGATCAGGAGTCTCAGAACAATCATAATCCCTGGAATAATGTGGGAGTCTCAGAATGAGGATGGAATTGCTGCATACAAATCAGGATGGCTGGTAAGCCTGCACAGCATCCATCTATCACACTGTGCTTCCACAAAGCTGCATCATATATCTAACACTAACCACATTCAAGGGGCTTTGTCAGCTGTCATGTTAGTATTTTGTCTGTAATTTTTAATATATAAAGGGTGAATATTAGTCTGAATTGCAAAGCTTTTCAAAAAAAGTAGGTTGAATGGATTAACTAGAGGTTTAGGCAGCAAAACATGATCTATGATTTCTGAAGAAAAGATGATAGATCCAAGTTTCTGTAGCATTGTACAGTTTTCTTCCCCAGTATTTTTGAGAGAAAAAGGCTCTTTCTTTTAGCCAGATAGTTTATAATGGAAATATTTCGTGATTTTCAAAATTTTTATGTTGATCCTATTTTGTTCTCTGACTCCTTGAGATCTCCAACAGGCACCTTCCAGAAAGAGAATGAGGAAGCCTTCTATCATGAAAATCTACCAATTTTTATGAAGATTGCAGAAAGATGCTGAAGTGAATTAGAACTCATTAGCTTCAGTGCCACCTGCTGGGAAGCAGTCTTTTTTATTGCTCTGGTTTTGTTGATGATAATCAAATAGTTGTAAGTATTTCACTCAGGCATGTCCTGCTTGTGTCAGATAATTATTCGTGCTTGGACAGAAATCTTACTAATCTGAACATTTTTAAGACGGATTCCTTATGCTTGACAAAATGCCCTATATCATCTTCAGACCCAAGTGCAATATTTGGCCATTATTCTGGATTATTGTTCCTCACTGGTTCAGTCAGTCTAACGATTTTATTTTTAGCCATGCTTGCACATATTTTTCTTACTTTGCTTGACACAGGGCATTCTCATAAGAATGAAGCAAATTTTTTGATTATGTATATTTTCCCTGCTTAAACTCTGTGGAAAACCTATTATACAATTTTCTTTTCATATTTAGCTTGGTTTTTTGTTTCCCTTAAATTTCTTTTACCTACTCTTTTTTTTTTTTTTTTTTTCCCTGCAGGTCATAAATCTTTTAATTTCCCTGTGTGAAGCAGGGCTCTGTCACCTTCTGGAAATCAAAGCTTTGAATAAGACACTAGAGGGATATACATCTTTCCTAATAGTCCCTGAATGTTACAATGTAGTTGACTGCTATAATATACCACACCAGAAGGAGGAATAATTTTTTGTGTAGATGGTATCCTGTGGAAGTGCTAATTTACATTACAATGAAAATATACAGATTTTGTTGTCAAAGGACAAGGGGAAAATTGATGAAAGGCACCAGGATACACCAGGAACCTGGAAAAAAACTGCAGTAATTCATCATACTGTTCAGAGTCTGAAGTCACATCTGACTGTGGTGTAGAAGGAGCTTCCAAAATTGCTGTCACATATCTCCAGTCCTAAGCATTGCACCTCGTCCCGGCTGGGAGCTCTGCCAGTCTGGCTCAGTGGAGCCCAGTGCATCGGGCAGCTGATCACAAACCGAGCTGCCTCAGAGACCAGACTCGCATGGCCCTGTCAGCAACACTAAAGACACAGGTCTGATGAGCCCAAGGAGAACACAGTGCAGCTGTACTGCTTTTAACACCTGTTTTACCCCAAAGCATGTTTCAAGGGAAAGCATTATCAGACACAGCGGAATAGAACAACAAATGGAAGATATTCCAACTGAATACGTGCCTCAGTGAGTGCTGCAGCTCTATGGCAGCAGACATCAGATGTGGATCTGCTGTCAGCCAGTGATTACCATGATTTTCATTCTTAGTGGCACTGAGATTCCTCATATCTTTAAATTGAAGCAATTAAGTCTCAGGTGTGATTGGTACAAACAACATTGTACAAGCATGCCATCATCATCACACCACCCTGATATTCTATTGATTATTTTAATACATCATTCTTTCTACAGGAAGACCTCTCATTTTACTGTTGATCACATCTGAACTCAGCCATTCAAGGGGGAGTGGCTATGCTCATAAAGGTTATTGGTTTTCTGATTAATGAGCTTCTGTACCATAGAAAGATTTATGACATAAGTGAAAATGAGAAGGGAGTATTCCTGTGGTAAAGTGACTGTATTTATTCCTGTTGTTTGGGGAAATCTGCATATATTCAAATGTTATTTTTCAAGTAAATCCTTTGACACTCTGTCCGTCAACCACTGGCCCTCAGAGTTCCAAACAAACCTTATTTAACCAGAGGAAATTATGGTGGTTTGTTGTACTTGGAATGCTAGTTGAAATATTTATAATGCTCATGGATTCATACATGAGAATATATTGAAGTTACATTAGGCATTTCAGAATCTGAAAAATAATTTGTATCACACTGTTAGAAACAGAGGTCTAATATCACCTTCTTGCTCACAGTTTTGGGGACAGCAGGCAGAGTCTTTCCTAGATTCAGCAGGCAGAGTCTTTCCTAGATTCCTCTAGATCACGAGCACATAAACTGTATGAAGCTTGTGACACAGTAATTTATGCTCATAGACTGTCCTAAAGAAGATTGAAAATAGATACTTCCTGCAAATATTATCAATCTGAAATGTAGTCTTTTCCAAAGCTGCTACCACAATTCCTGAATGTCTATAAGTTTCTAAGATTTGTCATTCTCTTTGGCCCATTGTACATAGAATCAAGCTGTTACAGAATTACACAGCTTTCCAGCATTGCTCTAGTGCTAACAAGATGGAAATACTTCATGCTAAAAGGCTGTCTTGTGCCTCAGACACCTGGGGCAAATTACACTGAACAATCACAGCTTACTGTGATTTAAAACAGGAATCAATGTCACAGAAAGTTTTAAGGGATCAGGGCCAATGCTGATAATTCATTCAGTTTACAAGTGTTAGGTATTTTCTCCTCCACTGGATCTTCTGTATTCAGGTGACCTAAGCTGGCTCTAAATACAATTAAAATGGTCTCAGAAATCGCAAAAAGAATTATTTGCCCTGGCTGTTACAGAAAAAGAAAGCACTAAAGGTTTCACTTGAATGCCTTTATTATTGGCTTCTGTCAGGATTTCCTATTTGTCAAGAAACCTAACTTTTAGTAACTCAGGCAGGAACAACCTGAAATCCTCTTTGAATGCAAGAGAAACCAGCTATCTTTCATCTATCATTTTCTAAGGGGATTTGCATGCAATACATTAGAAATTATGCTTGTCTGATAAGATGTAATACAATCTACAAAAGGCTGCAACCACAGCTTACAATACCATCCTCATAATTTTCTAACTCTTTTCCAGTCAGCTTGTTCTGTGTATTTTCTCAATAATTCAAAGTGTATGCTTTGATTATAGACTGTGCAGTTGGTAGGTACCCTAAAAGCCTGACTGACTGCTCTAGAGTCAGCACAGAACACTTAAGAATAAATAAAGTTTTAATTAATTTCCAGTCACTGTATGCTGAATTTTTCACCATATGTTTGGTATTTTCTATAAAAAACCTGCTCTAATTTGGTAGTACAAACCTCAGTGAGCTAGCAAAGATCAGGTTCAGGTGTGAACAGTGACACGTGGCAGGTTTTGCATGAATCCCTTGGACTTGCCAGGGATTCACCTCTGTACTTTTTATTAGTGTTTGAAAACATTATTTAGGTTAGTGACAGAGTGAGTACCTGTGACTTCAGGCTGATTTATTTTCTTGAGTTGTATGTCCTTTTTAATTTTGAAAGATAGAAATGACAAGTATATGTGTTTAAAAGATTTGGGCCTACATATAGTGCCTTCATCTTTTTTGTTTATTCCTAATACCTTCATGCTTGCTAACCCAGAGAATCTTCAAATCTGAAAAGAAAAAATAAATTAGAAGTTTGCAGAAAACCATGCATTTTTTTTCTTTTTCACTTGCCCATGAGAGGAAAAACCCTGAGATCTCCCAAGTCAGATGAAGCACTTGACACTAGCACAAGAAGAAGAAGGCATGCATGTTACATCTTCTCTAATGGTGGACACCAGTCTTGGATCTGTAGTGCCCAGTCTGAAGCCATTTGAGCAGTTAATTTTGGCAGCTTTCTGCCTGTAACTAAGTCATTTAACCAATGCCACTGTCCTGTGTGGGACACCACATCTCCAGCCCTGCTGCACTGCCCAGATGCATTTGGTTGGGATGGATGATAAGATTATTGTTCCCCGCTCCAGCTCTCCTGAAACAGCCGTGCCACGCTTCCAACAGCATAACTGAGTAGGAGGAATATCTGCCTTTCAGCTCTTGCAATTTGCAGCCTGTGATTTCAGCAGGAGCAGCAACTGTCAGGAGTGTGGAATAACAGGCAGCCTGCACACTTCAGCAGCAGAAATGCACCTAATGCAGCTCTGCCTGCTTCTTTCCAGGAGAGCAGCAACACAGAGCCCTGCTGTGACTCAGAGCCCTATTTAAAACTCTGCTACCAGCAGCAGAATTGAAATATAGTGGCCATGATTTTAAAATACTGTTGAAAGTATTTTTACTGTTTTACTATTTTACTATTTTGTATTTTTACAGTTTTACTAGGGAGAGAGGGTGAGGCCAGATATTTTTCTGACCATTCTTGAAAGCAGGTGAAGAAGCACCCAGTGCTGCATTGAGCCAAACCAGTGATGGGGCCAAAACCCAGCTCTTTTGGTTTGACCTTTTATGAAAACCTGAATATCTGAGGGGTGGAACACCTTTCCTGATGCAGCTGGAGTTGCTCAACCTGGGGCCAACAGAGAAGCTGGAGAGGGACTTTTTACAAGTGAAATCAGTGACAGAACAAGGCTGTAACAGCTTTGAACAGAAAGAGGATGGGTTTAAATAACATATTAAGAAGAACTTCTTTACTTTGACAATGGTAAGGCATGGGAACAGGTTGCCCAGCAAAGCTGTGAATGCCCCATCCCTGGAAATATTCAAGACCAGGCTGGATGATGTTCTGAGCAACCTTTTTTAGTGTAAGGTTCCCTGCCCATAGCAGTAGAGTTGGACTTAGGTGATCTTTATGATCCCTTCCAACTCAAGACATTCTTTGATTCAACAATCATAATTCCAAGTAAAGGAAGAGCTCCAAGATGACAAAGTAGGCTGATTTATTTTTCTTTCTATTTTCCATCTGGCAAAACTGCTTCCATTTCACAGTGTTTTGCAGTTACTCTAGTTCTACTTATGACTGGTCTTTTCTAAATAAATTGGTGTTTAACAGAGCTGAAAAGTGTTTTCAAACTCACCGAGTGCACTAAAGGCCCTATTTTGGGTGACAGCTGCAAAGCAAGCAACTGTGTCTCATAATAATAATAATAATAATCACTCAAATTCAGTTCTATCAGCCTATGTGGAGCATCTTTGAACAACTCCATCTGTTATTTGGTCAAGATATTATTTGAATGAGGTCAAGAAATATTTCATCCATAGTGGCTTCTTTTCTGCATTTCCTGACCAAAAACCAAAAGCGACTAGAAATTTCCTCAAGGAAAGAGAGTAGCTGATCAGCTCCTGTGTTTGCCTTCTTGCTGATTCAAAGTATTTTTAAGTTTTCAGGTTGGTAAGTTTTCAGGAAAGTTCATGCTGCCAAACCTCGTTGCAAATATTTAGCAATTCATTGCATATTCATGAAACACTAAATGTATTTTAGGTCCTGATGCTTCATTAATAAAACAAGAAAACAGGCTGCATAATTCACTCAATATTTAAAATAAACCCATCAAGGCATTTTAAAGAGCTCCTTTCTCCCCCCCCCCCC
>VXAC01003084.1:202050-252870 GCA_013399225.1 Rhipidura dahli
AATCTCATCTCAGGATTGCATATCATTGTATTTTTTTTAGTCTTTTGCATATTTTAAATTGTTTTGAGGTTCTGAGTGAATCCTTTCTTTCTGCCAAGAAACAAATTAAAAATCATTGGATAAAAATATATTAAGAATTCTATGCATAGATATCCTCATTACCAATATCAAAGTTTGTATTCCCAGAACTTATAACCACCCGAAAATCTTACTTACTTTTACGTTCCTTGAAAAGAGAGGTTTAGATTAAAAAAAGTCAAACTGATTTTTTTTTTCCTTTTCAGTTAAATTTCCAGAAGCTCAGAGCATTCTGTCTCTTAGCTCTTCTGTCTGCTATTCTTCTCTGTGGATAACAGAGCCCTCTTTCTGTAACCCTCACTCATGCTAAAATCAATGATCTACCCCTCCAAGCATGACCAACTATATCAGCTCTCACTGAAGAGACTGAAGGATGTCTCAGAATATTTCAGAATTATTTAACTGTAGTTTGTTTTGCACTCCTCTCCTCTTGACCACATCAAGGCAGTATAGCTCTATTGGGGTGCAAGGTAGGAGGCCTTCACGGGTGGTATGAAATACTGCAGATTATTTTTGGTACTAGTAAAGGCTTCTGTGAGCAGCACATAGCTGTCATGTGGGCTGTAAAAATATTTATTTCATGCTAGAGCTCTGTCTAATTTTCAAGATTTCCATGACAAGTTCTTTTGTTGCCAAATTACCTAAATGGCCATCACAGAATGTCAGGGTAAGACCATGGTCAATAAGTGTGCTTCCTGAACACTTTGCTCTAGGGACAAAATTTTCTGTGTGAAGGACAAAACCTTGTGTGGTTTGTCTGAGACGTTGGATTTAGCTGCTCAGGGACCATCAACAATCACCAGTGTCCTCACATTTTCCTTCAAATGGAAAAATTAAGACAGCAATTAGAAAAATACACAGCAACATATACCACAGAGCTAAGGGTGAAACAAAAAAAGGAAGTGCTACTAAAGCCTGACACAGCTATGGACATGCTTGTCCTCCTGGGAAAAGACTCAGAGAATGAACAGAATGAACAAAGAACACATGACAAATGTATAATATATTGAGTGCATTAGTAATCACAGATGACTATGAGTCACTGATGTGATGTGGTCAGGAAAAAAAAAAAGACAACCGAAGTTGAAATCTGCAGCAATTCAGGGTAGATAAGCAATATGCCAATAGAGGCAGCAGTAGCATACCCACTTCTGCTCCCCATGTTTAACAAAGGTTATGTTAAAGTACAGCTGACACAGCAACAGGCTGTTAGACAATGAGGGTAATTAATTTATTTCTCCCAAGAAGACAAATATAAAAATCTGTATTATTTAGGTCAGCAAAATCGTACAAGGGATGATTGCTCTGGACAAGTACATAAGAAGGTCAACCACAAACCTGGGAAAGCTAAAAGCTTTTTCAGCTATGCTGTCATAAGACAAATGAGTCAAAAATGGCAAATCAATCAATTTGAGGTAGAATTTAGGAGCAAGATTCTGAGATTTGGAGCAGGGTGTTTCTAAACCACACTTTTGTGATTGGAAAAGGGGAAGCAAGGACCATAATCAGTTTTAAGTAGAATACATTTAAGAAAGGGTTTACCTGACAAAATGATGACTGGACCTGCTGACCTGGTCTGATCTAGTTCCATGGCTCTATTTTGCAGTCATATTTCTTTACACACTAAACACAGGTTCCAATATATCACAAAAATGAGTACTGTGTAAGGGAGGAGAATATACAAGGACAGACTATAAATAGATAAACTATTTTAGGTTTCTTTTTTAAAAATTTATTTTTTCTTAAGAATTGCTATTATTTTATGGTTTTCTATTTTTTCCCCCTTTTTTTTTTTTTTAGCCAGTCATTCAAAGATGCTTATTTTAAGGCATTTTGAGCCTCAAACGTATAACTTTTTTTCAACACTGCATTAATGATTTTGATAGAAAATACTGCTTCTCCTTAGAAACCTTGTCTCTCTCATGACCTTAGACTCCTCTAAAAGCACTGCTACTCAATAACTTAGGAACATAATTCAATTTTCAGGAGACCCTTCTGCTTAGGTTATATCTGTGCTAGTGAAGCTTGCTGGGTAGCTCGGCAGCTATCTGTGACCACAGAAAAAATTTAATTTCTTCTGCCACAGAAAAAATTAAAACACTCTGACAAGGATAAACTTGGTGTCAGCAAAACATACATCATATTGTCCTCTAACAAAAGAAAAGTCATGAAGTTTTGGGAAGTCAGTGACTATTATTATGGAAAAGAGGATGTTGAAATGTACATTATAATTTGACTGAAATAAAAATGCTCAATATGAAGTGATTTACAAGAGACTTTTCTGCAAGACAGGAATTCTCTCACTCACAAATGGGATAACAGTTTGAGGAGGGTGTCTCAAATGAATGGAACCAAATTCCAAATTATCCTTTAATGAGAGAAGCTGAGTTCTTCACTAGGTTCATCTGGGAGAAACTCCCATTCCTTCAGCAAAGCACAAGGGCATCTCTCTTAATCCTTTCTTTTTACACTTTCTGCTTTTGCAGGTCCTGATGAAGGCATTCTTTTCTGAATAGAAATTTAAGTAGTTCTTCTGAGTGAGGATAAAAACCTTTATTTCACCTCACCCATTGCTGGGTTTTAGCATCAATGTCATTGATATATGTGTGAACCTTGAACTCGACATCTGGGCAGCTTGAACAGTGGAATGTCTGTGGCCCAACAGCCGCGTGTGTGGGACCAGCTGATCAGTATCTTCTGCAATGGATTTAACACAGTAAGACTGGCTCTTCTACAACTCAGCAGCATGTTACATCTCTCTCCCCTAAAACTGAACCTATGTTCTCATTTCACATTTTTCATAATGTAACCTCAACAGCTTTTACAAAGCCAAACTTTGCATCAAAGCCTGCTTTGCATCAGCTTCTCTTTCTTCACGTGTCCTAATCCATCCAACAGGTTTGCTACCAAGACTTGCATTATTCACTTGTCCAGCAGCAGCTTTGGCATAACTGTGAAACATAATGATAATATGACACAAGATTTCACACATCTTTATTAGAACTACCTCAGATTGATGGGGAATAGATTTTTAGGTGTCTTAAGTGAGTAATTGCGTGTAAAGCATGCAAGGGTAGTTAACATCTAATTTGCATGTGAAATGACCACTGTGGCCTCTGGAACTTTCACCTGCAGATGGTATATGCAGAATGGATAATTGCACATGCAAATGGATGATGACCATTTTCACATTCAGAAACTCAACAAGCACATCAGTAATTATAACTGCAGGCTTAGCTTGCTTAAAATCAAGTTTGTGGTATTTCGCACAGAACCGAACTTATCACACGGAAATTATCAGCAACAGATGAGTGCAGACAAAAATGGAATTTTAAAAATTAATTGGACTCCTGGGCAGCAAATGAGGTGTGATGTACATAAATGTCAGAGTAGAAAAGAAAAGGTAAATGTTTAAAGAAAGTTATTGCAGCATAGTAATCACAAGTGAAGCCAAAAATGGAAAGTCCTCCATCCAGCATGTTCCCATAACGAGCAATGACAGAGTGCTCAGGTCAATAGAAAACATTGGAAATTTAAAAAAGAGAGAGTTTTGAATAAATAAAAAACCTCAGAACTGAACTACTGGATGTTAAAGTCCAATTTATAGGCTAGTACGCAACTACTGGCTCAAAGAGCACCTGCTGAACTTGTTCAGAATAAACTGTGAGTCTCCACATTTTTTCAGTTAGATGCCTGGAAAGGGTTGAGGTTTTGAGGTTTTTCATCTGCTGGTAGAGATACCCCATGTTATTATTTATGTCAATGACAAGTGCTGAAATAATTACAGACTGTGTATATGCAAGCTTGATAGTTCAGCAAATCTTTTTTTTTTTTTTAAGAATTAAAGCAAAACTAAAGACAGTGTGATAGTTTGGGGTTTTTTTTTAATATTTTAAGAAATTTTTAGATCAAGACATTTGTCTGTAATGCTGATCATACAGCTTTTTTTTATATTACAGTATATCTTTAAAATTGTGGGGAAAACATAAAAATGAAAGACAAACAAAATCAACCAAATAAAACCAAAAAGCCAAACCCCATTTATTGCAGAAGGGTAAGATATTTGTTGATAAACAAGATTATGATATTAAACCTATGAAGATATCCATATAACAAAATCTTCAATGAGAAGTTGAAGAAGCAAAAGGAAACACTAATGGCTTATTATAAAAGCAGTGATTAAGACTGGTCAAAAGATAACTGTATGAACTAAATAAAAGTTACAGACTACCAATGCCACCCAAGGAGAAGATGTATGAAAGCTCTCATTTTTGAAAATGGATTTTATGTCAAAAAATAAAGAGTTTGATAAAGTTCTCAGTAAGAATATAGAAAGGAAAAAACTTTGGGGCATTGTGAAGCTACTTTTTTTCCCTTCTCCTCAAACAAGAGGTAATGGATGCTCTCCTTATGGCAATATTTGTAATAATTTTTTTTCTCTTTTCTTAATCTGTAGAGATGACAGTATTAGCCTCAGGGGCCCTTTTGGCCAGCAAAGTCTGGGCTTCTCAAGGAGGGGGTTTTCAGAATTTATACCTTAGCTCAGCTCCCTCTGGTGTTAGGAATGGAGCTTGGCAAGGCACAGTATTGCACCTCTGCAAACTACTTGTTTCTAACCAGACACTCTGCTTCCTTTTTCATCTTCATTGCTGGTACTTTGTGGTGTAACGTCCGACTCTCAGAGAAATAACGATGATTTTTTTTTTTTCCAATTTCATATTGCAAACCTCAAATTTTTATGGAGAGTTAAAAGAATCATGAAGAAGTGGGAAAGAAAGTTGGCAACTTCCACACTGAGGAGCCTGGAGCAATAAAGCACTGACAGCTTGGTTGAGATGAAGTGGAGACACAGAAATATTAGGTGTTCAAACCCAAGCAAATTATAATTCAAAATACCAGGCTTGAAAACTTTAATCCTCGAATGCCTCACACAAATGGCTGCCTATAGAGGATGAACATAACATCTGCCTTAGTTTTGACAGCACTGGATGTAGCTGTCTTCCACTGACCAGAACCACATTATCTGCAGAAGCTTTCTCCCTCCATGGTTTTCCAGGTGGGGAACCTGGTTTGGCAGCATTTGTACAGCATGCTTATCCAATTTAAATAGCAGGACAAACATGAACAGCAGAGGGGAGGGATGTGCCAGCTCACTTTTTTTCAACAAATCAGCTACTTGAGTCTGTGTAATTCATGGATTTTAATTTCTTTGTCTTCTTACAATGTTCTTAAACAAAACTCTAATTAGTATAGGGTAATATGGCTGGAGTTGGTGGTGGTAGTTGGTGTGCTCATGAACCCTGTTGCTTAATCTACTCCACATTTAATACCAGGTTATGATGAGACAATCCTCTCCCTCTGGATATTTAAATGTGAAAACTGAAGTGTTCAAGACATTCAGCCTGAAATATTCTTGTCCCACCAGCAGGTGACTGAATCCTTCAGGTGGTGATTAATGACAGCACTGAAATATCTCCAAAGACACTGAAGACACTTAGGTCCCTTCTGCCTTCCATTGCTTTTGCCGTGCCTATGAGTCTATGACCCATAACTCTTGAACTGGTTTTGAGGAAGAAAAAAGACCTGTCCTCAAAGGTGAAAAGTTAATGAAAAGCATATCATAGTAGTAAAAGGCCATTTGCACAATTGCACATGCCCACTCTCCCAGACAAATATAGAGGGATACTTTAAAGTGCTGAGTAGGAGGAAAACATTGTTTTAAGGATGTGGAGAGAAATAGGGCCATAAAAACAAGGATCTTTGGTTCTAATTCTCTCTCTCTCAGCCAGAAGAGATTCAGATTTTTAGCAGGTTGAATGTAATCTCTGGTGGGATAAACATGATGAGGTTTTTTCCATTCTGAAAAAGGAGTGCTAGCACAGTAAGATTTCCAACAGGCAACGCAGACTGAATTGTGGGATAAAAGGGTGAAAAGAAAGGGTGAAATGCTGGAGAGATGGAGTCAGATGATGAATAAGGTAGCTGGGTGAAATGTTGGGTCTGGTTGTGAAGGACACAAGGAACAATGAAAAAATGCACAAGGGGAAACTATTATTTCCTTTCATTATTCTCTTTGAAGTTCATTATATCAGTTTTCTATCCTGACATAGAGAGGGCACTATTTCTTTCTTTCTATTCGCTGCAAACCTCAGATTTCTATTTCAAAATGATGTGATTAGCCAGAAGGTAACTTCTGGATCTTTGGGGAAGAATTAAGAGAAACTTTTCATTGCCTCTGTTCTCCCATTTACATTTTCTGTCAGACATCCTGGGGTAGCAGCTAATGAGGGAGATGCATGGCAATGAGTCATCAGTGGTTTTGGTACTTAGGTACGTGTGTGACATATAAGTATGGTTGTATTTCAAAGTTTCCAAGTTGTATTGACTACTACATGAAAATATAGTGCTCATAATGGAAAAAGGTATGAGTATGTGTACTGAAAGGAAGGATGGCAAGAGTCACAGAATAATTCATGTACAAATAACTCGTGCTAGACCCAGATTTTAGTTCCTTAAAATAGCAACTCTCAAAAAAATCTCTTTGAATGTATTTCTGTTGCTGCAAGTTTTCCTTTGGTATACAACTCTAAGTAATGTTTTTAAAAGACTCTGCCTGCTATGAAATTTTCAAGCACAAATAACCCTACCCAGTCAAAACCAATTACTCCAGGGAAGAAAGGTAGACTGTTATTCACTGAGTATATTTCCAGTGAAAAACTGGAATTTTTAAATACTCATTTTTGTCTCAAAAAGGAGTTATTATGTTGGTTTTTTGGTTTGCATTTTTTTTTTTTTCCAAAACGGCAAAAATAATGATAAGGGAGGAGACAGTTTTTTTCTCACTTAAACATTCATACTGTATTTCTGTTCAGAATTACATAGTGGAAATACCTCAGTGAAAAAATACCCAATACAGTGAACCCCAAGTAAAGATATTATATGTTTGGAAGATACAAGTTTTAAAGAGCTCTGGATGAGTTAAAATAACATGTGTAAAGATTTATCAGTAGCAGATTGCAACTACACTATGGCTGATGCTTTAGTGTGCTTTAGTGTTTTTATCTTCAGTTACAAGGAAAACAAATAGATAAAAAAACTTGCCAAGAGTAATAGTTTCAAAGGTAGCTGCCAGTATCAACACACTTTCTCATTTCAGATAAAGAAGTAATTTTGTGCTTTATGCACTTTTGAGATTTTCTTCTATTTGCTTCTTTAGGTTAAAGATGTTTCATCTGTAACATAACATATACCAGAAAAAGTTCTTCTATGCAGGTGTAATGTATATATATTAAACCTGTATATTTTTAAAGCAGAATTCAGAAAAGAATTTTTTAAGACATTGGTATACCAAATTTAAAATGTAATTCTCTCTTCTTTCATGATAAATAGGTGATTACAAGATGAAATGTGAAATACGTCTTGAGTTTCTTTTTAAATGTTATTCTAAAACATAAATATCTAATAGAAATTTGGTTAAAATTTGAGGAACCTGGCAAATTTGGCAAATATTAAAAATTTGCCAAAGCTACTGTTTGTTCCTCTGTTGTTACCTTATGCTGTTGCATTTATAATATTGGTTGTGATAATTGATTGCTTGATCTGCATTTACCAATACTGATTCCTTAAGATTACTAAGATTACTGATTCCCTAAGATTTCTTACATATTTCAAAAGGTTATTTGCTCATGTTCTGCAAGAGAGGTATAGTCAGCCAATGAGTTAAAAAAGGAAAATCTAGATATATATTGGTATATACAGTTATTTATAATTTTACTTCAACTGCATTACATCACAGCCCTGGAGACAGCCATGGCATTGTCCCTGAGCAAGAATGAACAGGTAGAAGCAGGCCTTGCATAGAGCCTGGTTACACTAATCCCTCCTCATCATTTCTTTTCTGGTCTTGGAAAGGCCTTGGAACACTGGCAGAGGAGCAGAGGAGAGTTTTCTACAGCTCTGCAAAACTGAGGTGGAATCACTTCCCACTCTCCTGGAGTTGGTGGAGGAGCATGGAGGCATGCATGCAGCTCAGCAGAGTGGGAACAATGCTGCTCAGGGTGGCAACTTCTCCCAGAGCTTTGTTTGCTACCAGGTAATTTGGGGAAGGTGCAGGGATTACTTTATTTTCCCATACATTGTGCAAAAAGTAACAATCCAGTCGTACAGCAACTGCTTGGAATTCATGGGGGATTTTTTCTGCAGTATTTCAGTGGTGTCTGCTGCTGTGTGAATTTATATTGAAGTATGCTACTATATGGGGGTGGTAGGATGAGCCACAGGCTCAAACCTGTGTGGGAGACCCCACACCCTCTCTGGGCAATCTGTTCCAGGGCTCAGTCTCCTGCATAGTAAAGAAACTTCTCCTTTTCAGGTGGAAGTTCCTGTGCATCAGCTTCTTCCCACTGTCTCTTGTTCTATTGCTTGGCACCACCAAGGAGAGCCTGGACTCATCCTCCTGACACCCTCCCTTCAGATACCTACAGACATTGATGAGATCCCCTCTCAGTAATCTCTTCTTGAGGCTGAACTGGCCCAGCTCCCTGAGCCTTTCCTTGCAAGAGGGATGCTCCAGGCCTTTAATCACCTTTGCTGCCCTCCATTGGGCCCACTCCAGGAGCTCCAGGTCTCTGTTGCGTTGGAGAGCCCAGAACTGAATGCAGAACTTCAGGTGTGGCCTCACCAGGGCTGAGTAGAGGGGCAGGACCACCTCCCTTGACCTGCTCTTCCCAAAGCATGCCAGGTCACCATTGGCTTTCTTGGCCACAAGGACACACTGCTGGCTCATGGACAGCTTGAGCTGACCAGGACCCCCAGGTCCTTCTCCACAGAGCTGCTTTCCAGCAGGCCAGACATGGTGTGGTCACAGTGAGAAATATATTTTGAGTTGTAGTTGAGTTGAAGATTGCCACTCTTATTTTTACCAGTAAATACACTATAAATGAAGAATATCAGTTTTGGGATTTTAGGATTATTGTTGTCAGTGTTGCATTACCCGTGCATGTCATGGTTACATTGACCTTCCCTGCAGTGTTAGGTTCCCATGAAAACACAGAACTCTGCCTCTGTTTTCATGTACAGCCTCTTTAGCCACTTGAAGAGAATCCTGTGCTATTTTTTTTCCCACTCAACTGTGCCCTGCCACATCTGTTCCTAGGTGGCTTGAAAAATAAACATTGTTTCCTATTATAAATCAAATGCTTTGGACAGTAATTCAGAGCTGGAGGGTGTAGCATGCTTGAGCAATAGCAAAAATAAAGTTGCCTTTCCTGAATGTATAAGACAAGTAGTGCAACAACAGGCCACTATTCTGCCTTTTCCCTGCCCCCACCACCACCAAGCCCTGTGATCTTGGCATTTTGGGATATGGAGCAAAATTTGTTCTTACATAAAGTGGGTGCAGATCTGGCTGATAGTCAGGTTACAGTGCAAACAACATCCAGTTTCATGCGTGGTTCACAGTGGGTATTCAGAGAACAGAGGACAGAAAGACTACAATCTGCACAAAATAAATATTAATATCAGACAAGTTAGATTATTTTACAGTATCTAAGTAATCATGAAGTTTTAAAGCTCTGTTTGAAGGAACTTCCCTGAGATGCCTCAGGGCCTTTGGCAAACAGAACTGATAGAGAATTGTACAAAGAATTTTATTTTATAAAGGAAGAGAGTTTGAAGACAATTACTGCAGAAATGAGGATGAATTTTTAATCAATAAATGAATAGATAATAGAGTTTTAAGACTGAAAATTATTGTTTTAATTCTGTAGCAAGTTCTCTGTTGGCAGATTTTTCTGTTTTCACAGAGTCCAGCTTATTGAGCAATGAGCCCCAGGAATCAAAATCTTCAAGTCAGTTGCAAAGTTAGGATTCGAGACTAATTTTTCTCAATGAATACATGCTTGATCCTGTTTGTGTGAGTGTATACATGAGCATTTTGGGTGAAATAAAAAGCCATAACATTCTGAATATCAATTTCAATTTATACAGGGTTTCTTTTTCAACTTAATTGAAAGGTTTTGACCATATTTTGACTTTTAAATTTTTTTTAAAATTCCCGTGTAAATATAATTTTTAGAAAGCAAAATTGAAACTTTTCATTGCAAATATTAAAACTGAAAATTATTTTCAGTGTTTTGCTGGTATACTGTCTGGCATTTTAAAGAAAAAATAATGTTTTACGTATTGCTGACATTTAAGTCACTACCCACATCTAATTGAGGCATAGATAGAGATTATATGGTTATTTTAGTGAGAAAAAGCCAGTTTCTATCTCAGCCAGTATGATATTTTCTGTTGAATTTTAGATTACTCTGTACTAAACAGGAAGCATACCACTCATCACTGTCTTTCAAAGCTGTATTGTAAAAAAAAATAGTTTTGGTCAGCTCAAACCATAGATTACAAAGAAAACTATGAGATACAGAGCAATAATGGAAGAAGCTGAAGAACTAAAAGGTACTGAGAAATGTCAGTAAAACAAGAAGGAAGCTTTGATGTAGATAATGCCAAGGATATTCTGGTCTAGCACTGGTCTAAAGGCATATCTTAATAGGAACATTTCAATAAAAACATAGCAGAGCGAGAGTATTTATTAAATAAAATACTAGAGCTCCTGCTTTACAAAAAAAGCCAGATGATTTAGCATATCAGAGCACAGTGATGGCTATGAGAAGGGGCATTTGCACTTCAAGACCACAGCTGAGACATATCCTGTGTCTTGTTATAAGAAAGAGGTTGCAATACTGTGCATCCCCATATTAATATTGCAGCTGTTGAATCGAGTGTGGCATAAGGGTTCAAATATTTCGGTTCAGAAAACAAAGGTATATGTTAAACAAGGACTAATAATAGCAAGCATTTTAAATAAGCAAATCCAGGCAATCTTCACCCAAGACTTTTAGCAGAGTTGTCTGATGATATCCTTGAACAGTTAGGCTTGATTTTCAGTGCAGAATTTCAACACTCAAAGCATTGTGGTAGTCCCAGTTGTAAATAGGAGATCCAATTCTGTTCCAATGTAAACAAGAAAAAAGCATAATTATAGATTTGTCAGCCTGATAATGATCTCAGGCAGAATAATGAAACAGATGATGCTGCAATCCTGTTTTGTTTATAAAGGTAATAAAACTGACGTAACACACAGTCTTCTATAAGGCATTTCATTTGGTAACACATGACATGTTGATTAAGAAATAAAATCAACATGGCACTACTGAAGTGATTAAAACCTTGGCAAGTGAAAGGTCTTAAAATACTACTGTAAATGAAGAATCATTCTTCAGATATTTGTCTGTGAGTGCCATGGGGAACAGTATTTGACTCTATTATATTTAATATTCTTTTTCAATGCTTGGAAGAAAATACACGATGATACTGATAGAGTTGCAGATGAAAAAATTTTGAGAGCACATGGAATAATAAGAAGGAAAGTCTTTGATGCAAGTTGATCAAGACTGTCTGGCAAGCTAGATGCAAACAACCAGCTGAATTTACATATGGCCAAGGCCAATGTCATTGGCCTAGGATGAAAGACTGTTACTTCCAAGAAAGCTGGAAAACTTTTCAATCCCAAGGAGCCTTGGCTGTAAAGCTTAGATGAGCAAGAGCTGTATTGTTAGTGCTCTCAGTATTTGTACAGAAGTAAGGAAGTTATGTCACATTTGAATATGACTACTTCAGAGCAGTAATATGCTCACATCTACTGCAACACACATGCAAATAGTTTAGAGAGGTTACATTATAATCCTCGGGATTATCCTATTGGGAAATAAACCCTACGGTACATAACTCCAGCAGCTTAATCTTTTTTAATCTAGTTAAATTTAACAAGTAACTAATTATTAATATTCAAAGAATCAGAGGTTTGCAAGCTAAAGCATTTATATCAAAAGCAGAAATTTGAAACTAGAACAAAATTACTGATACGGTCAGAGGGCAAGATTCTGCAGGTCAGAGGGCAATGAGACAATTCACATCAAAAGAAAGTTGTAGATGTTTTCCAAACAGGAAAAAGTTGAAAAGGTTTTCTATAGCTGGGTTTATTGAACAGGTCATATTGCACCCTGGGCATCCTGTGTCCTGTTTTCAACAGGAAGGCTTGAAAACAGAAGGCTGTTTGCAGAGGCTGCTTCTGGCCTTAGAATTGGTGAATTTATATATAGTGATAGACATTGAGCAGTGCCATGGTTTTGGGCCAGCCATCACTGTGATGCTGCTCTACTGTAAAGTAGGGTATAAGTGCTTCAATAAGTCTCCTCTTTCCTCTGACACCTGTCCTCTTTTGGTTGAAACATTTTTAAGTGTTTATCAGTTTTTGCAGTCTATCTGGGAAACCATCCAAAACTTTATAATAATTGATTTTCTTCCACGTGGTGGTCTTCTAAGGGCAGGAGAGCTCACTAATATTTTCTGCCATGTCCAGCTGCTAACTCTAAAGACTCATAATTGCATTTGATCATATGTCCTGCCTGCAGTCTGATGCTAAATAAGAAAGGTAGTGATGAGAAAATCAATGTAGCTGAGTCATACTCTTGTCCCATAAAGCTGCATTACAGTATGGAAAAGCTGTTCTAGAGTTGTGCTGACTAATTGAAGTAGCCCATTATAAATTCATTTTGAAGCAATCTTACAGTATTTCTGTTATGTGTTCCTTGCAGTTAGAATTATTGGTCATAGGAGTATTGCGCCACAAACTAATAATAAAACATGACTTTAATGGTTTAAGGGGATTTTGACAGTTCCTTCTGTTATACATCATTCACAGTCTGGACTTAAGTCATCACAATAAAAGTGTTAGTGTGAGCGCAATGGGAGCAGGGAGAATTCTCAGGAAATGAGGAGCATACCAGCCCTCTATGTTTAAGTAATCAGCAGGTTTTCAAATGGCCCATTCAGGCTGAAACAAATCCATTATAATGAGGAAATCCTTCAGTCTATGCTAGATACTTTTTGACCATCATGTCTTTCCAGGATGACTTTATGCAATGCCTCATTAACTGTATTCATGAACCTCTCTATAACTGGGAGTAGTCCATGAAAGGTACCCAAGCCTTCAATCTTGTCTAGAGTTAATTCATTTATTTTAGCCCCATTATGATGGAATTATTATTTTTGTGATCCTCTGCAAAACCTATTTAGTATCTAACATGAATTTAATTTGGATTTGCTTTGGAAAAGTTTTATAAAATGTATGTGAGAGACATTGTAGCGTGTTCCTTTCTTTCCAAAAAGGCTGTTTGTAATTGCAGTCTTACAGGAGCTTGGGGCAGAATTCTGTCCTAAATTATCTCCTTTGAATTAATTTCATGCAATGCAAGTCAAACAGACTTTGACCTTTATTCAGTTTTGAAAAGGCATTATGGAAAATTGTACCTTTCTATTCAGCAGATCTGCTCTATATTCAGTCACATTTGAATTCAGTGACAAAAAGTAAATGTGTTCTACATCCCGATGATAGAAGCGGGGAGCTGATGCAGTTGTTGGAGTGTGGTATGGGTTCCCTTCTGACTCACCATCATTAACATAGCTGCTGTGTAAGGGCTTAATTTGCCAAAGCCTCCAAACTCCCACACCATCAATTGACTTCAGCTGGAGTAAAATGGATGGATATCTTTGAAATAGAGCCCTCCCTATTTGTATTAAAAGGCAAAATTCCTTTGGGACTCTAGATGTAAATGAAGAAGGATTTTCTCTAAAATAGAGTCATATCAGTAGCAGCCCAGTTGAAATAAACATTTGAGTTTCATTTTTAGTGGCAAAGATGAAAAACCATTAGCTAGAGGGAAGAAGGCAACGTGTCTAATTGTAAGTAGAGCCAGTTTTATCCAATGATATTGAGAAAATAAAAGCTGCTTCTGTTGCAACTAAAGAGTATTGTGGAAATAATGGTTCTACTATCTCTGCTAAGATGAAATACCATCCCCAGAGCTGTGGTCTGACTTCTTAACAGTTTCTTGAAGTCCAGTGACTCTATAGTGTAGACACTAAAGCCTCTGAGATTTTTTTTTTGTATCACCTGAGACAATCTTATACAAAATATCCAGTGTATAAGAATTTAGGAGAATTGACTCAGTTTTTAGATATTGGGAAAATTTATTATTCATATACTGTTGATGCCAAGGGAATCCTCACTCTGGGAAAGCTGACCTTTGGTCTGATTGCAGAGTGCATTCATACTAGAAGAATAAAGCTGATCATTGAAAATTTAACCATAAAGTTTAAGGCTGTAGTTTAGATATTGTACAGATATAGTGGGGTAAGAAGGCTCTTCCCAGGCTCCTGTGTCCAGTCTCTTGGTATGACAATCAATCAGAAGTGGTAATCTTCATAAATTTCAGAAGCGATTAGGTTTCTGTTTCCACTGCTTGTTAATGAAAACTGCTTAAGAAGCCTCTTCTTTAAGGCATATTCTTCTGATTTCCAACCAGCACATGTATATTATATATATATTTTTGTGACAATGTTATCTTTTAAAAAATTTCTTTGCCACTTGCTTTTGTATTTTACAATAGGATTTACTTATCAGAGTTAGCATATCCCTTGCAGCCAATGTTTTGCTACAGGAAAAAAATGTAATGACTCTTTTCCCTTCAAATTATAGTCTTTTCATATAGATCTCTTGGACTTGTTTCAGTTTGAATCCATATGTTTTAAATATGGAAGACCAGAGTAAAGTGGGAGTAGGAAGGGTCAAACATTTACTTCATATCTCCTGGGAGGACCTTCCTGACACATTCAAATATCACATTTGCATATTTTAGTGTTATACTATATTAATACTTCAACAGTCATGACTTTTCAGTCATTTCCAATTCTTAACATACAGTAGAAGTGCTCATTATCAGTTCTCATGTTTATTCCCTTTCCTATTTCTCCATTCTGCAAGATCACTCAGCTCTTTCTGCATGGTGTCCTGAAATTTTCTTTTATTAGTGAGCACTCACAGCCTTATATCATCAGCAAACTCCACAACCTGCTCCTACTTACCACTACTAAAACCTAATTGCATAATTAATACATATTTAAACAAGATCAGCTTCAAGGAGAAGTTACTCTGAGACTCAGGCTGGCATGACTTTTTCTGACACTGCCAATGCCATGGCTCCTTTAGCTCATTCCTTAGACCTCTCTGCTTTCCCAGGCAGTGGAATAATTTTAATATTTAACTCTTACGTTTCTTCCGTAGTTCTCTAGAAATCCAACATAGTGACTATTTTGTGTCCTGTGCTTTCCATCCCTGGTGACATTACTGGTGCTGAGGTGCTCTGCAGCCTGGTACTCCATGGTTTATAGATGCAGTCACTGCACAGAAGTGTTTGCATTAGTATAGCCTGAGAGATTCCAGCTTTAATACCTGTCACCAGTCTGTTGTGATCTCCTGAGGTCAGGATACATCAGGATGTCCTACTCACACATAGCTGAAAGAAAGTTATTTTGGGGGGTTTTTTACCTGGTGAATCCTAAACCACCCACAAACTATGCAATATATTACCAAGGGTGAGTAACCTTTGCTATGAACTCGTCAGAGGGGTTCTCTTGGCCACCTTGCATGGCTGTGGCTCTGAGCTGGGTGCCATAAACAGTGAGTCAGCCATGGGACAGACAATGGCTCAGAGGCAAAGGAGGGCTAGAGGCAGGCTTCATCAGCACTGTTGATGGCAGTTCAGTCTATATTGTCTGACCAGTTCACTTACTATTTCCGTAGGGCACAAGGAAAATTACTGTTTCCATAGTATTTATATAGAATATATAAATATTGCATTATATAGATAATTCTATGTAATTTATATCCATTGTTATAATATTTGTAGTATTATTTTTTGTTCATTCTATTCTTCATTGCAATATATTACTGTCTACTTCTTAAATATTTATTATCTTAACAAAATTATATACAATAGATGTATATGCTGTATACATATAATATTGAAATAGAAATGGTCTATACCTGTAAATATCCACTATCTTGCTAGTTATTGTTTACCTACCAGAATAAGGAGTTTTCCTAGAAAATGTATTTCTTAGAAAAGCTACCCAGAGTTAACCCCTTCAGCAGTGGCACACACTTAAATAGCATTTTAAATTAGTACACTAGAAGACAGAAACAAACTTAGGTGCTTTGTACATGTGGTCAAATCAGTTACATTCAGTATCCCCCCCAGTGTGATGTAGTCATATGTAAAAACATATATTCTATCAATGGGACTAAATAATTAAATACTTTCTTTTTTAAAATTTTTTTTGTTTTCCCACAAGCAGATATTGAATATTGAAGGCAGAGCTTCTGCCACTAAAAATCTTGTAAGATCTGCATAGATTTTTGCCCACGTGAAACAAGATTTTGGGGTTTACTTCCTGATGTATTAAAATTAGTCCATCTTTTTTCATTTAAGAAATTGCAATGGTTTCTCCTGAGATATAATGTAACCAAAAGAAAAATTGAAAGTATTTAGAAGATAAACTCTTTTAAATGAAGCTGAAAGCTTCAGTAGATTTTAATTAGAACTGCATGATAAGTTTTACATATAAAACATATCCATTCAAATTTGGCTTTTGGCCAGCTCTGCAAAAGCAAAGTAACATTAAGAACTATCTTTTCAGTGCACTTTTTTTTTCCTGAGGGAAAAAAGTTGACAGTTACTATGAAGTTTGTAAAAGCAAGTCATAAAATTAACTATGCATTTTAGTTTGTTGCATTTTTTTAATTAGGCTGAAATTTTATTGAAGGTTGAATATATTCATTAAAAGACTCTGTTTGGTATCTGTGCTATCATTCTTGTTTGGTAACTGCTGTTATCCCAGTCTGAAATTTGGGTTTCATTTTTTAAAAATCCACAAAGCAGGTTTTTACACTGACAATTAACACCTCATTATCACGTATTCAAAACCATTGCCAACACAGAAGACCAGCATCTCTCAGTTTATTTTTAGCTGCATTTCTAACCATTTTTGCAGATGAAATCATATTTCACTTTACATAATGACAAGAATTAAACAAAATGTCAACTTTAACTCAGTTGAAAATTCAGATATGGAAAGGCAGGTTTGAGATGTCCTTACTTGGGTTGTAGAAAAATGTGACTCCGATTAATATGTTGGTGTGCTTCAGGTGGGCAGTGGGTGTCTCAGAAGAGATAATTTATAAAAATCCAGTATGAAAACAAAGTTTTTACTTGAGAGCATGAGTTGGAAACTTGGTAGACTTGATACAGATTATGTCTTATCTTTTCTCCCCAGGATGACTAGTACCAAACAAACCTTATTCCACCAAAATCGTTTCTTCTCACAAAGATTTCCTTCACAAATGGGTAAGAAAGCCAACCAGATCCTGTCTGTTGTATCAAGAAAGATGTGCTGTCATTAAGGCCACAGTACACTTGGTTCCACTTCTAAATGTATTTTTGAGGAGTGGGTTTTAACGTGTGGTTTTGAGAGGTGGGTTTTGACATGTCCCAGGACATCTTGCTTACCATTTTGTATTTACTACTCCGTGTGAGCCAAAGTGCACCACAAAATGAAGAAATTATCATCTCTCTCTTCAATGAAAATTGAAAGTCCTACAAAGCCTTGGAAGTTGTAATTTCTGGTGTTTTGATTATAAATTCATGTTTTCATGTTTACCATCTACATATATTTTAATTTTGATTTGTAAGACACTAGATAATGATTCTGTTTAAGCACACATTGATGTCTTATGGTCCTACCAATTGCTTTTCTTGCAGAGCTCATAAAAATTTCTTGTAGTTAAAGAAGCCTAATCAGTATTAGTGTATAAACACTTCTTCTGTGAAATGTGGATATCTGTAATATTCCTGACATCATCAAATTATTGACTGATAAAACTTCTGTTTATCTCTGTATGGTAATTGTAGCTCTGCAGAGCTTGGAATTATAATTTGCTATAGACTGTAGAGGCATCATCCTAGTTATCATAAAGGCATACCAGGAGTTTGATCTGATGGACCTCTGCTGATTTGTATCAAAACTTTATTTTAAACTTAATTGCCATAAGTACCCACTTAATGCATTTCACTTGCCCTGAGGTACCCTAAGTTTTAATGTGAGGGTATTCCTTTCATCTGTATTCTAATTCTTAAAAGCTTTTTATCCATAAAGACATTTAGCAGTAGATACTATAGATGTGATTTCTTTGCTTCCTAATTAAATAGATCGATGGATATTGTATATTCAAGGTCTTGGCCAGATTAAGAAAACTGCAGAAAATGTGAAAGCACTGCATGTGGACACTCTACTGGAATTGTTCAAGCATTTTACATTAAAATAATGCAATAAAATAGGTCTCTAGAATTATAAAGGCTCATAGACACTGATGCAGTTCAGTGCAAAATAAAGAGATTAGATATTGCTGCATGTAATTCTTACCTTTGTATACACGCTACCCTGCCTGGTATGAGTAGCACCAATCAAATCAATGGTACAGTTTTGACATTATCCTAGAGAATCAAGAATTGATTAGTTACAGTTACATGGTCGCTAGAAAATTATTCTATCCCTTAAAATTTTTTCTTCTGTTTTTTTACTGCAAAGCTGTACATACCAATGCATTTTTCATCATATTACAAAATAATGTCTGAAATAAAGGTTCATGTTCAGTTGATTATTCCTCTCTTGGGAATCAGCTTTTATTTTGTAATGCCTTCCTGAAAATATTAGCCAGTGTTGGTACCATTCTCTTTTATTATGCATTATCTCTGCAGTTTACCTTTTAAATAAAGGATGGAGGATGGAAACGGGGATAGAAATTACGGGAAAGGAGCAGCAGAGCAGCCACTGTATCTTTGCAGTTGTGTCAGATTTTTTTCCCCACATAATTCCATCACATCTTGCATACACTTTGCCTGTGGCTTTAGTGATTATAAAAGTGCTAAAATGGAATTTACAGGCTTCATAAAGCATGTAGCAGTTGTTGAAATTGTTTTAAAGCAGTGACAGGTGAAATTTAAATTTATTTTCCTTTACTGAACTTTTACTTTTCTCCATTAGTATAACAAACATCTGGAAGAAATTAGAGCTGACTTCAAGCAAAAAAAAAGTCAACAAAAACAAAACCAAAAAAGCCTGCTTCCCCAAACACAGTGTAAATAATTCTGTTGTAAGAAACATTCCTTGATGTATGCATTCTGGTATGACAAATAAATGAAAAAGATACATTCTGGAGAGGGATATGTTCATGGTTTTCATTAGGAATGAGCGAAAACCACAGATGTCATAAATGTGGAAAAAAAATTACAAGAGGGTGATTTGGAAAAATAATTTCCCCCTTGATCCTATCCACTACTACAAATAGTAATACTGAAAGGGAAAGTGGGGTAGGATGATGGCAATTCATTAAATTATGTTTTTGCTCCCAGGGTGGGGATGTCTGCTACATAACTATAATTTTTAGGACTGGGTTGCTAGTTATATCTTTTTAATTAATTTATGACACACCAAGGCATTTGATTGGAAATACCTCATAGGATGGAATTGCAAGATTTTTCTACATGTAAGATTTTTGCAATACTATTTTGTCCCATATTTTATAAGCAACATCTTTAAAAACAGCATCTGGAGGAAGTAATTGTCTTTAGAATTCTACAGTAGTACAGAAATTTCCCTATATTCCCCTTTCCTGTCTCTTCCTTTTTCTTTCTTTCCTTCTCTCATAGTCTGCCTATTCTTGATACAGTGAAACCATTGAAATTGTAGGAATGAAACTCCTAAATATTTCTGATACTGCCCCCTCTGTCCTTACTCTGGAGTGAAAAAATTGTGATTAGCATTGTCAATAGCTCTGGTTCCACTGAAGGAAAGAACAAGGAATAGACTGGAAAGGAAGCAAGTCCTCATTTTTTTTTAGACATGGTAAGACATCAGGGCTATACTGTAAAGAAACCTTAACCTTAACCCTACATTTCTGCATTGCTGTGATGGCCCAGATTCTTTCCAAGTCGACTTTGACAATCCAGTCAGAATCTCATCCTACAGTCTCAGTGCACTATGGTCTTGCTAAATTTCCTCCTCTCCCACTGTTAAATGAGAACAACTTGAAGTTACAAATTTAGCTGTAAAGAAAATAAAGGTAAGCAGCTGTATGTGGGTATGCAGGAAAATGGCTCCTTACCAGAGCGAGCTTTAGGAGAACTGGATTGGTAGCTATGGACAACTTGCAGATGATGATTTCATAGCATAGTATTGGGTACTTTTTTATTTTTGAGGATCTAGCTCAAACTTTTAGTGTTAAAAAGCATATGTTCAGTATATTTTCAGACGTGAGCAACAGAAAGCTTTTGTGATTTGAAAAAGACTGCAGTGGGCAGACATTCAAGTCACACATTTCCTCATTTGGGGGATATTCATATGTCACAGGCAAACAGGCTGTTGTGGTCCAGTGCTTTGTCACTGCTAACCAAGAGTGTTATTTGGTAGAGTCCACGGTGGTGATTATTATTTGGTTCTTCTCCTTTAATCTACCGGGCTAGTAATTTTATTCCAGTGATCCATTATTTCCTAAAATGTTGGGAATTAGTTATTTAAGAGATTAAGTGGATGTACACTAAAGATTTAATCACAGAGGAATCTTGGTTTAAAGGCCTTGTTTAAACCTCACATAATCGAAGTGAATATTCAGTGAGTTATTGCAGCTTTAATCTGTGCTGTTATAGCTGTTATTCAGCATGACACTACAGCTTTCATTTTTTCTGTTTTCCATCTAAGTTTTGAAGGATAGCTTCTGCTATTCAATGCAGTATTTGGACATACTGGGGAGATTTTGAGTAGGAATGTCAGAGGATCTTCTTTTTAAGCTTTGAGATTTCTTCCCTCTGTCAGTGTGAAGACAGACCTTTAGTTTCCCTTTGTGCCTTAATTTATGTACAAAGTAGATCTACACAAAATGAAGGACTATGCAGAAATGTAATGCTATTTTTAGATAAGACATTTATTCTATGCAAGAGGCTCTGCACCCTCAAACTTCTTCAGATCAGGTGATATTTAATGTGTTAAGCCTCAAAATGAAAGACATCTTTGCAAGTACTGCACTGCAGTCAAAAGCAGATAAGCATCTAAATATAACAGCTCTCCTGGTGTCTGGTGAATCCTCAGAAAATTGATAGGCAGTGGTGTTCCAGGATACCAATTCCAAGGACCCCGGTGCACTGAATTAATGCTGTTGTTGGTCTCAAGGAATGCTCCCTTTTGGGGATGCTTTCCTACCTGTAAAGAGCAAATGAATAAAGATCTTGTCTTTCATAGCAAATAAATCAATATGCAAATACCTTGAGTATATTAAAATAATGTGACTATATGGACAAGTCATGCAGATAGCTGGAGCACTGATAGGTTATCTGTAGAAAGAGCTTTCATTTAAAAATATAAAAAGGCCTTAATACCCTCTACAGATATCACTATAAATGATGAACAGGAAAGACAACAAACATTTTGTTCAGGTCAATAAGGCTGTATTTTATCAAACTTTATTATGAGTGTAGACACCTCCATTTCAGAGCTGATAATAAAGCTGTTTTATTGAAAAAGAGGCAGTTTAAAATTGGTGTTTCTTTTTTTTTTTTTTTTTTTTGGCTGAATAAATCAGAATCACCAGCGGAATATCTGCTAGTTATTTCTTTCTAGTAAAGGTTGCTTGAAATTACGGGAAACAAAGCTGCCTTTCTGTCATCACACAGCTCAAAAGATGGATTTTCATGTAATGTAAGATTAAAGGCAATTACATGGGTCACCAATGAAAGCTGATATGAAAATTCTATTCACCCTCCTAAAACAGGCTGTCTGGGAAATGAAACAGATAATGGGGAAAGACTGAATAGTTTTGTTTAAGCTAGAGCATCATTCTTAGAGCCTTTATTTTCTGATTTAAAATATGAAACTCTGTTATAAGTTTTTAAGAGATTTAAAGCTTCTCAGAAAGTTAATCAGACTTTTTTTTTTTTTTACAGAACAGCAATAATTAACTGGTTTTTACTACCCATAGTCTGTGAAAAAGAAAATGCTTGGCAATCAACCCTGGAGGACTCCTGAATTCCCACAGACATTGCAGCCTATCTACCAGCTTGACAGATGTGCCCAGTTTATTATTCTCCACTTTTTCCTCCTCCTAGAAAGTCACAACTGTGTGATTGGCCCAAAGGGTCAATATCCCATTCCCATATAAAAGAGTATATATATTTAATATCTGAGTTCTTGTCCAATGATATCTTTTCTTTCCTATGTAACTTTCAATTTTAATTTTCAGTTGTTTCCACTATTCTAATTTTCTTTTTATTTCTCCTCGAATTTAGTGGATTTAGTACAAAAGAGGAAGAATACTAGGATTTTGTCTGACCCAGACAACATTACTGTCTGGATGTTTGCTGAGTACAGTTTTGCCATAATGAATAAATTTAAATTGTTATAAGCACACTAATTGATTTAATGACATTTCAGATCCTGACTTATAATAAAGGAATGATAAGATGCTCTTTTCCTGTTTGTTTTTTATACAATATATTTTTCAGATTCTAACTATTCCTGTCCCAGGTTCTCTGGTTATACAATGATGGTTTATGTTTACTGGCCAAGTGTAGCCACTGGGGATGCTTCTATGAACTTTGTTTTGAACCATTGCTTTTGATTCCATTGTATTGATACAAGGTTTTCACTGCAAATTCGACTGTTCAACAACACAGACACCTTCTCCACTGATTGCAGATTTGTCTTAACAATCTTTTCCTTTCCAGACTTTCCCTGCATTATCTGCTATCTAAAATTATTCCTCCATCCTTTGAGCTTTTCTCTTGAATTGTGTACACTACCTCACATTTTCCTCTTCCTCTTTCTCTCTGTTTTTTTCTTTCCTTACCCTGAAGTATTCTTCTCATTCCTATTATGACATTTTATTTATATTTACATCACCATCATCTAACTTTCCTTATCTACTGGTTTTCATTCTCTTGGGCACAAGTAGACACAAAGGAACAATTTTAGTCACTCAGGATTCACCCACTAAATTTTAGGGTAGATTTAAGATTTTGAAGGCTTCAGAATATTGCCACGTGAGACCATGACAATTTTTTTAATGCACATGTCAACAAGGTTTGTGATGTTATTAATAGACCTGAAAGCATTACTTGCTGTCTCCTAAGATGAAAGATGTATGACATAATAAGGAAGGAAACATTCCCTAATTCCATCATTGCTTGTATGAAGCAAAAGACACAACACAAATCCTGGAGACTGCAATGTTCCTGTCCACAGATTGTCACACAACCTGTTGATAAACAAACAACCTCACCTGAGGATCCTCACAGGATGTCAAACATGATCAAAGTCCACTGTAAGTGACACCACACTTTTTGGACTTCCAACTTTCTGAAACACCACACACATATTATAACTTTTTTTACTGGAGAAAAGGTGGTCAGGCAGAGCGTCTAATTCTTCTCTAAAGTTCTGACTGAAGAGCAAGGGCCATGCACACATATGATCTTCAGGCTTAACATACACCAGAAAAATACACTGATCCACAGAGGACAAGAGCACATGAAAAGAAGCAAGACAAATGGACATGAGTGAATAATGTAGGCACTTTCTTATTCTCAAACAGATGTTTTCCATTCTAGAACCCACTAGACTTTAAATATAGTCAATATGCAGCATAGAGAAGCAGTGCTGCAAATATGAAGCATAAATCATTGTCTACTTCTTATCTATTACGCTGTAGTAAAATAAACTGAAAACAAGGTATATTACCCTTATTCTATTTTTATCTCTACGGTTTGGTAGAGTTGCCCCAGAGATATTACACATTTTAGATGACAAAATGCTGCATGAGCTTTTCACAATTCCCATACAGAGAGAAATATGAAAAATTCTGGTGTGGAAGTTCTGGCAAATATGCAGGCATGGAAAACTAAGGTAATATCAACATCTTTGACTCTATTCCTTGTAAAGCAGTTAGCATAAATTGAGAAAACCAAGAAGTGAAGCATATGCACTGGATTAAAAAAAACCCCAACTATTCATATGTCAAGTGAATTGAAGTGAAATAAAAATAAAAAATAGAAATGCAAAGAATAGAAAATTGGTATGATGCTCAGGAATTGTCATTTCTGGTTAATTGAAAGACTAATAGGTTTGATGAAAAGAAAAGACAGTGAGAAGTTAGTGCATTTCACAAAAGGCATCCTCTATGCACCTCATCTGTAATCTGTCCATTTGCATCTGAAAAATATATTGGCATGAAAAAATGCTATTGTATAACTGGCACTGTGTAATGAAGAAATGACAGACAATATGAAATAGGGTGAAATAAATTTCCCTTGTTAAAATGAATAAAAATCAGGATGAGAGAGGGCATGAAGGGGACATCTTTGGCACTGTGGTGTCAGAGTAACAAAATATTTCTAAAAAAACCTATTATTTAGTTTAAAAAAAAGAAGTAGATGCATATATGTTGCTAACTATTGTGTTTCAGAAAGGCATAAGTATCAAAATAGAAAATCCAGACTCAGAGTTGTTTACTGAGTACACAATTGTTCAGAGCAATTAAATTCAAGTGCTCTTGGAGCCTTGATATCAGTTTTTTTATTCTGTTAGCTCATTTTAATTTTTTCAATACTTTTATTTCCTTGAAACATCCTAGAAACAAACAAATCACTTTCTTAATATCACTTTGCCATATATTCAATCACATCTGTTGTAAAAACGTTAAGAAATTATGAAAGATAGACTATTCAGAGATAATATGAAAATGTAATAAAGAGAATCATTGTGTGAACATTTCTTATGAAAGAGTCTGACAGGCTCTTGAGAAAGGGACAGTGTTTGTTCCCGAATATTTTTAGAGAAGAGTAATTTCCATAATATGACATGTTTGTAATAGCTTTGTCAGAGATTTCATAATTGAAATTTCATTTGTTTGCCATGGTAGAATATGGCATCATGATATCAGAAATATGAAAACATTTTTTAAAGTGGTCAAGGCTAATATTGCAATATTGATAACAGAGATGTGATTATACTGCAATATTTCTATTCATTAGGAAGCATAGAGGATCTGAGAAAAACTCTTAAGGTTTTTAAAGCCACACTGATGTCTGAGTATCCAAAGAAATATAATAGGTGCCTAATGGAATCTAGCAATTCAACAGTAAAAGTACTATTAAAAGTAAATATTCAAACAGACAAAGCATGCAGGGATTATTGTGTCTCTATTTACCTTTCAAGTACAACTAGGATGCTCAAAATATATCCTGCTGTGCAACTGTCATCTAACATCTGTCCCACAGTTCTTTTCCCCTGACTTTTAGTCCTTCCTTTCAGACAGCTCAGAAAGGGTGGAGAACAGTAGAGTGACTCCTAAGAGGGTCCAAGACACACTGGGTGGCTGGCCACTGTGCTGGTCCCAGTGTATGACACGCCAGGGAAGGGCAGAGCATAGGGGGAGTTTAAGGAAAATAAAGAAGTATCTTAATTATCAGAGTGGTCTGTCCATGGGATCAGAGCTATCACAAGTTAAATAAGTTACAGCACCACTGGGATTATTTCTCCATCTGTTTCTGAATTTTTTCAGCTAGTAATGCAAGCAGGAAGTGTACTATCAAAGTGAGTCAGAGTCCTAGAGAGGCCTTGGCTGTATCTTCAGGTTAGGGGCAATCAAGTTCTGAACTGAATATACCTGTTACTAACACTGAAATCTAAAATCAAGTTCAACTCATTGTTTCTACCAGACATTCAGGGAATTATCCCAGATGAGAGTTTGCCCTTTATTTCTGATGCAGATCCTGTAATGGCCAGGTGTCAGTACTGATTCAATACAATTTGCAATTTTTCTCTGAATAAAAGTTGTGATGAGTAAAATAAATAAAGGAAGTGAATCTGTACAATTAATATAATGACCATACCCCTCAGAGGGGTCATAGGGTAGTTCTGTTGTATGATTCATTATTTTTGGTTCTTTTGTGCTTTTTTTAAGGAGTGTCTCCACTGGTGTTATGTAGTCATGTTATGCATCTGTTATGTAGTCATGGACTTGGAATAGCAGGAAGTAGTGTGAAATAAATTACTCTTATTTGAATGCTCACTGCATTTAAATAAAGATTTATAGCTATAAAATCTAGTGGACACATTTCTATGACTTTATAATTTGTTCTTTCATTGCAGTGAAGATATTTATGCCTAAATATTTGGGACCTAAGGGAAAACCTAATTGCCAAGGTCCCTCATGATTACTGGAAAAAGATCTGTCTGAACAAATTGAAGCATAAGCATGAAGCTGAATAAAACAATTCCTTTTTCAGTTCATAAAGATGGGAGAAACAGATGCAGGTCTCTAAATACGGGCACCTCATGCCATTTGAAGCACCCTGTAGTAGCTGAGACCTTCATGGGAGGAGGAAAACCCTGTGATGTTTGGAGGGATAAGCAGAAACCAGGGGATGTTGTAATGCATCAAAACCAGTACGAGATTGTTGTGTTTAGGCAATGAAATATTGCTCTCTGTCAGATACAGTTCAGGCAACAATTCAGCTGATCAAATGCTGGTGTCTGCTCAAGCATTGGTGGGATCACTCCGATTCCTTGGACTAGACCTCTGTCAGCAGGCAGGGATTGAATATTTACCTCGTATGAAGATACCCACACAAAGATACTGTGATGACAGTGTCTTTGTCTGAAGCTGAATCCCCTCCTGGCACTCAGTTTTAAGTCACTGACAAAGAGACCCAAAGAGATTCTTGGCTTTTTATACTGTGGTTTTTAGTGCAGTTATATGCTGAAAGGCATCCTGATTATTTCTCTTATTGTTATTGAATAATACCATACCTCTAAAATAGTAATTTTGCTGCAAGATGCTGTTACAGCTATGGTTGTGAAAGAGTGGGGTTTTTCTCCTTGTTACATGCCATTAGCTTCTTATGTGCATAATTTCCATCACTTTAACTGTAAGTTTTCATATTTGAGACAATGATGGGACAATCATTTCGGGGCAATTACCTGATCTTTCTTTTCATCTCCTTGATTCTTATACAATAAGGAACCACAGTGAGAGTTCCCTATTACCTTTACTGTGTCTTTCTTGATTTTGAAAAGACATAATTACAAACACTTTGAAGTGAAAGCATGGGCATGATTATACAAAATGGTGTTCAGCTGTTGGCTATTCATTCCTTACAGCTCATATCCTCTGTTTGTATGGAATTAAGAAGACTAAAATGTGCAGGTGTTTTCATGAAAGAGTTAATGTCTCTGCAGACCAGGTGAGGATACTGTAAATAATAAAATAAATTTATAATTTATAAATTAGATATATCTTAATATAAATATTATTAATGCATATCAAATAATATAATTAATTCTATTATATTATAATACAATAAAATATAATAATATTAAATAGTAATATAAGAATAGAATATAATTACATATAATATTATATGAAATAAATTATTATATTATAATTATATTAAATAATATAATTTATATTTATTATCTATAAATATTAATATTTATGAAATGCATTTTATTATTATAAGAATAAAAACATTATAAGCTTTTAAGCATTTTGTTCGAGAGCATTAGAGATAAACAATAGGAAATGATAGCATAGAACCCTGTCTGAACTGTTCATAATAGCTTGTCACCTTGCCCTAGAACAGGATATCTGAGATTCAGGTAAAAGCACAGCTTTTCCTCCATACAGGATGTCCATGTCCCAAATAGCCCCAGACTGCAAGGAAAGTGAGAGGTGAGATATTGACTTATCTTTTCTTTAATGCTGTATAGAGAGAGAAATTTTTGCTTCTCCAGGTATTGGCTTGACTGTAAATTGAATATTTTTTATATTAAAGCTTCAGAAGGGTAAAAGAAGTAGATCTGCAACAGACTTTGCTATACAAAAAGAAGGCAAATGCTGCATGCCTAAATCCAAAATGCAGTAAATGTACACCTTAATACAATAGTGCATTATTCAGAAGATTCCTAATTTTTTACCTAGAAATTTCCTGCTTATATGCAGTTTGGTATTCTTTGGTGTGTCCTTAGGTATACCCAGTGTTAACAGCGGAGAAGAACTTGATGTTGGTGTTATCACTGTGTGCAAATCCCAGCAAGATTTACAAAATAGGCATGTTTACATTGATTCTCAGTCACTGGAATGAGGATTTGGTGCACCCGGGCTCTGGTAGCAGCTGGTTCTGCTGTGTGATGGGGAAGGATCTGCCAAGGGCAGGTCTGGCATGAGTGTGATGTGTGGGCAGGTGTTTCCACAGGTTGTTTGCCTGGAAAATTGCATGAGAATATGCCAGGATGCAGAAACACAGCAAAGAGCTTCATCACCTCTAGTGTCTAACAGATGTATTGGCTAGAGGGAAAACATAATCCTGCATTGTAAGTCTATAAGATGCTGACATTTGGAAAGGAAATTTGAGGTCTCAGAAAGTTTGACATTCACCTTTTGACTGCTATCTTTCTTGAGGGGTTCAAGTAAGTAGCCATTTCCAAAGAAAGTGGATGAGGACAAATCACAAAATTTGTCATTTCTGCTCTGGCCTGGTCTGAGCAATGGCTGAGCTGTTCAAGCTGAGTTGGAATAAACCTGTACAAAGTCATATCCAGTGATGCTTGGGACACCAGAGTGAAAAAGCAGGGCTACATAAAGGATATAGATGCATTCAAGGAAAGACAACATATGAATAATCATGTTTCTCTGTTTTTGATTAATTATATGTCTGTGAATAAGGTTGTAGAATGCCCTTAAAAACAATAGTGGAAAAAAATCTAATCTTGAGCTGTCTGCCTTGAAACAACTACTGTTAAGGAGGACAGGATGGTTCCATCCCTTTTTCCATTTCATGTATGTCCCCTTCAGCATTAATATAATTATATTTAAAAGAATATATTTATTTCATAATACTAAACACCACTTTTTGCCTAAAAATAAAACCAAAAATTTTACTAGACCATGTTTTACACTTCTACTGTCAATGTTCACAAACCCGACCACTGATGGTATAATATTTTGTATTATTATGGTTGCCAGTAATGTAACAAGAGAAGAAGTCACTGCTAATGTTTTATTGCTTTGAGCATTTGCTATGCAGTGTTATTCAGAAACTTCTTTGGTATATCATGGTTCAAGCCCAGCTGGAAATTAAGCTTCAGGCAGCTGCTCACTCAGCACTCCTCTCTCCCAGCCACCCTGGGGGAATGGGGAGGAGAATTAAAGGAAAACTTGTAGGTTGATATAAGAACAGTTTAATAATCAAAACCAAAGTAAAATAGAGTAAAAATGGTTAATGATAATGATATTAATAAAATATTAATGTTAATATTAATATTAATGGCAAAAAACCTAAACAAGTGATGCATAATACACTTCCTCACCACCCAGTGACCAACTCCAGACTTTCCTTCTTCAGTCCAGCTCAGTCCCCCAGGTAACTTTCCACAGTTTATACACTGGGCATGATGCTCTGTGGTGTGGAATATCCTTTTGGTCAGTTCAGGACACCTGTCCTGGCCATGCTCCCTCCCAGTTTTCTTTTGTGCACCTCCTCACTTGCAGAGCACAAGACCACGAGAAAGGTCCTTGACTTAGGATAAACACGACTTAACAAAATCCAAAACATCAGCATATTATCAACACCATTCTCATTCTGAATCCAAAATGCCGTACTGTAAGTGTTACTGAGAAGAAATTAACTCTAGTCCAGCTGAAACCAGGGCAATATCTTAATAAGATCAGGTAAATTTGAATTAATGATGTAAGACTGATGTACCAACTGCAAGAAATAAATCACCTTCTAAACCCAAATTACAGAAATTCCACAAAATGAAGCTGAGTAACCAAACTTGAGGCTCATAATTATTTGTCAAGACATGATGAAGTCTATGACAAAACACATTGAATATGAGTATTTTATTTGCCGGGGTAAAAAAAGGAAAAAAACTCACATTCAACTTTTGTTCTGCAATTTAGAACAGAAAGATACAGGTTGTCCTATTTATATGAACATACCCTACATGTCAAACTGAAAGACAAGTAGAATATGGATATTCAAGTATGGGATCATTTTTGTGCATTATAATTAATATGAAACAGAGACAAGCCATTTGTGACTATTTGATGGGCTGGATGTCTGCAAGGGGTCTAAACTCCCAAAGAGTTCTCAAAGTAGAATATGGTGAAAGAGAATGAGATGAGACTGTCATTGTGTGATCAGGAAAAGAACATTAGTCACAATGGATAAGAAAGTGCTAATAGGCATCAGTGCAGAGGGACTCAGCACTGGGGAAAGTGCATCTAAGAGCCTGTCTTTAAACTCTGGGAACATTTCTGTTCATTGCTAGAGTCTTCTCCTTCCTCCACCAAATGTATTTCCCTAATAGAATTTTATTGTTATAAAATTCAATCTGTGAAATTATTCACATTCATTTGATATCTGAACTCTGAAAGTCCCCAGGGTTTCTTGACCACCAGCTTGCAGTATCTGATAAAACAGCTAGCAGTAATGGGCTGTAGGAATGACACAACCTCAACTCTTCTCACTGTAGTGAGGTTCTACCTCTCTTTTGTAATTGACCAAGATCAGTCACTGAGAGCTGACTAATATCAACTCTGTTTTCTTTCCTCAGTAAGACTAGCAAAACACTAAGATTCCTCTGATTCTGGTAGGCTATTTCTGTTCCCTGAGTTTCCCTGTCAGCAATGTGAACACAGGTACCCCTGAGCTGTCCTGAAAGGTTTTTCTTATTTCATTTTCAATCTCTGTTATCTCTTGGAACCGAGCAAGATTTTGTCTTCACTGAAGTTACAGACAGCAAAGAAAAAAAGCTGTGTATCAGGAAAGAGTTGTTTTCTTAGTCCTGTGAAGCCTTTAGCTACAGACTTCACCCTGTACCCTATGATGTGAGCTACACCACATGCATGCTCTGATTCAGCAAAACACTTAAGGGTATATTTTCAAAGGCACAAATGGCAGATATGCAACAATTTTCAACTGAGAATGAAAATCTTAAGTATCCATCTGACACCTGTGACCCTTAGATTTGGGCCTACAACCTGTGTAGCTGCCAGTAGCTCTTTCAGGGCATAAGGATTCAGCAAAAGTTAGATGTGTCTGACTTGTGTTTTAGGACAAATTACCACCAAATCTTGTCATATTCACTGTCACCTGTCTGCAGAAACTGCAAAATCACATCCACTGTATTACTTAGACAAAAGGGTTTCACTAGCTGCATTCTGCACACAGTAGCTCCCTTGGGAATAGCATACTTCTCCCTGCATAAGATTATATCTTAAAAGAATAATATTTACAAAAAAAAGGAATTAATATTTAATATATAACAACTTGGATACAATTTTATCATTGTCTTCCCACTTAAGCTATCACAGAACAGTTGGAGATCTAATAAACATTTTGTAACTGTGTTGAAATAATATCAGCACAGTTGCGAAAGTGTTTGGAAGTGCAGTGAAGTCTGGAGTGACAGTGTGAAACGATCATACTGACACTGTATATTTTTTGATGTCTATTATTTCCTTCTCTGCCTCAGACTTGTCTGGAAATATTTGCTGTCTTCGAACAGCTTTCTATACTTCTGTAGAGAAGAAGAAAGAAAAAATTATAGACTGCATGAAGCAAGAACAGAAGAAGTCAATAAAATTGACCGCATTAGTTTGCCTCTTAAGTCACAAAAGCAGAAGCCAGGAACAAACTTTTAAAAATAAGTAAGGCAAACTAATCTTTGAAACATGTAGAAACCAGGAGTAATTTTAATATCAATAACTGCAGTGAGAATAAGCCTAAAGTCTCAAGCTGCTGTTTGAAAAGTTTGTGAATGCAAAGATTCCTCTTTCACTTCCTGACCAGCCCAGCAGCATAAACAATGGAAATATCCCAGGAAATGTTCCTGTCTCTCACACAGCATTTTCCAGAATAAAGCAACCTGCAAAGCAATGTGAATCTTCTTTACAGTCAAACAATAAAGATTGCCCAATACTCTGGTGCTCTCAGGCCTGTTCCTAAGGGTTGTTTTTGTTTAGGGGTAAATACCACATGATGAAGTCATATATGTCTGTTATTCTTTGCAATTAAGTGTTCTAATTACTTGCTGAATTCCAAAGATCTTGAAACAGATTGTCTCCGAAGAAAAGAAAAAAATAATTTGGAAACTGATTGAGGGTCTTTGGAAATAATGGCAAATCTTTCCAGCAATGTCAAAACAAGTCTGTAATAAGACTATCTATATAAGAAATGTAAGGAAGATTTAGCCATATTAGTTTTCATTAATAAAGACTGATGTTTCCTGGGAGATGTGTAAATCAAAACTTAATTTGGTACTTGACATGCTTATTCCATTTTGAGAATTTGATATTTTGCAATGAGGACAAGACATGATTTATTTTTGAAAGGGGATTGCATTTTTCATGCTTCTGATTAATAAATGAGCATTATGAAGCTGATCCAGGAAATTCCTGCATATCTCTGTGAGACACTGATTTTTCTCATGAAGTCTAGCAATTTGTATAAAAATTGCAATGAAAATTAACTTACAGACATCATATATAGGATGTAGATAGACACCATGGTTTCAAATCAAAACTGAGCATTGTAAAATAGCTAAAAGCAATAGTCCAGTGAAATAGTTTACATATTGAATCTGTTGTAAACTCCCTGTTTATACATTCTTTATTAATATATGAGGTCTTGTTATTCTAAAGAGGAAGGGATTGGGCATCGTGTTCTGAGTGCAAAGTTGGCTGAGCCCATCTGAAGGTGAAGTGCTCCCACCCTCAACCTGTCCCTGGCAGCAGACTCCCACCAGCTCCCTTTTCTTGGCTCTTGTGCAACCTCTTAGTGAGCCAATTTAAACTGGCTAAGAAGTGATAAAGCTCAGAAAAATATTCAGTGTCTTTGTTACATTGTTTTCCAATTTGTTGGTGAACCACCTCATGGTGGAACCACAAAATATCAGTTTCTGAGTGGCAGCTAAAGGCCAAGGGTTGGGACAGACAGACAGACCTGTCTGTACGTATGCCAGCAGATCTCAGTTAGATGAGCTCCATCTTATCCTTATTAAGTGTCCTTGGGTTCCCGAAGTTCTCCTCTCAATGAAGCACTATGTGACATAACAAGATGATGAAACCTGATGTAAAGGAATTTTTCTTTCTAGAATCAAGAAAAAAAAGAGAGTTTGGATCAACCCATGAGATAAAAGGTGATGTCATAATTTAGGAAGGAGGTACATTTAGTTAAAATAAAGAAATCCTGGGGCTGGCAGGGAAGCTGGCAGGGAAATGAAATACTGGTGTGAGAGGGAGTCCAAAGAAAAACCAGAAAGGGGAATGTGCACAGGCTGGGCCAGATTTGAAGGTGCTGATAATACTTCATACTGTTAGAATGTGAGTGAAAACAGAATTGTATCTCAATTTGTAGGTCAGGAACACTTTATGCTATTGCTAATAACGTCACAAATCCTTGTTGGCTGTCAAATTATTATGTTCTGTCTATGGGAAAGGGAAATAATATTTGAATAATAGGCAACACTGCATTCATTTAATCCGGCACAAACATCCCCACACTTTTTTGGGAACCCAATCTTCCAGGGACTTGGTTCTTCAAAGGCAGGTGACAGGGGTTTTACATCTTTTTGTGTTAGCTGATTGTGATCACCAGGACCCTTGTCTAATTCTCAGTGAATAGAGGATAAAGGATTTCTTTGACGTCCTCCAAAGTAGTAACTTTTTGTCTAATCTTTTTCTATTATACAGAAAGCCATTGGTAATTACCATTATCATTAGTAATTCTGCCATGAATGCTCACTGAAAGAGGCTAATCAATTAATGATGGTGAATCTATCAGTCAAATCTCACTATTGATTTTTATAATTCCAAAGACCATGATGGTCATCTACGAAATCATTAACTTTCATTTCTTTTGTCTTGATATAAAAAGTCTCATCAAACTGCTATATACAGGTACTTACCATTGAAGCAAAATTTTGTAACACCTGAAAGAACTGTGAAAGAGATTTAATCTATTTACATCACCTAATATTCAGTATCTGTCTGCAAAAGAAGTAAGTTCTTTGGTCTTTAAGGATTTTGCAGACTAAGGCTCAATAGGAGTTTCCATTTGGGTCTCTGGATGAAGTCTGAAAGATCATTACTTTATAATCAGAACAGAGGAGAGGAGCAGTTGGATGCAGAAAACCCTGAGACAAGCAGTTGTGGGTTTCCAGACAGTAAAAGCCTTGTGGATGAAAGGCAGAGAAAAAGCCTGCTGATAATAAGAATTGTTAGTGGTTGGAAACAACCCCAGTATCTGTTAAACTTCACACTCCTGCCCCTCAGAAAGCTGATGTGTCTGCCCAGGTTGGCTGCAAGCTCTGTGCAATGAGTCAGCACTGCTCTCACAGCCAGGGCTTTAGACACACTTTATGAATTAAAGTAGGTTCTTCTGAATCCTGGACATATTACAATAACCTGAAATTCCCACAACAGGATCTATGTTTTACATCATTTTCTGTTATCTAACTCCTCCTTTCTGTAATTTGAATGAGAAGTATTTTTAAAGATCATTTCCTCAATGTCTGTTAGCAACACTGTTTCTGCAGAGAAGCTTTTCTTTTTTATCAATGCTTTTGGCAAAGAAAAAATAAAGTACAATTATCTTGATGCAGAAATAGATAATGACTGCAAAACTCTTCCATTTTGCAAGGGTAGATCAAATTAAGCTGTAATATGGACTGACTTTTTATTCACTCTGCTAAAGCTACCAAATGTTCAAATTGATGATAGTAACTGAAAATATCTTTTTCCCAAGCCTCTATGGTTTCCTGTTTCCTTCACTTTTTCAATTCCAATTAACAGGAGTACAGCAGTGAGCTACACAATAACAAGCAGAGAAATATCCTTGCCATTTTTCTAGCTGAAACAAGGGTATTAAATACTATATGAACCAGCCAAATAATCAGAGTGATCTGGGATATTGACTACAGATTTTTCAGAAAGAACTCTCCATTCACTGGTTATTTACTCATTCTAATAAATTTCCCCTGGTTTCCTCATTTGTTCAAGTATTTGAGAATAGATAAGTAATCTGGGAAATTTTCCAGTTTCAACTATAAAGTAATAAATAATTGAGCTGCTTGGCAGTTAATGCATGAAATAGGATCCTTGTGGCCTGAAACAAAGACTGAATTCAACATTTGCAGTCTGTCAAACTATTTTCACAGTGGAGTTACCACTATGAAGTTACAGTTCTGTCTGCAGGAGACAGAGGTTTCTCAGAGGCTGTTCCAGTACTGAAATGAATTGATTTGGGAACCATGAGCTGTTCATGAATGTCTGTAACTTTCACTTAGAGTGAAAGGCATTTTATTTTTACCAGATAGGAGACATTTGATTGCTTATAAATCTGTTCCAGGGAAGAAAAGCAAAATAAAAGAGCTCTGTAAGATGAGTCCTAGTCACATCAGCTAATAACCACCTAGAAAGTCGTGAGACACAACAACAGAGAAAACTAGCATGAAAGAAACCAAAAACCAAAGGAACCTGGCTTCGTTCATCTGACAGCATCTAAGTGCAGGGAGCCCCGTTTTTCACACTGAACACTGCTTGCTACAAAACCAGAAAAGCCAGAGGAGTAGGAAGTCCATCTTCCCAGGCAAATGCTGTAACCTTGAGACACCTGTGGTCTTTTTTTTTTTTTTTGTGCCCAAGGACCTCACATGCAGTCAGATCTGCTCCCAAAAGCTCAGAAAACCCACAAGAGTGAAATTCACCCTGAAGTAAGCACCTAGAGACAGGCCAGCTCAAGTCCTCTCCAACTCCACTGACAGCAGTGGAAAGGAAAGCATCTGATGTACATGGACTTTTATATGTGGACAGCTGAGTCTGGGAATCTTAGCCTCAAATGGAGCCTCTCCATGCATTGCTTGCTGCCCAAAATTCTGCCACATCTGTGCTGTTAAAAACAGGAGAGACACAGGGCATGGGCTTGGTGTGTCCTAACCAGACTGTGTTTAGGGGTGTACATATGCATCATGTAAGCCCCTGAATCCCTACAGAAGGCAAAGAACATCAGCAGCTGTGACAATAACTTGCTTTATGCCTATTACCTCTTCTGTCTAAGGAGTAGGATTTCTCCCTAAAAAAGAGAGAATGCAGTACTGCTTTGACTCATTGACTCACCTAAATTAATACCTCATTTCTAGCCATGAGGGTGGGCAGAAGTAGCATAAGTAGCAGCTGTAGGAAACTGAGACAAAATAAAAGAGGATTTTTCAGGCCAGTGGGGGAATGGAGAAAAAGTCTTTAGTTTTAGGTTCCAGTGCCTGCAATACACAGAAGTGCTCTGCCCTTATTTGAATGTAGCCTATACCCTTCATCTGTGTGAAACTTGCATCTAAAAGGAACATAACACTTCTGCTGGAGATATGAATATAAAACTGCTTTTGAAGCACCTGGACCAGCACTTTTCCCAGTTTGTTCCCCAACAACAGACACAACAGACACAACAGCTTTCTGTGACAAAGGAGGGTTAACTGGGCTTTGCTCTCTCCTGGTGTTACAAATTATTTAATAGGTCTTTTAAGATGCTATTTATCCTGCTATTTTACAATATATTTCTAAGAACAGAGAGATTCTTTTTCCCCTTTTTGAACATGATATATGAATCCCATGAATAGTATCTGTAGGTAACATTTGGCTGTGTCCCAGAGAAATAAAGAAGAAAATGCTGGAATCACACTGTGTTTATTTTGATTTTTCAGTGAAGGTGAAAAAAAATCCATCCCACTCTGAGTTACTATCCCTCTTGAAATCTTTATCCACAAAAGCAAGAATGGCTGAAATGTTTGGATACAGTAGAAGAATCATAAAAGTGAGATACCAAGAGCATAAAAAGTTACTGATTTTTACCTTGTGATTCAGCCAGTAACAACCCCACTGAGAACAGAATATGTAGGTGCACAGGATATAATATATGCTGAAAGACGGGGGAAAGTGTTCCAGCATTTTTTTTATAAATCAAAGCTTTTCCCTTTTCTGTACACACAGAGTAACTTTTCCTCCTCTCCATCAAGCTGAAAGTTATGGCTCAGATTCTCCCTTGCTTTTTCAGTTAAGAACTGACAGAAGCAGGAGACTGTTACAGCTGTCCCCTGCCTGCTATATTACTTGGTTTGAATTTCCCAGGAGCTCTCATTTTCCAAGGTCAGCAGTCAATCCTTCTCTCTCTAGGTTACCAAAGTGTTACTGAGCTTCACCTGGGTACAGGTGAATAACAGGCCTCAAATGCATTGCTTTGCTGCTTTTGAGAACAGACTCCTGTGTAATTTTGTCTCTGATCTGGTGAAAGCAATACAATCTGTTTATCTGTGCTAAGAGGGATAATTTTTGCTTTAGGTATCACCCTATTTAAGTTCACACCTCCTTGGACACACAATGAATTTTTGGGAATGGTTGAATTTAAGGCACAAGGTCATTGGTAGCCACTATTCTGTCAAATATGACTGCATACATCTTTAAAAGCTGCATTCAAGGAGGAAAAGGCCAAATCCCAGACCCAACTGCTCACTGCAATGTTTTTGTCTTCACTGTGTTTGGCAGCTCCTGATGTCCCCATGTGACACATCCCATTCTCTGAGCACACACAGACGTAAATATATTCTGTACACCGAGATTGCTAATGACCTCATAGCTCTTCTTTGTGGAGGAAGAAGTCACAAAACCTTGAATCTCCTGCAGCATTTCTTTCCTATGCAATTAATACTGGTTGTGTCGAGAAGTTCTGACTGTAAGCAGTGATGAATAAATTGAAAGCAATAGCCAATTCTTAAAGTAATTCATGTCAATTTTGAAATAAGGACAATCTTCATAGGAAAGGTCAATTTATTCTAAAATGAAATATTTTTGTCCTTATATACTGAATCATATTTAAATACCTCTGAACACTCTTACTTATCAAAGTTTGCATTTTCTGTCATGCTTGCATTTTTCCCCTGACACATTGTTGAGAAGAGTTGTAAAACTATATAGTTTATATCCATCATTTCCAGTGTATAAAATGTCTCAATTTTTAAGAAATATTGGAAGGAAACCTATATTGGAAGAAAGAAACATTTTCAAACTTCATTGCTAAAATTATTACAACACAGAAATTGAAAAGAAATGGCATTTTTTATAATTAAAATTTATGCTAAAACTGTTCATTACTCTTGATGTGGATGGAGGTTAATAGCCTTTTTTTACTCTATAAAGAAGGGTATGCAAATCAGACTGCTGGGCTTGAGGCAGTCTGAAGTTTTAACAGGTACTAAATCTTTAGTGGAAGTTATTGAGCCTGATACGTGTCTTTCAGTGGAGATATTTTTCAGGGTGATTTCACAGAGGGAAATGGAGGAACTGGAAATGAATATGGACCAAGAAGGAACACCACAAGGCAAGTTATTAAAACATTGCTAGTCCAAAAGCATTGGCTGGAAGCTGAAAATCTGACTTTAAATATTCTCTTTTATTGTTCATCCTGCTATTGCAAACTTGGCCAATATTCTACACTTTCCCACCATCCCCAGCAGTCAGCTGATGTTCTTTAGATGTCTGGCAAACTATTCTTTGCTATGATTTCCCATTCAGTTTAGAAATTAGTAGGATTTCCTTTCCAGTCCCTGAAGAAGTGACTGATTTTATTTAAAAGGAAAAAAAAAAAAAGAATAATATGCCACTGATACAATTTTGTGTCAATATTTAGTGATAAACCTTTACTGATCACCAATAAGTCAAATACTCATAAACATTAGTTTGCAGTAGCACAAGAAATCGAAACAGCATGCTTCAAAACCAAGTCTTTATCAACAAGATCAGCTCTTCTGTAGTTGAGTGACACTGTTTTTTTTATTTGGAAGTGTGAATACCCTTTACATTAATATTCAATATTTTGGCACTGTTTTAGGGACTGAACCAATGAAGATAATGGCAAGAACATCTCACATTCATGGGGAGACAGACCTGATTGGGCTGAAAGACCCTGAACTGCCTCTGAGGAACAGAAGGGCACACACTGGTGAATGCAGAAGTAAACTACAACATCATTTAAAGGTAGTTTTTCTAACCATTGTTCACTTTAAGACCAGAGAGACCTTAGAAAGGAGTAATTCTTTCTTCTAATCTTTTAACTTTACACTTGAGAATTTAAAAGTCTGTTCTTTAGTTTTTTTACTATGTCTTTACATGTAATGCAGGAATTACAGTGTAGGATGCTGTGGATTTGCTGTACAACTGGGGGACAAAGAGGAGCCAACATGGATTTTTTTCTTGGAATCAAGGTATCAGACAGTTAAGATTTTACACTATTTTTCACAAAGGCAAGGGTTCAAAGTATTGTTAAATAAGAGTTGGGTTTAGAAAAGAACAGCCATGGTTTATAGGACTGCTGGCATGCCACAACCTACAGATTCCTTTCAAGCTGGATAAAAGACTATGGGTTTAATATCCAGAAATGAGTTCTTGCTTTACCTGTGATCGAAGTAAAAATTGATATGTGATGTCCTTACAAGCTGAAAATCCTCTGCTGGGATCAAAAATCTTTGTTGACTAGAGGATCTTTAAAAGATTCAGACTGACCTGAAACCCAAACCTTGGTTTAACAGCAGCTATTCTTAGGTTATGGTTTATGGTATTTCCTATGACCTACATACCAAAAGCATCTCAAAATTCAGGTTTGGTAAGCTAATTAAATTCAAACTGTCTCCTGAAATCGTCCCCTCTCCAAATTACTCACCAAAACCACTTCTGGATGGGGATTAGCATCTCCACTATGAACAGGCTTGGAGAGATGCAAATCAATTCAGCAAAGAGAAATAGGAAATATGCACATGTCTCAGCTCCTCATGCAAGAGGAGTCAGAAACTATGTGGGGTGAAAGGACAATTTGGCAGTTTTTAAAAAACCATGTTCCTGCAGAGCCTGGGCTGCTCCTATTCTGGGGGCAGTGCATGATCTGGCTCCTGCAGAATGCCAGAGCAGAGCCAGAGGCATTCTGCTTGTGACACACTGCTCCTGACTTTCCTCTCCTGCTGTGGTCTGAGCAAAGCAGCTCTTGCTGCAGGGAGAAAAACATCTCAGTTCACGTGGCTTAATTCAACTCATTCAAAGTTATTTATTGACTTATTAATGACACATCATTAACTGACAATCAGTGTGCTATATATCCAGAACAATCAGTGTACTGTATATTCAGGGCCAATATTGACAATAGCAGGCACTTACAGAGCATTAATAAACAATTTATTTCCCAGCCCCAGTAACTAATCCCCAGCAACACCTCCTCCCCTGCCTTCCCCTCCCCTCAGCCCCCCGAGTTCCCAGTCAGCCTCCCTCTGCCCCAGGCCCATGGAGCACAAGCACTGCCACCCCATCCTTGTGTGTCCCTTTATGTGTCACTGCAAGGCCATGGGCTCCTGCCAGTGCAGCTCCCTCCTTTTTGTCAGCCAAGGGGGAGGCACACAAGCAGCCTCAAAACCACAGACAGGGAAAACATCAGTATAAACATCCACACAAACTTACCCACCCCCACACCCACACAGGCTTATGGCCAAATTATTCTCCTTCTGGATTTTGGAACAGAAAGAAGTTTTCTCACTTGTAATAGGACTGACAGGGATGTAAACACAGTTAATAACCCTTACAATAGTTTGGTCTTTTTATTTGAAGTACATTCTCTTTTTAAATGAAAATTTCCTGTTTCTGCCAAACCTACAAAGATAGGAAGGGTTCTTATCTCCCCACCAATTTACAGGCTATGCTAACTGGGAAACAACCAGCCTTTATAGCCACCTTTCTCTACAGATATTAAAGAAAAATCAAGCTATTAGAAGAGTAAAATCAATTTTACTGAACAGTATTGTGATTAAAAAAAGGGAGAAGATGGTTTGAGAAAGGGGGGTGGGGGTGTAAAGTCATGTGCCACCAGTGAATAGTCATCACCAGGTAACTATAGGAAAGCCAACAGCAGCAACATGGAACTCACCTGATTTTCTGTGAGTGTGTTAGGAGGCACTAAGTATCTTCATTCAAACAGGGTAAACTCTGTTTAAACTCTCAGTGTTACAAGGCTTGGTTATGGGTCACCAGAACTCTTGTTTAAATGGAAGACAAACAAACAGGCCTTGGATACCTCTAGAATAGTCTGCCTTCAGGACATAAATGTGTTTTGCATTAACCAGGGGAAAAAAATCCTCAAACTCCAGCCTGGTTCCTTGTTTGTACAGAGCTCATTTTAAACTTAAGACCTAAGAGGTTTCAGGTATACAAAGTATGAGCTGAATTGCACAAATGGATGTTACTCAAGTAAAACTATTTTTCTGGACTAGTTTAGGACACTTGTAAATATGCCAATCCCTGGTGTAATGTCTGGTAACACTTCCATAGAAATATGACAGAGATGGCTCTGATTCTACACGCAGTTGTCTTCATTTCATGCTGATATGTGTGACCAATTGATTTCCTGTACTTTTTACCTGGAAATTGTTGTCATTTCTCTTTCATCAATCCACACACACTGGCTTTCATAGCAAGTACCATGCTACACCAACCAAAACCAACATAATAAAGTTTACAGACAGTACTGCACATTTCAAAAGTACAGGGTGTTTCTGGAGAGAGAATGTGCCATTTCCTTTTCCTGTCCCTCTAGTTCTGAGTGACAGAGGTGCTGCTTTCCTTTCCCCTCATGTGATGATGTACAATGCATCAATCTTCAAGTTATTTCCTTCAAGGTCTTTAATTTTAGTTGGTTTTTTGTTTTCTGAAAAGAGGATGTAAATTCCCTAGTTTAAACATCTCCAGCATGGTGTGCATAATCTCTTACTATTCTCTTGTGTTAAATGGAATCAATGAATTTCAAATGCTCACAACTTCACTGGAGCTGCAGACACACACAACAGCTGCAGATACACAGTGCATTATCCTTTCCACCCAAAGATCGTGGTGAAATTAAGGTACATTATGGGAGATGTAGTGTTCAGAATACCCCATGTTAACTTCTGTTTGAAGGAACCTCTGGAGGTCATCTAGTCCAGCCTTTCCTTTGAAATGGGTCTTCAAGAATATCCACTTCTGTGCAGAGGCCTAGCAAGTGAGGGAAATGAGGATAATACATTTCTAAAGAGGGCTACTAGTCAGGTCTGCAGATATGGAACAGATGTCTGACCCAGTATATGCAAGAGTTAATTTTGAGAGTTAACTTTTTATCAAGTTAATTTTGTTAGTGTGAAAAGAAAATTAAGATTCAGAAAAACAACAACAACAAAAAAGAATAAAAACAACCCAGTGACAGTTTCAATCAGTAGCAAGCAACACAGACATTTCTCCTCTTTTCAGCTACTCTGCATTTAGTTTCTCAAACTGTATGAGGTGCTTATTATACTTAATTTTCTGTTTATATGTTTTCTTTTATCTGTTGTAATGTTCTCAATCAACTCTTCATACTTTTTTTTTCTGCCTGCCTGAATCTCAGTCTGTGCTGAAATAATTTGTTTCATCTATGATTTTCAAATTAGCTTTCCAAATGGACTTAGCCTAAGTCCACTTAGTCATTGAGCCTAAGTGTCCCCAAGGGAATAAATGGTTTTTGAAAATGGAATTTAATTCATAAGCCAAGTGGATGTTTTTGAAAAGTTTTCCTTTTTGCAACATGAACAAGCCAGAAAAGAAACTAAGTAAACAGAAATCTCTGTCCCACCTTGTCTTATGTGCAAATGTTGGTTAGTAAGGGGTAATGCTTGGATAATATGCATTTTGAATAAATAAAAACTGAGAATTCATGAAAAATACATTTAGGAACATAGAGCTACAATATAGGTTGTGAGATAATTATAATAAAAGAGAAAACAGACTAGAATTTAAATGTCATCTTCTGTCACGCTAGACTAAAAAATCTGTAGAAAGTACCTATATGTTTATAGTGATATCCTGCTTGCTCCCACTGAAGCTGACAGATATTCTCCCAGTTTCTTTGCAGTTATGGTAACATCAGAGTTTCACATGCATTTCAGAAAGTCTCTCTTTCCCTAGAAAACTCAATATAATGCAAATAATTCATTCAGCAGGCCAGGTTATCTGTCTGCTAATTAAGTGAAACTTTATCACCCCTAGCTTGTATATTAAGGCTTTGTTAGGTAATTAAAATAGAATCAGACAGGATTTTAACATTGCCCCCCTTAGGAAGTGCACGTAGTCCGACTGGACTGGACTCCAAAAACCCCTAACAAGGTTGGTACATTACGGGCACGCAGCTCCATCCAAATCCATAAAGCTGCAATTACATTACTGAGCAAGATCAATGGAAGATTTGGAACCTGATTCAAGAACACAAGAAAGCTCTGAATATGAGGTATCTTTGAGGTAAAGTCTCGGTGGAAGCGAGATTGTCCCAGCTAATACTGCTGGTGAGGAGCAGAATGGGTTTGGCTGCGACAGGAGTAAACTCTCTGTGATAGTTAGAAATGGAAATGACAAATCATTTCTCAGAGTGGCAAATGTAATCTTAAATGGATCTTCAATAACATGCTAATTCAGTCTGGTATCTTGACTGTGTAATTAATTATCTAATTGCCAATTTCAGCTGGCCATGCAACTTCTTCTTTAAATTTCAAGGTGACTTTTGTAGGACCACAGGATAAATTCTGCTTCAGTGAATAACAGTGTTGAATCATTTAATGACCACTGTTTTGATTTTGCAGTAAGTTGTTCTCAGTGAATTTATCAAACATAGGAAACTAACTGGATGGCCTGGTCAAACATCCCTCTTCACTGCCAAAACATAAATGTTTAGATGCTAATGAGAATTGTTGTTGCTGTTGCTACACTGAAATCGTTGGTTCTCACATTAAAAAATCTTTATTTGATACAGGGATCACAGACAGTGGAAGAAGACAGAACAGAAAAATAGGAAGAGGGAAGGCAAAGGGGAAGGAAAAGGGCATTTTTGGTGTAAAGTGCTGGAAGGGAAGACACCTAGAATGCTGAGGAAAGGCAGTTGCTGGTTGATCTTAACCGTGATCAAAAGTAGGCTTTCTAATTCTCCTTTCTAAAAATAGCAAAATGCAGGACCCTATATTGGCTAATTCTTTGAGCTGAAAATAATATAATCTTGTCTGAGGAAAACTTTTTCAGGAATCATTACATAGCCTTAATGAGATTTTTTAAACCTGAAAACTGAAAGAGCAGCTACTCTGACTTGTTCAGGCAAAGCCCAAAGTAAATGAACTCTCTGCTTAAGATCTGGAAACCCAGTGACAGTTTATCTTTTAGGCACCCGTGAGGACTCAGTGATATTTCTACAAGTAAAGACCTGGCAGAGATCATATCAGAACCAAACGGAGCAGAAACCCATGTTCTTGGGAAAGCACATTTATTTGATTGCCATCCTGTGGGAAACATGCCAGTTAAGGGTCAGAAAAAGCCCTCTATCTCTACCTCTCAATTCCTAGTGAATTGGCTTAGCAGTGAAATGAGAATACACCATGCAGCCATCTAAAAGTGAGTATCAATTATTTTCCTATAGTGCAACCAGGCTGCTTTGAGAGATAACTCAGGAATGAAGGAAGCATCATTTCCAGCCCCATGAGGCAGTGCATCCTCACAGAGCTTCTCACAATGGGCTGTGCCTGAAGGCACAGCTTTGTACTCTGCTGAAATGGTCAAAAGAACAGAGCATAAATCTAAAAATTCTACTAAAACTGAAAAGACTGTTTAAATAATTTGGTAGGATGGATTAAAAAATTCTCTATTAAGCCTGAAAGACCAATAAATTAATATGTTTTCTGAGACAGAAAAATCAGGCCTGTGTGCCAGAGTAATACAATTGTTTCTCTGTTTTAGGATCCTGTCCTGAAACCTCTTCTGACTACCTTAAAAAGAGCTCCTCAAAGCTCCACACATCAGCACACATATCATCTGACAGGACATCCAAATCAGAAAATAGAAAAACAAAAAGATGTATCAATCTGTGGTTTCCTTGAGAAAGAGAGATGTTCCTCCAAACTAATTCAGACACAGCGAAGAACAGCGCAGTTGTGTTACACACATAGTCAGTCTCCTGAAAAATACCTTGGGGTTTTGTATAAAAATAATCTAGATAGATTTGAATATACATAATATTCAAATCATCCAGAAGAAATGCACTTTTTAAGTGGATATAGGTACACTTCACCTAGAAACCTTCACTCCTACCACTTGACAGGCTACTCTTTGCTCCAGAGGGGGAATACCTCTAAATAATACTCCTTGCAGTACTTTTATGTGTATATATATACATATATACTGCTTATAGTACTAATCTTCATCTTGAGGATCAGCCCTCTTAGGCAGAGAACATGCAATAATAAACAGGTTGGGCTGAATTCCTTCAGAGACAAGAAAACCATCCCAAATCTGTCTTCAGTTAGGTGACAGAATTTATCACAAAGGACTTCTGGACCTCCTGTAAGTTTCTTACAGAAGGTTATTTACTCTGCCTGAGAGCACTGTGACTCTGCAGCTATAGCAAAGATTTACCTTCAAATGTCTCTAAAGCCTTTCTTAACTTCCCCTCTTTTTCTTCTTTTCCCCTTATATTTTTAATGAGGCAAGGTTTTTCAAGCTTGAGGGCTGATTTTTTTCAACAATTGCTCTGCAGTCCTGAATGGGGAACTAGGCTAAAACTACTGCTTCAATTTGTTTAATTGATGGAAGCTGGGGTGTGTGGATTTTCTCAGCTGAGTCTGATGAAAGAAGCATTCACTTTATAGAGAATATCTTACACTGCTGAATGTAAGTCTGCAAGTGAGGAGACCATAATTTTCTTCTTAGCTCCTGAAATGATCTGTAATGGGATGCTGGCCAAATGATCTCATTTCAGTGTTTCAGGACTCAGGCAAATGACTTCTACTGAATTTTGATGGGGTGATTAAAGAAGTCACCAGCTTCAGCTGGCTGTCTCCAACCCTGCAACAAAGCCTATCACAAAGTATGCCAATACTTCAGCCATGCCAGCGGCTGCCTTAGCAGGACAGACTGCAGGAAGATTGATTAGTGCTGATGCTCAGCTGCACTCAGGAGGGACAGAGGCACAGAGCGTTCCCCTGCCCTGCCAGCAGCCCATGTGTGAGACCAGGCTCTGGATGCAGAGCTGGGTTTGGTGCAGTCCTGACTCCTCCTTACAAGGTTCAAGAGGAGAAACTTGTCTGTAAAATCATGTTTTGTGTTAATTACTTTGCTTGTAAAATGACAGTGGATCTATGAATAGGAAATTGTACATAAAGGATTAAATGCCTATTTTTGTTAAATCAATATTTAATTTCCATTGATTTTTTTTTCTTCTTCATTTAAGAATCAAAGATATTTTTAGCTCAGAAGAAAACTTTAGTTTTTACACATTAATATTTTAAACTAATCTCATGTGATTGATTTTTTTTATTTTAGGCTGAACTTTTCAGTGACTTCAGTAATGATTTCTCCTTCACATTGAAGATACAAGCCAGCCATATATAACAAATAAATGTTTTGTACATGAGACACATTTGAGAAAAAGACAAGGATTTAAAAAGTAACTGTGTGGAAGACCTCAAAGTAACAAGAGCTAAGAGGGCAAAAAGCCTCCATAGACATTTCTTGTTGGTGAAACTATCAAAAGAACCCAAAGGCTTTCAATCTCCTATGTTAGATTTTATTAGGGCACAAAATAACAGTCTGGTATATAATAACACTTTCACTCAGGGAAAGAGTTGAACATGAAACAAATTAAAGAACATCCTGGAGGGGAAAAAAGCAACAAACAGCCCCCCCACAGCATGTCTTTGCAAGCTGGGTCATCCAGACCAAAGGGCTGTACAGTGTGGCTCAGAGGCTAGGACCTGTGTATAAATACACAGTCTTCTTCTCAGCTTCCTGTCCTCACAATATTTTAAACAAAATATGCAGTGTACAACACCTGTGCTAATCCATGAAAGGACAATCTGTATGGATCTAGTGTCTAGTGTCACACCCAGTCCTTGCTTGGAAGCAGGCTGCACTTCCAGGATCTGCCCACAGAGGCTCTGGAGTGTCCCTTACTGGAGATATTGCAGAACTGTCTGGGCACAATCCTGTGCTGTGTAGGGTGACCCTGCTTGAGCAGGGAGCTGGGAACAGATGACCCACTGCAGTCCCTTTCAACATGACCCATTCTGTGATTCTGTGATCAATTACCTTTTCAGGTTATTGCCTGAGATGAACTGACTTCGTGGTATCTCCCAGGGCAGGGTTCCTTTTTCTGTCTTAGGTTAAGAGTTGTACAAAAATTTATCAACTTATATCCCTTTTTTTATTTTATTTTTTTGAAGACGCATGTCAGTCACAATGGTCTCCTTTTTCTTTTGCATAAGCTGAATACTTTTTCTATTTCTGAGCTTGTGAGTCAATACTCAAGAAGATAAGATATCATTTTCTCAAAGAGCTTTATGTCCCTGTTTGGCTAGACTGGGTCAGGACTAATTAGGTTTCCTTTGGTAGGCTAGCTTTCCGCCTGAAGAATATGTTTCCGGTCCATCTGTATCTCCCAGAAGTGGCTTTATTTAACTACCTCCAACACCTCTAAGACTGGAAAAGATGTCCAGTTCTGTAGAGAATTTTGACCATTTTTGAACCCTTGCAAGCAGCACTGTAAAAGTACTGGAAACTTTGTGCAGATTTAAAAGTTTTCAGTTAGTCAGTGATGTGCTAAGTAAAAGAAATTAGTTAAGCCTCTGCCGCAGAAGTTTCTCCCCTCTGGCATTTGCAGTATGAATATACACTTAGTGTTACAAAATAAATCAAAATGAGGCTGTAATTTTTCTTTTTAACTTGTATTTTCACTGCTCTAGTTGAGATATTAAGAAGCTGAGTCATCTGCCTTTTTCTTTGATATTAATCCTGATCAGGATACTGATTAAATACCTCATCTCAGATTCAGATTTTCTGTGGAATTTGAAAGCCCTGTCATTTTGCCTGTCTTTCCTAATAATTGCAAGTATTGATATTAATGTTAACATGAACTCATTAGATATGTAATAGATGCATATAAACAGATAGATAGATATAAATGGGTAGATCTACAGCTAGATTTTTATCTAGACTCTGTGAGAGCTTGCTAAGCCAGAAGCAGTCATGGATCATGACTTTTATAATGTCTAGACACTGTAGAACAGAAAAGTAAAGTCCCTGCCTTCAACAGTTTTCTAAGTATGTATAAGCTCAGGGTAAGAGATGAACCAGGCACTAAAAAGGAGGAGTTAAAAAAATAACTCAGGATACAAGGTTTGTTCTCAGAGTCAAGGGCAGCAATTTAAGTATTGTCAAGCTTGCAGCCACTGGGACAAAAAAGGATAATAAACAGCTTTGCTGAAGTTATGAGAAGTAAATCTGAGGTATGAGTTTGGATAAAAAGATCAAAGTTTGTGGGGGTTTAGTTGGTTTGGGCTTTTTTTAAAGCCAAATGTTAGTGAAGCTGACTTCTCAAACTGACTGGAAGTGAGACCTGACATTTCAGCAATGAGTGAAGGCTTCACAGGTAAAGTGGAGATAACTGCAAAGGGCCTTGATGGTGAAGACTTCCAGCTTATCTTTGTCAGAAAACAGAAAAAGAATAATGTCTCAGAGGGGTCACACAATTGCTGTGGTAGACTGAGAAAATATCCTGTTCATCAGAAGGGCAAACGACATGGAGAAGGAGCAGTTCCTTCTAGGCATCTTCTGGGACACAGACAATTTTATTGCTCGTTTTAACAGACAGTGTTCTTCACCAGTGCATCCTGTCCCTGTGAGAAATTTTGACATATTTAGATTTGTTTTTTCTACCATTAGTTCCTACCAACATCCAAGATACCTGGAACAAATCCTTGCAAAAGGATGAGAATAATCAGTTGGGTTCCGCAGACCCTGTCAAGTATAGAGAATGCCTGTGTGAGCTTTCTTCAGCTCCAAATGCCTTCACTGAAATATCCTTTTTTCTGTCTTGGATGCTTGCAGCCTTACCCATTTTGACTCTGGCAGTTCAGTGTTTGATCAAAGCATTTATCTGAGCTGTTAGGATCTTTTTTAACAAGAGGGTAGGACATGGTCCAGGGGATCACTTGAGGTCTCAGTAGATTCTGTGACTCAAAGTTTCTCTGGAAAATATGCAGGGGAGGAGGGGGAGATGTGGGAGGTTAGGAGTAAGAAAATACAAGAAAGGAAGGTGTGAGGAGGCCACCAAGGCCCACAAGAGAATGAAAAGTTAAACTCTGAGTGGGGGAGAAAGAAAAAGTGTGAGTTAATAAATGATGCTGAGTGCTCTGCAGAGAATGGTTTTACAAGGCTAAACAGAATAAGGAAACCCAGAACCAAAGAAGGGGGAGCAAGGGGTATAATTCATACAAATAAGCTGGATGGTAGCTTCAGGAGAAAGGTAAAACCTTTATAAAATCTAATGATGTGTAAATACCACCTGCATTAATTATGCGGCACTATTGAATGTTAAAAATCTGAAGCCTGGAGCTGGAATAATTAATCTGCCCTTGTGATTGCCTTGCAAGGGACAGAAAGTTACTGTTCCAGCAGTGCAAGCTGAAGTTAAAAATAAAGAAGGAGGGAAGCTTATTGTGTTCAAGCTGCTTTTGGCAACAGATAAGTTTCTCAGGATAGTTTGCTGAAAGTCTCGGAAACAGTATCTAGAGATATTGTCCCTTAATTTTATTATTTTATTTTTTTCAAAGAACCTGAGTAATTTCAGCCTGAAATCCCCAAGGGAGAGCAAGTAATTTTATTGGTGTTAGAGATCTGATGGGCTCAAAAACCCACAAAAAAACCCAAATCCCTGTTTTCTGTGTTCCATCACATCATAAAGGATATGCTATATTAAATACATGTGGAAACGACAGTTTCCTGTTTTTATTGCTGGCCTAGAGAGCTTGTTTTCCTGTGATGTAATTTCTTCAAACAGGGTCTTTTAAGCTGTGTATGCAAAAATGGCATTTCAACTTAGAGTCAGATGTTTACAGTCTATCTTCCTGTCCTAAATTTTCAGAAAATCAGAACAAATATCCTTGGACATGGAGGCACTGTTTGATGGAATCAACTTAGTGTCACCAAGAGTCAGAGGAAAAATCACTCAGTTATTGGAGGCGTGTATGAATGAATGTAACACAATGAGAGATGTTCTGGTTACCCTACTTTTAATGTGAGAGAGAGAGAGAGACAAGCCCTGACTGATACACCTGTCATTTCCTTAAACTGACATTATTTTGTAACATAGAATCATATTGTAAATAAGATGTGTCTCAGTTTGAAGTAGAAAAACTGTGGTTTAGACTGTTTGGCCTTTCACTGAATCTAATATTTTTGTTTTCAGGTATAGGTGCTCAACGAATAAAAAAGCTCAAATACAGAAAGGTGTTAACATATATTTGGAAATGCCCTTTGTCCTATTTATTTCAAATAAATCATAGAAGATTGCACTCCAGAGAGAAAATACATCTTCCATCTGCACCATATTGATATTTCTGTCTATGGACAGATTTATAAAATCTGTCTTCTTTGTATGTTTTAAATAACAAGAAAGTTGTGAACCCTTTGGGAAAAAAAAATCAAATCAAGAATCTAGTGGGAAATTATCTTGCAAATGTAGTCTACCTTTGACAATCTAGAAACATTGTAATTTTCTAGTGTCCTGTTATATGAAGTATACCTGATTTTTTTTTTTTTTTTTT
>VXAC01003084.1:252912-283472 GCA_013399225.1 Rhipidura dahli
TTTTTTGGGAATGACATTTTCTGATAAAACATATTCCAGTTCTTTTTTTCTTCCTTTGTTGGAGAAATTGAAAATTAAATATTGATTTACTGCAAAAATAGGTAGAAATAAACAATGGAGCCTAGAATGGGTATCAGGCTGCTATTGCAGGAAGTTAATGCAATTAATTTTATTCTGGGGCAAATCTGTAGGGAATAAGGTCTAGCTTTCCAGGCTCAGATTAATAGACACTAACAGAAGTTTTCATGGATTAGTTTTGTAAAAAGTGTGTTGTTACCCAGCAGTAGGGATAATGTATAGAAACACTAAAGACATCTGGATTTTTTCTGAGTGAAGCCTCTTTAATTATGTACTGCTGAGAGTTTATCATTTTGTTGGTAATCACAAGGCTTTTTTTGTGTCCCTTGATTTATTTATCTTCTGTCTCTAGAAGCATATTTTGAATTAAATAAATTGTAAGTGTCTGTGAGAATCTGTGTACATTTATACTAAAGACAAGTCTTGAAGCTATTCATACTGTAGGAGACTTAATGAATACTGATTACAAAATCACTTTAAAATGTATTTCTTTTTATTAATTTTCTTACCCTGAAATGGATATGATCTCCCTCAGAAATCTCCTGACAATTATGGAAGTTTCCCTTTAGTTCCATATCCCTTGGCTGGGAGTGGCTATATCATTAAGATGTCTTTAATGACACTTTTTATTTTCAAAATACTCATTTGAGTGTGAAATACTAATTTCTCAGATTTTTAGACAAATAAATTACTGACCTTGATTAAAAAAAAAAAATAGAACAAGACTGGCATGTTAATATTAAGGAAAATGTAGACCAAAAGAAGATATGTTATTTCTCTGTTATTTCAAGTTTTCCTTGAAAAATGTGAGTTGTCTTGTATGGCCTCCTCAATCTGTTTACATGGTCAGTATCTATACAGTTTCCTTATTTCAAGATTACATTTCCATGGCCAATGTGGAGTGTGTAGTGCTTCCCCACTCTCTCTGATTGTTGAATCATTTGAATACCTATGAGAAATTCTGCTTCATATTTTTATTCTCCTTTATAAAGAAGTATGAGCCTGCCTCTTTCATGTCATAGGGCCTCCAACAGGAGAGACTGAGGCAGTCCCTACTCCTTTGAATATCTCCTAGGCCAGTACTATAAGGTTCTCATAAAAACTGACTGCCCTTGAGCCAAAGTCCTTCCGTGTTTAGAGCTGAGACACATTTGAACTAAATTATCACATGCTAGTGACTGAGTCATAAAGCCATGGCCAATTCATTTCTTATTCTTGTACTGTTCCACCTCACATGGAATAACTGAAGATTAATTCAGTTAGAGAGAAAAGGAATTAGAAGAGCTGTCTGGGATGCTACTCAAGGGATTTAAGTAAAGAGATTGAAAGTGAGAACACTTAGTTTCCAGTCACTGATCAAAATAACTTGTAAATATTTTAGACTAAATTGACCAGCCTGAAAGTAAAAGATGGAGAGTAGCCTATTCAGCTCAGTGAGTTCTTTAGCATCTGAGGCACCCTGCTTGGAAAGTTATATTCCCTGAGGCAGAGAAGAGAAATAAATTTGAGCTATATCTGCTGTAGCTGAGTGATCTTGAGTAAAAAGTGAGGGACTGTTTCTTCTCATGTCTGGTTTTGGGAGGGTTTGCCAAATATATCTCTTCATTTCCATTTCTTTGGTTTGCCAAACTTAACCTGAAATGAAATTGAAATGTTTGGTCTTAGAAATCACTTGAAGACATATTCCAGTTTTCAATTTTTACACAGCTATATTTTTCTTTAGTTTTTATGTTAAGGGGAAGTAAAAAAGCTTATATGATCAGGTTTTTTCTTTCAGCCAACTCCCCAGAGAAAATAATTTTCACACAGACCACATTCCTTGCTGTTTTTGCTCTTTCTACTGCAAAATTTATTTCTCAGTGTTCTTATGCAGTCAGGCTTCTACAAAAGTTCCCTAACTAGGGAACTACTACTTAGCCCATGCTACTAAAAAAAATGATGTATTAAAGAATGCTCTTGTTAATTTTTCAACAACTTAGTAAACAGATCAAGTGATTTAAATACTGTTTGTCTTGGATCTCTTTCAAATGAATCATTACCGTGCCTAAGATAGCATCAGAAAAAAACCAAACAATTGTGGGAATGAACAAAACTTTTCCATGGTGCTCGGGTAGATGAATACTTCAGACAATTAGGATATCAGTTGATAACCCACTTCATTAGCTCAATAAATCTTTGCTCTGATTAAACTTTCTCAGTTAACTCTTCAATATTCAAGAGATTTTTGAAAGATTCAGACAGAATTAAGAGGCATTACATTATTGGAGGTTGCTGAGCAATCCTCAGGTGAGGATGGTCAAAAGTCATTGAGGTCAAGGTTGGACTCTGTGTGATATTTTTTTAGGCCTTCCACCATGTCTCTTTTGTTATACATCACTCACTCTATTCTTCAGCAGCTGTATTTGTCTTCTATTGTAGTCCAGCCCGAGGGAAAAGCATCAAAGTAGTTAGTGATATAATATTACATTTTCATTACAAACACATTTTATGATTTTATAGATTTATCTTTTGAATAGATACGTGAGAACTTGTTGGCAAGTTGCTACTGAAATTCAGTTCAGGGTAGTTTTTTTTTTTTTTTTTCTTCTTAAAACACAGTTATGTGCTTTTATTTGTACAGAAGTGAGTACTATAGATTACAGTTCTAGGTGAGATCAAGGAACATAACGTATTGGTAGTTGATGTTTCTATAGCATGAGGAAAGACATTCAGAAGTATAATAAATTGAAGGTGTCACCACTCAGGAGTGGATACTTAGTAAACACTAAACTAATTCCTTTGATACAATGCATCTATGCTACCGTGCAAGACCTCCCCACGAGGAATATTTTGCATTTCCATAAACAGGTGCTCAGTGTGATGCCTAGTGATTAATACTTTTTTCAATAAGTCTGTCTTCCACCTGGCATGGAATGTCAATGTTTTTAATGCAGTCTTCAACTGATAAATGCCTGTCTTCAGTACAGGCAACAGGGCTTGACTTACTGTGATTCTTCTCTCCTAGTAAACCCGGCAATGGGCTGCAACTTGTTACTCTCACATGCTGCTTCCACAATGTGCAACAGACTATGTTCAGATTTTGGGCTTAAAGGGATAGATCTGATACTCCCTTTTGCCTCCATAGAGGAAAGGAAAACCTTAAATGCAAATTCATTCCCTGTCTTTCAATGCTAAGGTAAGCTCACCTCAGAATAAAATACACGCTCTGGGAAATTGTGGGAAAGGAATGAACCCCAACAGTTTAAAAAGAAATCCCAAAAATTTCTATCACCATTGAGTGATGATTGCAGTCATAAATAAAAGTAGAGTTGAGGCACCTCCTTACCAAATTTTATGCACAATAATATATTTGCTCTACAGTTCTCTGAAAATGATGCCAAATTCATTGCTCTAAGATTTTTTTCTTTCTTATTGCAATAACTTTTCAAACAAGTCATTGTATATTGTGCTACAGACACAGAACTAAATCAGATAATTATAACTCCAGTATTTTGTTCCAAATCCTTAAGACATATACTGCAGTGTGATTAAATGTACTTATAAATAAAACCCTCAATTTGGTGAGCAAAAAAAGCTTGTGCAATCATATTTTAAAAAAATTATAAAGTGCCTATTTTAAATTTAACTTGATGAAAAAGATATTTTCAGATTCTAATTTTCAGGGGATTTCCTGGACTAAACTTTACTTATTGGCCAAACTTTGCACACTTCCAGGAATTAACCTTCCTAACTTCAACACAAAATGCCTAAAATTGTTTTGTCAGCATATAGCATACGTGACTTTTAAAATATCTTTCATTCAATGCAAATATATCTAAAGATCAGATTTCTTATTTCAGGAATTGCACAAGCAATTACATTGTGCATGTGTTTATTGGACAACTAAATTCATAGAGGGAAAGGAGTCAAAATAAATGTGTAGAAGGACTCATTTGACCTCACAATGTAAATATAATTAACTCTACGTACCTCCCGTAACAGCATTCTGCTGCTTTCCATTTGTTCCATTTGAATGGCAAAATTTGAGCTTTGTTCCTAGAGTTGCTCATCTAGATTACTTTCAGCATGCAAGTAGCCTCAACAATTGCATTGGAACACTGAAAGGCGTATCAGGTGGTAACTTGATCCTGGATCTTGCCTTGCATCATGGAGATCTGATTTAATGGAAAGCACCGATGATCTAAAGACTGTCAGCACAAGCTGGTAAAAGCAACACCACAAAGTTAAACAGGAAGTAAAAATATACAAAATAAGGTCTACTGTGTTGGTGTTAAAATAAAAATGTGTGAAAAAACACTGATTAGATAGAAAATCCCCTACCTCTGCAGGAGGCATAACCCATAAATGACAGATTTATACACATAAGGTGTAAATGGAACATTTGTGTCTAAGTTCCAGACTGCAGAAGACAGTGATCTGTTTAACTCATTGGTGAGTCACCAAGATATTACATAAAATGTGAGCAGCAGCAGCAGGGGATAACATTGCTCATGAGTGAAGCCATGACTAGTCTGGCTTGTCCCTAGGTGCTTAAAATGTCATGACTATCAAAGAAATTAAATAATAAAGCAATTTATTATTTGTCTATCTTTAAAGAATNCCCCCTCCCCCCACCTTTATCTGCAACTTTCTGTGTCCAGATTTTATCATAGTAGCTTAGAGAATTTAAACATTAGGAGTTAGAGTTTGGAAATAGGAGATCCAGACTTCTGGTGATTACAGTACAGTGATTAGACTAACTAGATGAACTAAAGTTTTCTTGTATCACAACAGTCTTCTTCCATAGCCTATGTTATATTTTCACCTCTCTGGTTTCCTCCTCCCCTCTTAGCAATGTGTCTCAATTTCCCTAGGTAACCATAGTGTCTGCAGACAGACACTTCTCTCTCATATACTGTTGGACAAAAATTGTTCCCATACTTAAATTTGGAATGCTTAAATTTGCAAATCTAGGTTGTCTCTTGAATCACCATGTTAATTTTTGTCCTTGTAGTGTAGGAGCTGAAATAGCATGAACTCTGGCACACAAAATCTACATGTGGAGTCATATTAAGCCTGTGGCTAAGGGCATTAGGTCAATTAAATACCATGATGTATTTTAGCACTAAGAAATACTAGGAAGACTATCTTCTCAAGCCTATAACTTCAAATTGCATCCCTGATAAATCTAGAACATTTTATTTGTGTCTCTGAATGAAAAATAAAGGTTTAGGGAGAGACACGCATGTCTAACCTACCAATATGCTGAATGCATCTCTGCCTGAAACTAACTAGTTAAGAACAGCCTCAGGAGGACTGCTGTTTCTCATCACCCGACTCTGATTGTTTGATAATGAATTAAATTAATTTTTTCCCAAGTCAGCTCTCTTTTTCCCATGATGGAAATTGCTCACTGATCACTTCCTGTTCTTTTCTTGCCCCATGAGCCTTTTGTTATTTTTTTTCTTCCCTGTCCAGCTTAGGAAAGGAGTGATAGAGCAGTTTTGGTGGGCACCTTTTGTCCAGCCAGGGTCAAACTACCACAATGAGTTATTCAAAACAGGTGAATGTATGTCTAAACAGAAGAGAAAATACTACATATATTATAAATACATATATTCATAGATTATAATCTACAGCATGTTCTGTTGTCATTGATTTTACTGAATTAATGTGTGGTTTTATACACATACATATAGCTGGCAGGCAAAGTGAGCTTGAATGCTAAACCACCTGGGGCAATTACATATAAGACATCTCTTTCTGAACTCAGAAGTAACAGGAAAAGACATACATCATTGTCCCTGTAACAGTTCAAACTCTAGGATATTCAATTACTTAGTGACAGCTGATGATTAGATTAGATATGTCCAGTAGAAAACTAAGGGTGAGAGAGGTTTTCATTGAAAGAGAAATGCTCAGAAGCAATTTAATTTCTAATCATTTTTCCTGAATTATTATTTTTTTCTTGCCTGAAAAGAGGGTGCTGTGCATTATGGGAGGAATCAGACGATTACCATCATTTATTATCCACTGAGAAATGGACCCCTCTTTTCCTTGAAAAAATAATTATAGAAAAGGTTACCTTCATTCTCTGATGGCAAGAAGAGATCTGGAAAGATCATCTAGGTGAATGCACAACAACCATTGAAGCTAAATAACATCAAGAAGAATGCCAATAGCTTTAGTACCTTGTGGTTTAATGAAAAGCCAGCAGCAGGATGTTAAAGCTCTCTATGCTGTATCTCAAAGACAGCAATAAAAATGAGCCATCTAAACCTTGACTGAAACAGTAGAAAAAGAGATTTTCAAAAGGGTCTGATTTTATTAAATATACCAATTTGCAAAGTCCTTTTGAAGTTGCCAACTATATAACTGGTTCTAAAGATGAACTGTATTGAAAAATCCTACCACTAATTTTATAAAGTATACTCAGACCAAAAGTTTCCATTTTATATGAAATATACACTTCAGCACCCAGTTCTAGCCCCCCAGTAAAAGAGAGATACAGTCTTACTGGACTTAATCAGTGAAAGGCCAGTAAGACTATTAAGGGACTGGAGCATCTCACCTGTGAGGAAAGGCTTAGAGAGCTGGGACTGTTCAGAATGAAGCAGAGAAAAATCAGGGGGATCACATCCAGGTACATAAACATCTGATGGGAAGGAGCATGAAGGACAGGCCCTTTGCAGTGGTACCCAGTGACAGGGCCAAAGGCAGCAGGGACAAATGGAAACCCAAGAGCTTCCCTCTGAACATCAGGAAACACTCTTGTCACTGCGAGGATGACCAAGAACTGGTATAGGTTGGCTGGAGAAGTTGTGCTCTCCATCCTTGGAGATATTAAAAAACTCTCTGAGCATGGCCATGGGCAACTCACTCAGTGTGTCCCTGCCTGTGCAGGGGAGCTGGACCTGGGGTATCTCCAGAGCCTCTTTCCAACTTCAACCGGTCCATGATTCTGTGATTCTGTAAAGAAAGCCAGGGAAAGTGTGTAAGTGCATTTGTTCTTGCTAACCAATATACTTTTTGTCTGGCTCTGTACATTAGCAGTTTGCTCAGGTAACAGTACTCCCTGTCTTAGTTCAGTTCTCTGGAACCTCTGCTCAGATCACCTGTAGCTCTGGCAACAATGCTGGTTTGATGGTCCCTCAGACAAGACCACTCATCATGGGCAACAATATCAGCTGCATGGGAGCCTTTAGAAACTACAGACATGTTTCTCTGCTGGCTACCTTTTTGTCACTGGATTAATGTCCAATACTGGAATAAAAATACTACTATTTCCATTTTACATAATAATAAAAAAGAAAGAAAAAATGTTTTTGTATTGATTACTCACAGCCTTTTCCCTCAAGATTTCAAACAACTCTTCTAAAGTTGATATTCCATAGAACTGCAGTGAAAAGGGATTGATTCTCTCATTAATTAAAAAAACAGAGTGTTTCCATGTAGCTTTTCCTTGTTCAGATTTTCTTTTACTACTTCTGCTGCAGCTGCTTTCTGTGTCAATCTTCTTTCCTGACTGAATTTGTCCACAGCCTGTACATTTTATTTAATACAAGTAATTTAATGTCTGTGTCCCACATAAAAATCTAATAGTAACGCATTGTTTATCTGTCTAGCTTTAGGCATCATGATAATAGCAACGTTTATAAACCATGATTTATCACTGATATTTTTTTTTCCATTTTATAACTATATTAGAAGTTAAAAACCCTGTTGCAAGTAAAAAAATCTAAATGGATATTTTATTTTCTCAGTCTTACTGCTGTGGTAGCACATATCAAAAGGCTTGACAAAATTTGCTTGATTTGAGATGTGTTATTGAAGGCCAAAAGTCAATGGACACATAATCAAGAATGTATACTGGACATAAATGTTGGAAACAAACCAGAGTCCAAAAAGTTAAAAAAGCTTTAAGGTTACCCTTTAAAGCTTTGCCCTCTCTACATAGAAGATACAAGTATCTGGCTTTCCTTTATGTTTTAATACTTGGCTGTCATTCATGAATCAGGAATTACTGTGAGGTAGAAGTCTACATCAGGGAGCATTTCCACATTTCTGTCAATAGTTTGCAGAAATGCATAGAGAAATACACAGTCCTGATAGCTCTGTTCTGAATGCACACTTCACAACATCACCTAAAGCATAAAGCATTTCAAGCAAGGCTTCAACATCTGTCTTGACTTTTAAACACTAAGCATGTGAATATCTGAATTGAAATAAAAATATTTTATCATTTTTCTCCCTTGACTTATATAGCAGAATCACATCTCAGAGACCATGTTGGCACTTCCTAGCCATCAACAGTTGTAAAATGAATATTCTTATGCCTCTCAGAATCAGAGTATCAGCATTGACTGTTTCATAGAAGCACTGAGATTCTCACAAAAGGCTTGAACATCCCAGCTAAACTGAGACACACCTATTTCTAGGACATGGAGCAGCAGGTAAAAGGAACTATTACATACTGGATATGCCTTACACTTAGTTTAACTTTTATAAAAAAATCCAAAGCAGTTGAGAGATGCAAGGGGGTAATCAGCCTTGTTTTCTCAATGCTACTCTAATCCCAGCCTGACACAAATGTAGGAAGAACAGAATGTTCATGCAATCGCAGAAATTCACATGATTCATGAAAATAAACAATTTTAAATTACAACATTGACATTTACTTTCAATTCATCACTGCTGATGAATTGAAATGCCTTCCAAGTGAAACCCATCAACAAGGTAACCATCTTGTAACCAAGAAAAAAATTTTTTCCATACATCTAGAGATGTGCCTCGGGTTTGGCTTCATGAGGCCTAACTTCAGCATTGATACACCTGCCCACTATCCTTGAGTAGAGAGTTCAGCTAGAATCTTAGCACAGTTTTCAAAAAGTAACATCTCGGATATGAAATTGCAGATGTTGCACAAGATATTAATTCTGAGAAGGAAGTGTGGAGAATGAAGATATATGCTGAAGGTCTCATGCTATTACTTCATGGTTGTGTATGTCAAGCATACAGCTGCATTTTGTTGCTTAGGTTCATAGTGGAGAAGGATAAAAGGCATCTTTGGTGCTGGGATACTGAGAGCAGGCAGGTAGTCTGTTTTATCTCATCATCTTGAGAAAACACAATAGATCAGAATGTAAATGTAATCCAGTCTGGATTATTTTTGATAGAAGTAATGAAGGATCTGTAACAGATTCTTCTTCTTTGATCCATGAACCATAATTAAGGTGCTGCCCCTCTCCCTTTTTTTGTACTCTACATTGCTCTAGTGCAGCCCTACCTCAAGTACCGTAAGTTTTGGTTTTTTAATATAAGGAAAACATAAAACTATTTGAGTGTTTCCAGAGGAGGGCAACAAAATTGGTGAACTATCTTGAGGACAAACTTAAGAGGAATGACTGAGGCACTTTGGCTTATTCAGCCCGGAGAAGAGAAGGCTGGGGGGCTGAGGGGCTGATTGCAGTCACTAACTTTCTCAAGGTGGGAAAGTGGATCTGAGGAGTGTTGAGCTCCTCTCTCTGGTGACCAGAGACAGGACAAGAGGAAATGGAATTAAGTTTCATCAGGGCAAGTTCAGGCTTGCCATTAGGTTCTTCACTGAAAGTGTGGTTGGTTTCTGGAACAGGCTCCCCAGGGAAGTTGTCACAGCACCAGGCTTGTCAGAGTTCAGCGAGTGTCTGGACAATGCCTTTAGTTATAGGGTTTCGTTTTAGGTGAGAAAAAGGGAATTGGACTTGCTGATACTTATGGGTCCCTTCTAATTAGAGATATTCTCTGATTCTAGATCTTTTTAGGTCTGTTCTGCGAGCATTACAGCCTTTCTGCAACACTGGGGACTGATTTGGGGAAAATATCACTATGATGCTTGTCATCTCTGTTTAATCTTCATAAAATTACCTGATGGTGTTTCAGGCTGCAGTGCAATGAATGCAATCTGACCATTGTGCTTCATTTACACTGGAGGGATGTTCCCCTGAGCTTAATGTCTCCTTGGGTCTGTAGACATTGTCCTAAGACAGGGCCATGGGAGTGAATTAAGCTCCAGTCAAGCTTCTTGAAGTTCAGGGCTCTGTCAGTTTCTCCAGTCGGTGAATAAACTGCAGTTTCTCTTCCATCTCTTTAAGTATTCAGTAAACTTCACACTGATAGTTATTAACTTCTGGATAAATGTCAGATGTTTTCATGGATGACTTTGTTCACAAGTGACTGTAGAAACTGTCATGACAAAGTAATATTATAAATTTTCCAGTCCTAGCTAATGAACTTGATTAATTCTTCAGCCTGAAAGATTATTGAGCACTGATTCCAAACTGAAGGAAGAGAATACCAGAACTCATCTGTCCTTTAGTGTTAACTCATGTCTGTAAATCAGCTCCTTGCAAAACTGTGTGGATATTTATTTCTTTTGGTTTGGCTGCTTTCAACTCTTTCTTTTGTAGTGCTAGATAATCTATGTTAAATTTATCCTGGAGAGAAAGTAAATTTTGCTGGGTTGGTAGGGATAGTATGAAGCATTACTTCAAATTGACTTTCAGTTTGTGATGGATGTGGTTCATGGTTGAATGCTTTATTTACCATCTTTCATGATACTTCCCAGACAGAGCTAGGTTTGCTGACTTGTTAGTAAGTGGGACTAGAAAAGAGATTTTTTTTTGGTTAATGCAAGTAATTCAGAGTTTTTAGTCTTTTAGAACATTTGGAATCTGGATCATCCCTCTTGTGGTATTATTTGCCCACTTTCTTCTTCTTAATGTTTTGTTACACAAATGCTAACAACTTTAAGGATAATGGACCTCAGCAAGAATAATCTGCTTTTCTGATGCAGTGGAAGACCTGTTGTTCATCTTCTTCACTGAAGCATTTCACATTTGTGCATTGTCACGAAGCATATTACATTTAATCAGCACTTCGCAAGACCCTTGTCCTTTCAAGTGCTTTTTTTCTTATGACAGATGATGCTTTCTGCCTCATTTGTTATAGATCCACTTGGAATCTCTTGGTGAATTTCTAAAAGTTGTTTTTCTTTTCAGTGTCATTGCTGTTTCATATCTTTGACATAAAACTATCCAGTAGCTTCTACTATAAAATTCTGTAACATTTCCAGTGTTACTGGATCTATAGCATCTCACACATAGTCATAAACAGTCTTAATTATTTAGCCTGACAAATTCAGTATTTTTATTTTAAGCCTGAAATAAAAAATGAAGATATTGTAAAGCAGATCAAGAAAAAAAGTAAAGAAACCCACTAGCCATGGAATGAGAGCAATGGTAGCAGATATGCAAATGTAAATGATACTCTGGGATGCAATTTTCATTATAGAGAATGTTTTTTAAAAGTACTTATGTAGAAAGGTCATGCATAAAACATATAGTAGATATACATATAAACTGGTATCATACAAATTTTGCTCCTTCCAATGGTACCATTTATTTCCTCATCTTTTGGACTAAATTACTTAGTCGACCTTTATAACAGACAAAAGTCAAAATAGAGAACACACTGTGAAGTTGCAAAGAATGCGCGTATCAGCTGAAATTTCAAAACCTGTGTACAATATATCATAACGAGTCATCAGTTCGATACCAAGAATGGGAAGACTGTTTTTTTCCATTAGTTCTCATCTAAAAAATAATTTTAATTTTAAAATCCAACAGATAAAAATTTACAGGTGTATTAGGAACACAAAGAGTTTATTCAGATAGTTATTTTTCTTAATTTCCATTTTATGGTACTCCAGTTCTGATGCATCTTTGTAACTTAAAAGGCAAAAATTATGTCGAAAACAAAGCCTGATGACACAGTCAAATCAAACTTTTAATCAGGAAATAAACATACAAAACCAAATCTCTTGAATCATATGACCTTGATGGCCAAAAAAAGACCAAACCTTGACCTCACCTCGTGGCATTTGAAGTAATTCTTTAGGCAGAATAAGCCTAAATGTAATCCAGCATACAATAATTTGATCAGGTTTCTGCATCCCAAATAAATACTGCTCTCCACCAAAATTTCAGTTTTAAACAACTCCCCAGCATTTGGGAACTTCTCAATAAGGCATTGGTCCTGACTTCAGGATTTACTTCATGCTTGACTATGTACCACTATCCAGAATACCATACTAATTGATGCTAAAATGAATTTGTGTGAAAGAGCTTTTTGGATGCCAGAAATGGGGACAGGCCCAAGTTAAGGAAGCCTGACTGGTTACAATGCAGCAGTTTTTCCTTTTCTGCAGAAAAACTAGGATTGAATTTGCCAGTTCTGGACATTTTACTCTTTTGTCATTGAACATGTAACAGAGACTGGATAATTACCAGAAGAGTTCAGAGGAAATAAATTTCAGGCTTCAACTTCACATTTATCCTGAGGCTCATATTTAATGGAAAGAAGTAGGGGAGACTATATTTAACACAAGGTGGTAGGTAGACTGATCTCATTTTAATGAAAGATACAACTGGAAAAAGTAAGCGATGCAAGAAGAAATGGGAAGACCCTCTCAGACAAACAACAGCTAGAATGTGGCTTCTTTAGCCTCAAAGCAAGTCTGAGAGTAGGACAAATCCATACACAACATACTGCTTTGTCTAGACATATTGGGAGGGAATCACGACTGGGGGAAATATGGTTACATTTGCAAGAACAAGGCATATAAACCATATACTTGGACTGAAAATGCAAAAGGTACTAGGTCCTAGAGGGGTGAGATTGTGGAGGTGCCTTCCAGTAGAAATAATATGATAAACTGTTGTACGTTTACTGTGGTAACAAGATAGGTAGATTCTGCTTGATCTCATTTGCAGTATTGGTCAGCCTTCCATCAAACTGCAACAAAATGAGACTTGGCAACAGGCTTCCCCCTCAAAAAATCTACATTTTGATTTGCCTAAATAGGACTGGTTGAAAAACTAAATTTTCTCCCTAGTCAATATGTCATGTATTGGATTGTTTTTATTGCAAAACCAGAACAGTCAGAAATAATGAAGGTCTCAGTAACATTGAATTTATTTATGGTTTCTGATGGACGTGTGCAAGCAAACGTCAAAGAACTCTCTTCATCTAAACTCCTAAGAACACTGGAATGAGAAAAATTATGACTATTATTAATGTTCTGCTCTTTGTAACTGGAGTATAAGCTGAAGATGTGGCTTTTGAATTTCCAACCCAGCACAAAAGAGAGCTGCAGAAGGAATATCATTTGAAATACAGAAAATATTAGAATTTAGTAGTTCAGTGGCAGTTATTGCATTTATCCACTCACGAACAAGAAATACTAAGAGTGAACAATTTTCCAAAATACATCATTTTGCCTTTTTGTGTTGGGGAGAAAGTAGAGAGGAGTTCACCTCTCTAAGGCTGGTTACCAGCCTTAATATAAAGATATCTCAATCACACCTTCTACAGGAGCCTATGTAAGAGCACAGTTGCAGTACACTATATTATTTTTATGCCTGTGGGGAGACACTGTGATGCTGGAACAATAAATGTCACTAACTGTCCAGAATGTTCACATGCCTACTGGCCTCTTAACTATAAATTGCAGCAACATCCTAACTGGGCTTCACTGCATTGTGAAGCTGAAAATTTCTGCTGAAAATTTTCCTGAACAGAAACCTCAGAAATTGCAATAGTTGCATGGGCTTACAAGGCAAGGGAAATCTTTCCCTTTTCCAAGCTTTTACTTCTGTTCATTTTCCTTTCACTACAGTTACTACTAAATTTCAAGGTGCACTTCTTCCTCCTGAATGTGGGAAGGGGTTCCTCTGCCCGGGCGGGGCAGCAGGCCGTGCTCTCTTAGTCTGCAACAGTGAGTCCTTGCAAAAGTGAGTATCTAGGAAGCAGGTTATTGCAGCTAGTGTAATAAAGAGATCTTTTTATTCTCCATCCCGTGTGATAGGAGGAGGTTGAAAACTGATATATTGATATCAATAGACTCATAAATTCATTTAGGCTGGAAAAGATAATCAAATCCAGTCATTAACCTAGAATTGTCAAGTCCACCACTAAACATGTCCCTTAGCATTTTTTAAATGCTTCCAGAGATCACTTCCTTGGGCAGGCTGTTCCAATTCTTGACAACCCTTTGGGTGAAGACACTTTTCCTGATATCAAATCTAAACCTCTCCTGGTGCCACATGAGGTCATTCTTTTTTGTCCCATCACTTGTGACCAGGGAAAAGAGAACAACACTCAGGTCACTATCACATCCTTTCAGGTAGTTGTGGAGAGACATTAGGTCCTGCTTGAGCCTCCTCTTCTCTGTGCTTAACAACAGCTCCCCTAGCTGTTCCTTATAACACTTGTTCTCCAGACCCCTCACCACTCCTCCTGCCCCTCTGTGGACATCATGTAATGCAAGAGAAATGGTACTACAAGAGAAAGTTGACTTACTTGCATGGCACATGTCCTGCTGGAACATTGGAGTCTGTGTTGTTTAATCAAGTTATGTCTAGATAACCTATCTGTTCAATGTCTTCTGTGCAATGCATTAACAACCAAGGCAATGTCCCTCCTTGCTCCAATGTTTCCAACAGCCATCTGCCCTGATTTTGATCTACTAAATCGTATCTGAATAAAGTTTATTTGCAATTCTAGTAAAAATCTTGTTATATTTTTCTCTTCATGCTGATTTCGTGAGAAGGCTTTTTCTTATCCTTCTAATTCTTCTCATTGAATTGAAGATCAAAAATGTTCTTTATTTTATTTCATTATGAGGCACAATGTGCTCTGCATCATTCCAGTTAAAATGATTATAGTAAGAAGGGTTAGTACTAAAGGAGCTATGTTACAAGCGTTGTGAGATTAAGGGTAAACCACACATGGTAAAAAATCACTGAAACTTTGGATCAAAAAGATGTTAAACAGCCCAGGATAACCTCTTCCAGTGAGTATTTATGCATTATAGCGTAAAATCCAAATAATCTCATCATATCCTCACTGATCTGTCAAGCCTGTAGCCAGAATTAAAGACTCTTGCTCCTGTATTCTTGCATGGGATGCTGTGAACAAGACACTGATATGCAAAATATAGAGAACATAAGGACGATGCTAGCTTGATAGGGATGCTGACAAAAGTAGGAATTTTGAGAATGATCATACATATATTGAGTAAGAGTCAACAAAGATACATCCTCTGGGGAAAGGGTAAACATGGATGGACTGTTTGAAAGGGGGATAGCATAGAAAAGAAAGAGATCTTGGAGTCAGGGCTATCTGTGCAGAGAGATCTAGGCTCAGTCTGGTAGAACATTTATTATGGTGCCTATGGAGATGTGCTGTCAGTTTTTTCACTTGCATGATGTATGCTGGTTTATGGAAAGCTTGCTTCTGATGAGATGATTGATAAGCTTTGGAAGAGTACTTGAAAGCTCAGGAGAGTAGTGAGGGTGACAGAGGCAGAGGGTATTTTGGATGAGTTTTCTTCCAGAATAGGTTGTACATATTTAATGATTCGATTACACAGAGTGCAGCATATAAAAAGCTCAAGTCTAGTGCATACTTTGATTTTAAACCCAATATACATTGAAATTTGCTTAGCAAAATGTTTCATCTATGAGGAAGTGTCAGTTGGGGGAGTCTGTTGTGTTTTGTTTAGTTTATATTGTAGCAAGTCATGACAATATTCAGGTCTGATTTATTTGCTTAGAAGAGTACCCATTTTTGGTGAGTATCATCTTTGGAATGATGAAGGAGGTTTTGTGAGTGCTCTGTGCAGATCAAATACACTGGAGTATCTGTAAATCATTACCTTTGGGGAGTGAGTTTTCTCGAGGCAAGTATGCTGATCTTTGGTTATCCTATTTAATAATGCATAGCAACACAGATGAGTGCATTCTTGCTCACAACAAACACCTAAACAAGTACACTCCAGACTTTCACCTAGTGCACAAAACAGCATCCCTGAAATTGCTTGGATTAAGCAACACACCCACTGTGTGTTGAATTCACACATGCAATCAATTCAGGACATAAAAATACAGCTATGACTGGGAAAAACTTTTCCCCAGGCCAGCTACTTCATCTTTCACAATTCAGCCCTGATACTCAGAGGAAACTTATAAAATACTTTCAAAAGACAAACCTGGGAACTAAAACTCGTAATTCTACCAGATTCTTAAAGTCATAGACCAAACATAGACCCAAAGAAATATTGTTTTATCAATGCAATAAATTAAATTCCTTCCTTCTCTTCCGATCCTGATGTAATTTCTCAATGTTTCTCATGATTTGGGTGATATTTCTTGCTCTTTTCCTAGACTGGGACCTAATGATCCTATCACCTATTCTCTTGCAAGCTGCATGCTCTGCTCCACTTGTGCTCATTAGACAATGGAAGCTCTTGCTTCCCATCTGGAGGAAAGACTGAGGCTTTTTACAAGCTCTGTCAGCTGGTCTAATAAAAGGCATCATTTCTTTAGTGAAAACTAGTCTCATTCACATGTTTGGACAGTTGTCCAACAGCTTACTTCTTTATGGCCTATTATTAAATCATCACAATCTTCTTATACACTAAATGTCCCCATGACCCAATTCATTATCCTGATAATTAGATTGCTAAGGAATATATAGCAACATTCTGATCCTCAGAATACTCTAATAGTTTCATGTTTTTATTTTTTCCTGGTTTGTTCCTTGCTCTGGAAACACCTTTCAACTTCTCATCATGAAATACCTGTAACAAGAATTCAAACTAACAAAGCCCACGAGCCGGGTTAGGACAGTGTCTTCCAGAAGCTCCAAGCTTTGCTGATGCCTGGTTTAGTGCTCTGCCTTTTAAACTTGTTTAGAAATCAAATCTTTGAACAGAGTACTAAAAAATACAGAACTCTGCCAGCAGGCCTTCCAGCTTATCATTGACACCAACATACCTAAGAGTAGTTACAGTCCTCTTTTTTCACTCTAAACATGCAAAAATATGTTAGTATTTTTTCTTCCTTGGCTGTTGCTCTGAACCCCAGATCACTTAATTTATCATTAGTTCCTATTTTCCTGAAATCTCTGTACAGGGAGAGGCCAAAATAATAAAGTCTTCAGGAATCTTCAGACAGAAAGATCATTGCAAAATTAGAGCTTCGGGCCATGATTTTTACAAGGACCTTTTAGTACAAGCAGCACTGCAAAGACCTGCAGTGAAGGACAGATTGCCTAGGACAGAACTGCTCAGAGATTTAATGGTTTTTACAGTGGCTGCCAGCTTAATGAAAAGATGCTGATTGATAAGCATCTGCCAAGAAAAGCTTGTAAGATAAAAACACAGCTCTGTGAACCTCCAAAAACATTAAGCCAGCAAATGCAAAGCATGTCTGTATTTCATAGTCAGAGGGCATTTTTTCAAAGGGAATATTGGATGGAATATTAGTGCTTTGCATCACTGGTGCTGTCAACCAAAATGATTAGCACTTTGATCTGTATGCAATTATGACTGCACATCTAATCAAGGGGATTTTTGTGCAGCAAGTGTGTTGAAAGTTGATTCTTTCTGTATGCATATAGAATGGAAGGTCCTTCTACTAAATCTCTTGTATATTAGGGCTTTACCTAATGATTGTAACTGTTACATAACTCACTCTGAAGTGTGAAATACAAAGAATGTTATGCCAAGACACAGGACAAGGATAACACAGCCTTTCTTGCTATAACTCAGGAGAGATGCTGGAGCTGGGAAGTCAGCCTGATTAGTGAGCACAACAAAGAAAAGATAATGGGCAATAGTAGTAGGCAACTCTATTCTGAGAGGTGCAGAGGAGCCCATTTACTGACCTGCCATGCCCTCTAGAGAGGAGTGCTGCTTACCAGGGGCTCGTGTCAGGGTTGTCACTGGGAGTGAGGTCTCATACAGTCCACTGATTATCATGTGCTGCTGCTGTTTCATGTGGGCACCAGAGGTGCTGCCAGGAGCATTCTGACAAGTATCAAGGGCTCCAGAGCCCTGAGAGCAGCAGTAAGGGACTCTGGAACACAGGCAGGTTTTACATCAGTCAAAGGGAAATGTGCTTGAGAGGACTGGTTGAATCTGGTGGATTAACAAATGGTTACAAGACTGGTGCCACAGCCAGGAGTTCAGCTGCTTAGACTTTGAGACTCATTTTGAGAAACCTGTACTGTGTGGGGCTGATGGGGTCTCTTTGTCAGAGAGGACAAACTGTTTACTTCAGTCACAGACTTGCCAAGAGGGCTTAAAACTAAAGTTACCAAGGGAGTGGAACCTCAATCCATCCCAAACCCAGCAGATTGATGCCAGGGCTACCAACAGATGCCTAGAGCCTGGAGAGAGATCACAGGTCAGCAGGAGAGCACCTGAAGAGTAGCACAGGAATTCACAGAATCACAAAATATTCTGAGTTGTATTACACCCATAAGGATCAAGTCCAGCTCCTGAGTGAATTCCCTGTAGGGGGATCAAACCCAGGCCCTTGGAATAACTAGCACCAAGTGAGATAATCTCAGGGTGATTCCAACCACTGCAGCCACCAATTCAGCTTCACTGGGGGCCTCTGTGCAAGCACACACAGCTTGGGGAATAAACAACAGGAGTCACAGACCCATACATACCAGCAGGGCTGTGATCCTATTGGCTTCAGGGAAGTGTGGTGGCATGGCTGCTGTGACTAGAGTGTGGAAATAGAAGGATACAGGGTCTTTAGGAAGGACAAGAGGGGAAACAAGGACGGGCTGTTGCCCTTTATGTCATTGACAAGCTGGAGTGTGTGGAGGTTCACCTGGGGATGGGTGAGGAGCTGACTGAGAGCTTCTGGCCAGGATTAAAGGGAGGACAGGGACAGGTGACATCATGGTGGGGTTCTGCTACAGGCTGCCTGACCAGAAAAACTGAGTATATGAGGCCCTCTATGGGCTGACAGGAGCCTTGTCCTGGTGTCCTCAAGCCCTGATCCTCATGGGAGACTTCAACCACCCCAATCTGTGTTGGAGGGACAACACAACAAAGCATAAGCAGGACTTTTGAGTCTTTTGACTTTGAGTACTTTTGACTTGTACTTTTTGGTCTGGAAATTAGTCATGAGCAGCCTTACTCTCCAAATCAGAAGCCACTCAAAGATCCTTCTTGCTGCTTGCCAAAGGGTTTTGATTATTGCCTGCCAGAAGAGATTATTCTCTGGTGAGATGGCATTTAGTGTCACCACTCCCCCAAACAGCCCTTTCACTGGGATGGAAAGCACATGCTTTCTCCATTCCTGAGAACTCTGTAATTCTAATTCAGAAACACATTTGATGACAGCTGTCAGCTCATCCCATGTAAAGGCTGACTGTTGCTCTCCATTTGTGAGTTCACTCAGTGATAATGATTGTTAGGAAAAGAGTAAGTTAATTCTATCTACCAAGATAACTAAAAATTAAATAATAATAACAACAACAACAACAATAATAATAATAGTAATAGTAATGGAATTAAATTTATTTCACTACATATTTAACTACAATGAACTGCCCCAAGAAATTGCAATGGGAAGATGTTTTATTGAATGTTGTTTCTGTCCAAATATCAGCTCTCTTCAGCTGCTAGCTCAGTATCTTTCTATGGTGGTTTTTCAACTTTTTTAAGCAAGTACAGTGAATGTCAGCCAGATTCCTCTGCTCTCTAAGCACTTTCCCAAAGAGAATGCATCTTAAAGAGCTGGTCAGAGGTTCTCTCAGCTTGTCAGAGTAAGGGAAGTTATTTCCAGATTCTCTCCAATTCCACAGTTCTGGATATGAACCTTCTGTAAAGAAGAGGTTCTGTTGTAAGTGCATTAAAAATTTAGGTAGCTCAAAGACTCTGGAAACATAGCCAGTGCAACACTGGGACTGGGCTATGAGGAAGTGTTCTCTGAAAGCAGAATTTTTCTATTATACAAAATGATTACTGGAGATAGTGCATTTTCAACACCCTGAGATTCCTTTGTCTTCCAATTGCTGAAACTTGAATGAAACAATCTTTTCAGCACTGGACTTTTCTTTCTCTATCTAGGATGAAGACATAATGAACAACAAGCAGAGTGATGAAATGAAACCTGACACAAAACATTCTACAAGAGAACAAGGTGTTTAAGGGTGCAATATCTACCTGATTTGTATGATTTGAGGGCTCCATCAACAATTACTCTTCATATTTGTAAGACTGGTCCTCCTCTGGAGATCTCCAAGGAGAATGAGCCAGAATACTGTATTTTGGTTTGCCAATGGAAAAAAATACCTGAGACTACCAAGGTGGCTAATCCAAACTAGGTGGTTAATGAGTAATGACTTAGCACTTGTCTGAGTGAGAAACAGCTATAAACTTCTCTGTGAGTATTTCTCCATATGAATGGAATTTGGTAAAATTGACAAAGATGTCCAAAGAGTTTTTTTGGTTTTTCTGTTGAAATGAAAGAAACCAAGAAAATTCTTTTATATGATAGAGTAATAGATATTAAATACAATCACCTATTGACAGAACCATTCCTGTGTTCCTGGCAAGAGAATGTCATTGCCACTGGCCTGGCTGTGAAACTGATGGAGGGCGAAACTACCACAGCCTCTGACAAAACTTTCATGTGGTTCCCTTCCTTTTTAAGCACCTGGATGAAACAGTGTGGAAGTGTTGGATACCCAGCAACATTGAAAGCATTTCCACAATGGCTGCTACTGCCTAAGCACTTCCAAAAGTGTAAGCATACATTTAGAAGGATTCATGGAAAGGAGAAAGAAGAAAATTTTAGCTTTGAAAACATGGAAAAATTCACAAATGAGCTCTGACTGCTGATGAGATCACACCAATCACATAGAAATACACAGCTATCTCTGAGAAATAACATTATAAATGTAAAGAAAGTTTAGCAGCAACTCCCATGGATTCAGCAGAAGGTGAACATTTTGAAAACATAACCTGAAATCCTGGATGCCTTCCTCTTGCAGCTGAAGTAGTTCATCTGAGGGTAACAAATACATGACAGAAACAAACCTCCATCATTAATTTCAGGTCCCTGTTATGTTAATCTATATGAGTAATTAAAGTTTAATGAACCTGAATTGTAATTAACTAAATTTGAATGTGCTAATATACCTTTTCATATGACATATTGTCTATAAATTACATTCAAAGTATACCTGTATTTTACAAAAAAATACCATTATTGATCACTTCACCTTGATAGTTTTATAAATCCCCTTGGTATTATCATTCCCAGTTTGTTTTATAGGCTTGAGATTTATCCTTGGGCCTTGTGGAAGTAGATGAAGCATAGGCTCTCCAGTCTGAAGAAGCCTCTATGAATTTCTGTGTCTAGAAGTATGGATAAATATATAGTTATGATCATTAGGTCTATTGAATCTGAGCTCACATAGACACATTTAGATTGTCCTTGATTTATTTATGTACAAACTAGGACACAGGATTCAGAAAAAAAATGACGAGTACAATCTAAAACTAAAGTTTGTTACTCTTTAAAATGGTGTACAGACTCTGCCCTGTAATAACAATATTCCTTGACACAAGAAATTAGTGATGACTTCATTTCATCTACCAGGAGGAAAAAAAAAAAAAAAATCACTGTTTCCCATGATCTTAGTTTCACAAAAATTGTCTTGAATCAGTGTCAGCCCCAGTTTGAGGTGACATTTACTCTCTCATTCAGACACTTCCCATCGTTCCTCAGTGCTGTTGTAAACCCTGAGAAATAGAGCTGCCAATGCATCTGAAAAAATAGATACCTACATAACTAGATGGGTACAACTGCCAGCTGTGATGCTGTTTCACATCATGTATCTATCATCCTTGAGAAAGAGAATTAAATATTCTTGGCTCAACCTCATTAGTTGTATTATTGGGAGGTAAAAAACGAGATTTAGTTTGTGGACTTTTGTTTTGGTTTATTTTTAAGAAGCTGCACAGAAGCTGTCTAACCCACAATTGATGGTAACCCTCCATCAACTGGAGCTACAATGTGCCCAAGAAATAAAAAAGCAAAATAATACAACAAAGTTGATGGAAACCCTCCAGTAAACTCCTGATATACAAGAAATGATTATTTAACTAGCTCTTACAGAATTGGGACCTAAAACAATTCACCTGAAGAAATTATCAAAGTGGGGAATTTGTGTCAAAAACATGGCTAGTGTCTAAGGGTCCTGGGAATCTGGGAGATTTAAATTTTGTGCAAAGCTATCAGCAAGAAGGTATTGAGGCAATAAGGAAAAAAAATCCAACAACAAAAAAAGAAAAAAATCCCAAACAAGCCCCATGTAAATCTTCAGATTTAAAGTCAGGGTAAGTCTGCCACCTTTTACTCAATGATATGATTAGAAATTTCCTTAAAACTTTGAAGGAACATTCTCCTCTGCCTACACTGTAAACACACCACTTTAAAAACAGGTTGGTATTTCAGGAAGGTGAAATAAGACCTATAAAATAAACTACTGTTAGACTTTGTCCCTGGTTTGGGGCTTTGCTTAGCATATCTGTAAAATGGGTGGCCTAAAATTGGAGTACACCATTCTGAGGCACAGCAGCTCTGTGTTGTCATTTTATGGAGGTCAGGTGAAAAACATCAATTGAACAGTCTAAAGTATGGTCTGTCAATGCATTTTTCAGTCACTTTTGAGGGAATTTCTGTCTAAAAGTTAGGATACATCACATAAAATTCAGCAAATTTTATGATTCTACTCTTGTGTGAAAGTCTGAGTCAAATAACAACACCCACAAGTGGCTGGGGTAGGCAGGCACTTTCAACAGATGTTCTCAGAAGGATGCTCACAAAGTAGGTGCCATATGGGCTTTGATTCTGGACACTCCTGAATGTCGAGGAAGAGTAGATTGTAATTTTATAACACACCTATAGTAAAAAAAAAACAAAAAACACTGCACATCTGCACTGTTCTGGAAAGCCAGAAAACATATTGATAATTAATTGCAAATCTGCTTCTATTTGGAGGAGGTGATGGAAGGCAGCAGCCTCATTAGCTTCCCTCCTGCGCAGCCATCAAGGAAAGCAGAGCTCCTTGTGTCACTTCTGTCTCACCTACTGACAGGAGGTGCTATGTGTGAAATAGTTCTCAGAATTATGGCTTCAAAGGACAGGTTTCAACAAGACCAAGCAGTGAATGTGTAAAGGAAACAGGCTCCTCTCTTGGCCTAGGCTGTGTGATATGAGTGACAATCCTGTCACTCCCTGCTAAATACCTGAAAAATCTGACTCCAGTTTCGTGAAGTTTGTCTTGTAGTTTTGTCTGTGACCTTCCTACTTCTTAGGGCCAGACAGCAGAAGCAACTAATACTTTTTCCCACCCCCTTTTTTGTTAAGAGGCTGCAAACCCTTTACCAAGAAAAGTCAAAGATATTTTAGTGTTATACTTGAAAGAATTCGTGAAGTTCTAGAAACTACTTTTACTGTTGCCGTTATTACTTAAAGGCATGTGATTTGATTATTATCTGAGAGAGACCAGGAGACTATGGCACATCCTTGTAGATAGGTTCAGCACTCAACATTTTCATGCTTTTTGTCATACCGGTCTGGCAAAGGTATGTCAGGGACCAATTCCCAGTAACAGCCTCTAAATATTGTAGACCAGGGCATCTGCTTGGTAACTTAGGCAAACATTAACAGAAAAATTGAACCTAAATATTCCAGGAACACCTATAATTCTCTAACTAGTTCATCAAGAAGTACAAAGGATGAAGAAAATCTATTAAAATTAAAAATGCAGGTCTGTTGGTTTTTTTTTTTTTTTAATGTTCCTGATTTTTGATGGTACATGATACATATCTCTCAGTAATAGAGGGTGATGCTCAATGTGCACCTTTGTGAAGAGGCCAAATTCTCTCTTAAGAAGCTGCAAACATTTTTCAATAGGGCATTGCAAAGGAATAGTCTTCATGTATGCAAACTCTGCCCTTTTTGCTCTTTCTGTGACCACTTGGAGAACCCGAAGTTTTCCTACATCATGGATTTGTGACTTTATATTGATTTTCTTGCTGCTTTTCATATCTTTTGTTTGTGTGTTTTTGTTTTTCCTGTGAACAATTGTTCTTTTCCTGTATTTCTAAATCAATCCCTATAACAGTAATTTTTCTCATAGCATTCAATAAACTAATGATTGTGCAATTCTCTGCTCATTTCTCCCCTGCTTTTAATAGCAAATTCATGTTGTCTGAAGTTACAATAAATTATATATATTATACAAATCTGCCTGTGTAAAAAATACGTACAGACTTCAGTATTGACACAAGATGAAGAATAGTTTAAAATCGTGCTGGAAATAATTTGTATTTGCACAGTGTATTAGTCCTACATGGGCTGTGCTTACAAAAACAACAAAGCACAGTGTGTCTTTAAATTCTGATTTTCTAAAAGCAAAGCAACTCAAATAGTCAATGAACTTTTAAGAATAACAACTGCATCCAGTTCTGAGGCCCCCAAGGTAGGGAAGATGTGGAGCTACTGTACTGAGTACAGAGGAGGGCCGCTATGTGGATCAGAGGGCTGGAGCACCTTCCTCTGGAGATAGACTGAGAGAGCTGGGGCTGTTCAGCATGAGGAAGAGAAGGTGCCAGGGAGAAATCTTATGGAAATCTTATTATGGAAATCTTCCAGTACTCAAAGCTGGGGCTGTTCAGCATGAGGAAGAGAAGGTGCCAGGGAGAAATCTTATGGAAATCTTATTATGGAAATCTTCCAGTACTCAAAGGGGTTTTACAAGAAAGATGGAGAGAGACTGTTCACAAGAGCATGTAGTTATAGGTTAAGGCTATCACTATGAATCCTTCAAACTGAACTGGCTTGAAACTGAAAGACAGCAGGTGTGGTTTAGATATTAGGAATTCCTTTCTGTGAGGGTGGTGAGGCACTGGAACAGGTTTCCCAGAGAAGCTGTGGATGCCCCATCCCTGAAAGTCTTCAAGGTCAGGTTGGACGGGGCTCTGAGCAACTTGGTCCAGTGCAAGGTATCCCTGCCACAGGAACTAGACGAATTGGAACTACATGATTTTAAAGTCCTTTGCAACTCAAGCCATGCTATGATTCTATGATTCTATGATTCTATGATTCTATGATTCTGTGATTCCATGATTCCATGAAATGTGGTCTTGGAAACAATTATAGACATTCTTAGCTCCGCATACAGGTAAAGTTTAATATTGTCATTGGCTTTACAGCCTTACTCAGAAGAAGCTGAAGAGTATGATACTTCTTTAGCACCCACTGTACTTTCCTGTGGAAACATTGTGGGAACAATTTTGAGGTGCTCCAAAACATAGGGCCACTGCTGCACTTTATGGCAGCCTCAGCAGTCTTTGTTTCTACTTTTTGTTGGGGCCCTGAGAGCATCAAGAGACTCTGCAGTGTCTCTGCCCTTCCTGGAGCTCTGGCTGTGGGTGCTCAAACCAGCTCTGAGATGATGTGGCCAGGCTGTGTGAGCAAGAGCAGTGGGAAGCCATGGTCCCTCCACTTGGGAGCCGTGCTGGAGTTGGAGCCTGTGCCTTCAGCTGAATTGAGGATAAACCAAGGATTGTGCCTGGCCATGAACCGTGCTGATGCTTCATGTTTTGTCTTGGCAGCAGCTGAGCAGGAGCAGGGCTGTGGAGGGCTGGCTCTCCAGGGATGGTCTGACCCACCGAGCACTCCCAGCATTTGACCCCTCAGGTACTTAGGATGGTACCATCTCTTTTGTTCAGCTAAAAGCAAATATATTTACAAGATCTTTACCCTCTGGAATATATATCTTCTATTTTAAAATACAGTAAATAAACACATCTTTGATACGGGACTGTGGAGATCAAGCTTATAAGGTGAAGCAATTTTCCCATTATAACAGGAGAATGAAAATAAATAATATGTAAACTCCTCAAGGACAGCATATAATTATATTGCATACTACAGAGGACACTCAAGGCTACTGCATGATAGATGGAAAAGCTGAATGAGCTCATATTAACTCTTATCTCTCAAGCAAGTTTAGTGCAATGATTGTCCAAAGTCCATTGTGTTGTTGGGAAAGACAGCAGATGAAATTATCTTGGATTTGTAAATTAAATTGCACAATTTTTCAAAACAATAGCTGAGTGTTATGGTAACTGAAAGGATATATTTGCTTAGCAATTATGACTTAACCAATCAGTGAACAGTAGGTTCTAAAATAAATGCACATATACAGTAAGCTGACAAAGAGAAAATGGCCAGGGAACAGAAATTGTAAGGACTGTGTGCCATTTAGTCAGAATCTCACGATTTAAGAGCTAGATAAGAACCTGCCACACCTTCTTTCAAGTGACCTATTGGGCATTAGGTTTGTGGGTTCACAGGCAGTACAAGGTAGGCACAGGAGGAAGAATTCACTCCATAAATCATTTGGAGTCCAGCTTTTCCAATAGCACTCCTGAGCCATACTTAGATATTGCAGAGGATACAGTATGAGCTACTGTTTATTCAGCTACTGAATTTCATTTGGACCAATGGTCTAAGACCTGCCTTCCTCAGAACATATTTTTATGGAGAAAATAAAATCATTCACGTTCAGATCATCCAAATGTAGAGAAAGAAAAAAATAGATTGATGCTTTTCTCACTAGACCCAACTGAAAATTCACTTTTGCATATTTCTTATTTTGAATAGTTGCTAAGTACAGTGGTGCTTCAGAGCTATTCAAAGATATGCACTGACTTGAGGGGTCTGTTCTGACAACATATGTTTCCATTATGATATATTTAATGAACTTTTCACTAAATTTCACCGTTCAAACTACTTGATCAAATACTTTACTGCATACAATTTCTGTCATCTATTTACAAAATAAGACCGTAACTTCCTGGGAGAATATTGCAGAATGTGAATCCTACTGTTGGTGTGATTACCTTTTCTTTCACAGGTTTTGTAAATTAATACAGAAATCAGATAATAAAGAGATGCAAGCAGAGGCTTAAAACAAGTCCTTCAGCTATCTGGATGATGGCTGCTGCAGAAGAACTGATAGAGGGTAGAAGAAAGCAGTTGTTGAAAGTGTGCTTTGTTTCCTTCCTAGGCTACTTGTTTTTATTATGGCATGCCTTTTTTTTTTTTTTTAAGTCAAAAAGATATAGTCAAAAAGATATTTTTCATGAAATATCTATGGATTTTTTTTTTTTTTTTGCCATTCCCTAAAAGAAGGGGCACCTTTCCCTTTTGCTAATGAGAAGACATTACATTCTGTATAATTTGATTTATATAAGAATCTCTGTGAGGTTGTAGCATTTTAGGGGTCTATGACAGAGACACAAAGGCCATTGTATGTCACACGTTAAAAAGTGATTGCATACATATTCATTGCCTTGTATTTTTTACATAAGAGGAAATATCCCATCTGTCCCCCTTGCTGCAGTTTACTTTCCCTGGTTTTTATTCTCTATTTTAAGTGAATAGTGAAAGTGACATGCCAACAGTATAACACTGCATAGATTGAAATGAAACTATGCTGCATAAACTAAACAAATATAAGAGTGTTTAGAAATAGAAAAGCATTGCTATTCTCTCCTTCCTCAAGCAGTTCATGCTGACATGGTAACATCAGCTGAATCCAAGTGCAAGATTTTATGCAGGCTCCTCGGAGCACACTGTTTTGCAATTTTTGAAATGTTCAAAGGTCTGACATGGATGTCCCCTGAGTCTCCTGGTAGCTATGTTCCTACAGAGACAATGAGGATTTTACACAAAGTTTAATACAGAGTTCAGAGAACTGCTGTGTGGCTGTGCTATAATTAGAGGAAGGGTTCACTTAAAATTAATTCATGCAACAGAAGCCCTGAAGCACTAGACAGTTTGAAGGCCTCCTAAGAATGAAGTTTCACTCAGCATAAAGGTAGCACTGGTAATCCTCACAGCGCCAATACAATCACATACAAAATGCATTTTTATGTTATTGAAAAAGTACTAAAAAAATCCAGCTGTTCCATATATCTTCCTTGGCTGTCTCAGGATAAGAACCAGAGTCAAAAAAAAAAGCCAAAAACAACAAACCATACATCCGCCCGTTTAGTTGTGTTTAGGTGAAGGTTGGTGCCAAAGGCCAAAATTACTTTCCTTACAACTCTGCTTTGCACCTGGAATAATTTAATAGGCCTCTGACTTTTTATTAATTTAACTTTAAAATTCAATTCCCCAATCAAAGGCATCACCCACTTCCTTTGCTTGATCAGATCATCTGAAACATTTACCCTCCATGCTGTCTTTGACAAAACAACCAGTCACAGAAGCAAGGACCAGTAAATGGTATGGCTAAGATGCTCCCTTGTCAACGTTCTTCCTCTCCCCCTCTTAGACAATGATTCTTGATGCCTTCCTTTCACCATGATACAGCATTAAGAGAGAGAGTAGAAAGTGCCCTTCCTCAATTTAAATAACTTGTAGCACAATACTAAGAAAGCCTTTCTAGAAAGATGTAGGTTACAGGACAGCAGATGTGATTCTCCCACTTTCATGACAAGTGTTTAGCAGGCTCTTTTCTGAAAGGGAGAGCAATTCTCACCCAAGCCTTGCCCTCGAAAGAAAGCAGTTGCCATAACCATGTTTTTGAAGCAGGACAATCCCTTTGCTGTGTCTTAGAAACGCTCTGAGAAGATCAAACTCTCCTTCTGATAGATCCTTGTTGGACACCAAGTCCATCTAGGCACTGAACTACGTAGCTGTGCTAAGGTTATCATAACCTGGTCACATAAAAAAGGGAGAACTCTTGCACCAGAGAGACTTCGAGTTAAAAAACAAAACAAAATGTGTTTTTTGATTGAAGACTAAGCAGCTGCCCTTTGAGTGGAGGAAGAAGAAAGGAATTCAAATTGCAGATTTGAACCTGGTGCTTACCTTTGACATGAAAGCATATGTCCTATTTCTGGATTTTATTCAAAACCTCTGTCCACATACACAATTTCAGGGGTGAAGACCCTGCAACCAAAATTACATATGAAGAAACCAGGTTCCATCCTCAGCACTGATGCAAATCCAGCAAAAGCTCTTCTGCCTTTTTACGCCCCTGACATAAACTAAGAAAACAAACAACCAGAAGTTCACAGGAACTGTGGGAACAGCATGATGTCAGTTTGGTGGGATGAGCTTTTCATACCCTCAGTCCATACAGCTGTCAATGCTGGCATGGGCTCCCTTTCTGCTCTCAATAAGCAAGATAATCTGAGCAGTGGCTCAGGACACAAAGCAGCAAGAACGGAATGGGCACAAGAAACAGTAGTGAAGTTTTTATAAAAAAGTGAAAGGAAAATAAGATGAAGGGAAGAACCGGCCAAAGGGGGGAGTACTTCTGGGCATGCTTAAGTGCCAACATATAGCGTTGTCCTGCACACTGTCTCTAAGAGCCAAATGGAAAAGGAGGAAATCACATTGTCATTCTGCCTCCAGGCAAGCAGGATTTAGGAAATCAGTGAAATTCAAATGCAAGAAAAATCCATTTCATGGTGTCCGCTACATGGATCAGAGATTAGGAAGGGCAAGGAGAAAGACAGAAGTCATGACTGACACTTTGAAAATGTATTTGGGCCATGGAGGAGGCAGTGTGAGGAGAGCTAAATGTTATCTTTAGCTGGAATGGCTGTGCAAGCTTAGCCTGAGCAGTAATTTCCAAACAGTAAACCATTGGCTGTCCCACCATCAAAGACAGACACTGGCACATACACACACACTTGACAGTGAACATGAGAATAATTCATAACAGGGAGCTGAAAACTGCCAGGTCATCCTAAATCCTACAGCTGTTCAAGAAGAGGTGCAAACTGTGAACTTCTACGATTGGAATAATGATCATGACCAGCAGTCCTGACATCCGCATTCTCTCAGGCTACAGTGGGAACAGAAGATACTGAATTTGAGCAGTGTGACTGGGATAAATGAGAAGTGACATGCTCTAGAGAATGTATGCAGGTATAGACAAGGTCATCAGAGCGCTCCAGCTTATCCTTCCTCAGCACCTTGCCCCCAACAAAATTGGCTGACCCCATATTTAAAAATGGTGAAAGGAATGTGCTTATATACAGCAGCACTAACTTGACTTTGAAGCAGAGTACAATGGTATTTCAAACACTATTTTAAGACTATAAAAAGCATAAAATAACTCAGGAGCCAGCTTAAAATGTCTGGTGAATTCAAACCTTTATGCTCATTTATGCTTTATATATCACTAATTCCTGGGTTTTAAAAGGTGCTCCCCTACATATATGTTTTAGTATTGTCATATTAGATTATTATACTCTTACAATTATACATCATATTGTAATTAAAAATTAATATGTTATGAGGAACCTATACATGTACCCTTAGCATCCAGGGCAGGCTGGATATGCTGCTCCCATGAATTCATTTGCCTTTCCCTGCATTTGTTCTGCATTTGACTGTATATGAGGCAAGATTTTTTACAAAGTAAAAACCAACAATAGAAAATAAGTAAACAAAAAGACTAGGTTCTATACTTTAAGTGCAAAAGCAAGACCATTTTCATTAATTACTGCATATTAAGATTTTCTTTTCTCTTCCATTTCCCTCTCCTCTCCTCTC
>VXAC01003084.1:283481-317435 GCA_013399225.1 Rhipidura dahli
TCTCCTCCCTTTCCCTCTCCTCTCCTCTCCTCTCCTCTCCCTTCCCCAACATTTGGCTGATGTTGGTAAACTTTAAGGAAAAGTATCATACTATTATATTTTAATATATTTCAAGATTCACCTCCTGTAACACACAAATATTACTTTCATACCAAGATATTTGCATTTGCAATGCCCTTAAATGCCAATGCTTCATTAAACATGATTCTGCAAATGCTGCTCAGCTTTTCCCAAAGCCGAGAACAAGTCTAGGCATATACTTAAAACTAACAAAACTAATGAGGTTATATGTAGAAGAGTTAACCTTCATTGATGTAAAAGAGCATAGAATGATTCAAAATGCTATCTGAATATTAACAAATGTATTAGTAGTCTCTGGAGAGAACTCATATTCCTTGCAAAGATAAGGGGCACTCTCAGAAACAAAGGTTTAAGTGAAAAAAATCTGCAATATTGCAGATGAGCTTGGGAAATGTTGAACCTGGAGTGTCTGACTCGGTCATGCCACTTGCTGTCTCCATCTAATCACATTTCAGAAGGTCAATGTCCCTTGTACAGCACCTGAAAGTATTTGTGGCCATACCTGGCCATGAAATTCGGTGGTCAACACACTTTCAAAGGGATTGTTGCTCTCCTTAGTTTGAGTTTAACCTCTTACCTCTCAGTGCAAAGTGATTCTCTGTTTTGAGAAATGAAGACTTCCTTGGTTAGAAAGGTTCTCTAGACCATCCAAATGTAACCTCTGCAGTCAGGATCTGAACACAGGACACCACTAGCCACTATCCTCATTGCTTGAATTCACAAGACTTAGTTTTAAGTTATATGACAAATAGCTTTGCTCTCAACCCAATCCATGTCAATAGCTTGACAATTAGCAGAGCCTCCAAGGAAACAAGAATGTATTTGGAAACCAAATACTCAGAAGGCACTAGAGGCCAGGGATCTTTCTTCATATGACTGCTGAAATTACAACACACTTAAGTAACAGCTGGTATCACTTTTTCCACATGTGCTTTGTATTAGAATGGAAAGCTCTCTCCATCAGGAAATAAAATATACTCTCAGTCTTCACCTGTTCCTGCTGCTGGCTGACAGAGAACATCCTGCAGCCACACTGCTGAACACTCTCACCATCAACAACAGGGACACATCCAGACTTCCATTTGGAAATTATCTGTTGATGGTGTTGATGCTCAAACCATACCCAGAAGTGATGTAATGATGAAGGCACAGACTCAGACCGGCAGGGAATCGGAGAGGTTTATTTAAACAAACAAGCAGGTTTTATACACTTCTTCAAGACCCAGTATTTCCTTATATGATATTTTTCACTAAGTGACCTATCACACACTGCCATGTCAGTAAGACACCTTCTCAATGTCCCTATATGGGGCTGAACACGCGCTGCCCACGCGTCCAGCAGCTGCTGGCAGGCTCCTCTCTGCAGGGCTCTGCTGTGGGGCATCTCCTCTGCCCAAGGTCAGGCAGAGACAAGCCTCTCTGTGCTGCAGTGGCATTCTGCAGGCATGTCTCACAGCCTGCAGCCCAATTCCATCCCAGCTCTCCCCACACAGAAGTGTTGAAGACATGAAAGGGGCATTAGCATTGGCTAAAGCTGTGCCAGGTCCATCCTATGACATCAACAGCACAGGTTAGAAGCACCAAGAAGTAATCCCTAATACAATGTATTTTAATTACACAGGAAAGCCTTCAAGGGCAATTTGGAAATGAGAGAATTCAGTATTTCTCCATTGCCTGTAGAGAGGGACCAGGAAAACAAGGCTTAGTGAGGTGCCTATCATAAAGAATTATGGATCCAGGCTTGGCTGACTACTTTGGGACAGGAGGCAGCAGATCAGGATATTACAGTGCATGTGGGGCTTCTTGAGATGGAATACCGAAGACATTTTGCTGGTCCAGACTGAAGATTTTTACTTCTGCTTATATTTAGAGTGGCCCAAGTCACAACAGGCCCAAGCACACCACACACTTGGATTCGGTTCATGACTGTGCTTTGTCAGATTCAGAAACTACTTTCTACCAGTGATTGGATTTGGCAGATGTTTTCTGAAACTCTGTCGCACACCTAACATGTCAACCCTGCTGGCAGGTGCTGTTTTCCCTCCAGGACAGGTTTTGCAGCCTATGCAGAGCTTTGTGCCAAAGCTGACAGCCTGCAGTCCTGCGACTGCAGCAGAGATGCACCTCAGGGAGACACAGGTAAGATGCTTTCCACCCCAGTCTTATCCATTTATTTTACTGGACAAATGGATTAACTAACTCTGAAGTACTAAAGGTCTCCTTGGGTAGCAAATTGCCCTTAACTTCACTGGTTTCTATGAGAACTGACATTGCTGAGCAACTCCCCAGTTTTGCTCAGCACCTTGCAGGACTGCATCCTGAAGGATTATCATGGGTGTGAACTGAATACAAACAAAGCAAGACCCATGACATGAAAATTCTATCGCAGATAATGTCTTTTAAAGGTGTGACAGAAGCAAATGCAATCCATTGCAAAATATGAGAGAAGATTAGACACCTTGTCTTGACATTCACTTCTGTCAGAAAGATCACACATGGGAAGAATAAATCTGTAGCTCATATTAACTAAGCTATGAGCATTCTGTTAATTATAGAGACATGACCTTCCTCAGAGCCACATCGTCTGGTCTTGAACACCCCCAGGGATGGGGAGTCCACAAACTCTTTGGGCAAATTATTCCAGTGCCTCACCACCCTTATATTACAGATTTTCTTCCTAATATCGAATCAAAATCTACCCCCCTTCATCTTAGAAACATTCCTCCTTGTCCTACCACTACAGGCCCTTGTAAAAAGTCCCTCTCCAGCCTTCTTTCAAGCTCCCTTTAGGTACCACAAGGCTACATTGTAAGATCCTCCCAGAAATTTCCCTCTGCCTCTGACTGACCGAGATTGATCTACATAGCAAGATCTCATATAACTATGTTTTTATTCCTTTCACAAGGTAAAACAGGACACTTACTAGTGTAGTCTGAACATTTATAAATAATATAATGATAGCTTGAGGAAGTTCCCCATTTATTAGACAATAATTTTCAGGCTAATTTCTGAGGCCAAAAGCTTCACAGTTTATTAGAGAAGGATAGGATTAGAACTGGTAAATTATCAAGAAGCAACCTCAAGCTATTACTAGGATGAAATTTTAATTAAATTATCAATTTCAAAGACATTAAGAAGACTTGCAAAAATGAGCCATCAGATTAGAAAGGAAAAGCTTAACAGTTAGTTTAAAATCTAAGCCTATTTTTTGGCTTATTTTCTGTTGTTCTTGCTCTATTTTCTTCACATTTTCTGAGTGTATTTTCCTTTGCTTTCATTCTCTTTATTTCATTCTCATTTCTCCACTCCCCAGCTTCAGCCAAGCCCTTGCTGGCTCAGGAAAGTGCAATATATTTGGAATGGGTTATTCGTGGAATATACTTTGTTGTAAACCTTCTCCTAGAGCTGTCTGCTTTCACCAGTCATGCAAAGCATCAGGGCAACAAGGTTTTCTAGCTCCTTCATAACACCATTTTTAGACACGTAAAATGGAAATTATACGAATATTCCTTCATTATTTATCAGCTGAGCTGGGACAGAAATGCTAGAAGATTTCCAAATAAGACAAAATACTGCCAACAAAGGAACACATTCGCAAAGCATTAGTCACCTGCAGTTCTCACAGTGCTATAAAAAGAAAAATTATTAGTCTCAAACACAAGGCCAAAGCTGGACGAACAAAGTGGGAACACGGCTTTTAAAAAGCCATGTGGAAGACTGGTGACAGGGTCAGAAGCAGGGTATTTGACTAAATCATCAGGCTACTTCCTCATGTCCTACACCAAATAGCCTCTCCTGGCAAAAGTGCTACTTGCTTGGTACAAGGGCTTAAAAAAGCCCAATATGAGTTTTGTCTTCTCAAAAGCATGTATAAAAAAACTGAAAAATGCGGCACCAAATATACACACACACACACACGTATGTGTTGTGTGTTATTTATTATCACGAATTTCTCTCCCAAATATTTTGAGTATTCTAGATTAAAGGAGATGAAAGACCAGGAAATACCTTAACATTGGGAACACAGGTTATAGCCAAGTAATGAGAAATTTCAGTATGTCATAGGTATGAGATACTGTGTACTGCGTACATGCACTACACAAAGGTGGCATTACTGTGAAATATCACCCTTTCTCTAATTGTCCCTTCTCAGCTCTCCCTCCAAATCCAAACACCGCTTCAAGAAAAGCTGGCATTGGTGTGCAACAGTATCTGTACAACCTTCTTCTTTTGACTGTCCTGCACAATTCAGTTAAATATTACTGATGCACTGAAACAGGAATAAATACAGTTTATTTCTGAAATAGGTTATACTTGTGTTTTGAATGTTTATTTGCCTTTTTGCCGATTTTCAATTTTTAATCATGTGCAATGACACACTACTTTGAAAAGTTCTGCTAAACTAAATTTATTCCTTTCTCTGCATTCCAATAAATGAAAAATACCAAGAGATATCTTGCAACTTTTTTTTTTAAATTAGAATGTTTTGCCTGTGAAATTATATTAACTAAGGTGCCCAAAGATTTTTAATGGCCCAAGTGTTGTCTGAACTCCTAAATAGCTCCTGTAATTTATATCATGGATACTATTGCTTATTTGGATAAAAAGTTATAAACTAGTTATGCTTTTTATAATTATTATTATATAAATTATTAGAAAAAAGGTAATGCAAATAATTTAGCCAAAATGTTCTAAATTATGAGCCAAAAATATAACAAATTAATGGAGTATTAGCAAAACATTACATAAAATGCTCTAGGCATGGCATAATTTTGTAACTAACAGTGCTGGCACTCCACTTAACCAGGGCAGTATAATGCAATATATCTATGTTCAGTGCTAAATAGATTGCTGAGATTTGTACAGACTATAGTTTAGGACATTAATTGATTGCCAGAAGAAATTAATTAATGAATAAAAATGTTACTGCAGTCACCCCAGGAATGGTGTTGGAGCATTTTCTCTCGATCACAGCTGCCTGCCAGTTTGCATTGGTTCCTAGTCCTGTTCTGTACCTTCCTGGCCTAAGTCAGATATGCAGCCATTGGTGGTGCTGGCCCCATTTCACCTGAGGGCACCTGCAGGAACTGTTCTGGAAGTATATATAAGAGCATCTAGCTCCTAGCTGTCTTTTTGGAAGGGTCTCGGGCCTTTCTCCTCTTGCACCCTTGGACCAGTAAAGAACTGGCATGTCCTGGGAGTTCCGGAGTTGCTGAATTGGTGTGGCTTGCTTGGTGCTGCTGAAGTCTGGCTGCTCCCCTGCACACCACTCACCCTGGGCACAGCAATTGCTCAGCCCTGCACACACACATCGCATTTGGTGTTTACAGGGTACACAGCTGTTTTCTTGCTCCTCTGCTTAACAGCAGTGAGTCCAATGCTTGTTTGTATAAAAGTCCATTGCCTCGTGAGTGTGCCATTTACACCGGTATTTACTGTTATAAAGTCACAGCTGCTCTGCACATGGGCAGTGGAATTATCATATGGGACAAGATAACATGCAATATGCAGTTCTCTCCTCTGTCAGACTAGAAAGTTACAAAATATGCCACAGCTCCAGACTGAGCTTCATCTGGACTCCGTAACAAAACCTGCAGGGCTTATAAACCCATCAAAATAATTTAAACACATTTAAAACAAAAGATAATAAACTGAAGTACTTAGCTATCATTAAAAGGTGAATAAAAGGCTGTAAGGGATGCAAAGAATTGAATAAATCTCTGAATCTTCATAAAAAGTCTATGGGAATAAGTATCCATGAGTGCATAAAGCTACTCTATAGTTACATCTTAAAAACTCATTCATTTAAGAGCTCTATGAGGAAATCAACCCTGGTTACCCGACATACAACCAATGAATGTCTGCTTGCGGTATGGAAAAGAGACCAACGTCCTAAGGATGTCTGAAAACAAAGTACCCAACAACCAAGCCATTCATAACCTAAGCTAGGAAAGAAGAACATACTTGAAACTGCAATAAAGCCTCCTCATTTCATACAAACTGCTTCTTGTGCAATACTTCTGTTCTTGTGAAATAGCTCTGACAGTAACAAGCAATCCACAGTGACTCATTCATTCATTTAGCAATTTGAGCAAAGAAGACATAAAAAGAAATGGAAGTAGTCACATAAAATCATGTTCTTTCCAAAGTCTGTCAACTGCAAACTCCTAAGGAGTTTTTCCCAGTTTTTATCATGCTTTTTCTTCACTCTCCATGGCCCAAGCCTTGGCTGACCCCAGCTAACTCTGGATTCCTGAGTGTGTGCACTCACTAACTTGCCCAACCATTGTTATGTTCATGAAGGGAACACCAGCTAGGTAGTAGAAGCACTTCTTGTTTTTGCTGTTCTTTCTCTTTTCTGAAGTTGATCTCTCAACCTTATCCTACTCCCTTTAATCTACTTCCTTAGATCCTCACCACCACATACTCAGTCACACTTTCTGAATTTCACTGTGCAATTTCTTGTCCATAATGTAGTCTGATTTCCTATCTTGTGAGCAAGTCTTGTTCATGCATTAAATGGCATCTGAGGAAGCAGGGAAGACTCACGCTCAGAACTTTGCTCTTACTGGCAGGTTAATACCTGTTCAGAAATTCAAAAATACTAAACATTACTTTAGTTTTAAGATACCCGCAGATCAGTGTCATTTTTCATCCTGCACTTGAAACTGGATTTGTCAGTCAGCAAAGTGTTAGAGTACAACCTCTTACATTACATATTGGACCCAGAGGATTTAGTTTTGTGGCTAAACACCTGGATGCCATGTTGCAGTCCAGTGCTGAGGTTACCCTCCATGCCTCTACACCACTCTCAGTTTACAGTGCTGAATGCCCTTTCCACCAAAGAAAATGAAAGCTATTGAGCTTGTCTCAGAAATCTGCTCTTTCACTCCAGCAGTCCCTACCTTTTGCTTCTCACTGAATCAATCTCAGCTGTTAGAAAACTTAGAAAATCTTAAGTGAGGGGTAACTGCAGTAAACAGGAGGCAGTAAGCATGGGAGTTGGCATAGGGCAGGGAGATAGGAATGCCAACTGCAGGAAGAATGGATGCCATAAACCCTGTGAACTACAGGAGAAGGGCGTGAACCAGAAAAGCAAGAAAAAGGGAAATTCCTCAGTCACCTCAAATAGTTGCTGCACTTCTAGAGGAAGTGATTCTGGGACAACCCCTTCCTCATATGATCAGCACATGCAATTTGCAGCATTCCCTGAGGACCTCAGGGCCTCTCATTTCTTTCTCATTTAAGGGAACCGCACTATTCATCCTCTCAACAGCCCAGATGGTATAATTATAGTATCTGATGATAAAAGAATTGTTCTGCTAGTATCTCTTTTTCTCCCACTTTAGGGGAAAAAAGGTATTGGTTAGACTACAATTATTCTTGTGCAGCTGCATCTAAAGCTAAGCTTTAACTGCTCTACATAGAAAACAGAAACATCAGGCACCTCCAGAAGAAAGCTCTGAGATTTTAGCTTATGAAGACAGCTTGTTTTAGCAGAATCTATATAAGCATGTGCCAGTGACAGGGTACCCTCTGTGCTCTGCACACAAATTGTTGTAAGCAACTGTCTTTGCATGAAAAACACACTTTTGACAACTGAATAAATCAGACAGCCAGATCATAATAGATATGGAATATTACTTCTCTTTTACACAGGGGAGACTTGAGGCAGTTGCCTGAGGCCAGCAAGTTACTGTAACACAGCTGGGAACTGAATCTTGTATCTTGAGTCCCATGCAAATAAAAAACCAATATCCTTTCACTAAGAATCTCACCCAAAGATATTATGATATTATATGGCTATTTTTCTGCATCTGTGGTGCAACAAAATATGCACCTGTAAAGATGGAAAAACGGGGGGAAAGGCTTATGGGAAACATTTATGAATAGCATAACATCTCTATAATACCATGAGTTGTGGTTAATAGTAAAAAAAACCCCCAAAATTTCAGAACTAGACTCAAATTTTCCACATATCTTACACTACTAGGTCTCCAGTAGCATTAGATTCCCATTATATACTGAGATTATTGATACTAAATGTTCAATTCATGTTTTTTCTCATTTAAAATGCTTTTCAGCTGTTGCTGTCATGGTTTTATGTAGACAGCATGTGAAGTATTCTTATCACCCATATGTTAGGCTTCTCTATTATTTTAATATATTTTGGAAAATCTGTTTAGGGCCTAAACCAAAGCTCAAAAATCACAAATAAGCCCCAGTATTCTAATACTCTGCACATGCTACAGGTTAAAAATTTTATGAAATCTCAACTGAAGAAAATATTGAGTGCATAGAGTTGAGCACATGAATTCTGTATCATATGACAGTCTTACCTTGTAGGTTTCAAGCACTGGCAGAAAAAAAGGAACAAAACCCCCTATATTTTGCATTCTCTGCTTGTTCACTTTCTAGTCATAGGTTTCTTAACTGAAGGCTGAATATGGGCAGAGTAAGAAACTTTTATAATCATGCTAAGTATGAAAAATTTGCAGGCTAGGCCTAAGGGGTTTTATATGTATTTCAATTAATCTTAAATACTTAAATTTTTATATATTTTTCATCAATACCGACTTGGCACAGGAATGTACTTAAGATTCCAAATTACATAAAGAGATCTAAATAACTGTGAATGTTGAGGACAATATAAATATAATTGAGAAAAGCACATTTTTTCAGTATCATGAATTGTTTTTTTCCTAACAGATTTGGTTGTACAACATTTAGTAACATATTACCACAGAGAAAGTTTGTTTAAGCATTACATTTTCAGAGAGATAAAAGTATGAATTGATCTGCCTAAAATTATCAACAACCCCTTTGTATCCCCCCTATACTTCTACATATTACATATATTCCAGATGCACCTACGGGATGTGCGATCCCTCTTTCCTTCCTGATACAAATAAAAGAAAAAATATAGATCCCTATAATGAACAAAGACGTATTTAAATTCAGGAGAACACACTTGCTAAATAATAAATTGCTAAAATTGATAGCCTGATCATTAGGTTTTGTAGATTAAAGCCTGTAGATGAATAAGAAATATGGTTGAAAACATTCCACTTGAAGAAAGAATTTGCTACTTCACAACACATGAATAGTCTCACATTGCTTGTTTAATGCTGTGTTCCAATGAAAACCTAGTATATTTCTACTCCCACTGAATTAATTCAATCCAGTTTCTCACCTCAGATGTAGCTGAAGATAGTTTAAGCCATGTTTTATTTTACACTAAAATCACCTAGAAGTAATTCTACCATCACTTACTTAGCTTTACCACAAGCGATATAACTAGCAGTGAACAGTCCAAAAAGTTCTGACATGACTAAAGAATTTATTTACTCTTTTCATGGATTAGGATTAGTCACAGGCCAATCTACAGAACTTCATGAATTCTGAAAAAAAGACTTTATGAGACTTAATTTTATCATGAAATAAAGTTGCAGGTGAAATTCAATACATAAACATTAATGGGTATATAAGGAAAAAGAGTCATTAACTAGTACAAAGTTCCCTACTGCTAAACTGAAATTTGTGGGGTTATAAAGCAAATTACTTATTTATGAAATTACAATCTTCTGCGCAGGATCCCCTGGAAGCCCTATGATTAAAGCTCTGGTTCTCTCCCTAACATCTATAATCTATATTCAAAGGCCCCTAACACCACAGAGTCTCTCTGCTAAGCGCCAAAACTTGCTGCAATCAAACTGATCCTCTGTAGCACCAGGCTGAAGAAGCTACACAGAGGTAGCCTGAACCTTTCTGTAATATGTGGAGTCTATCTCCAGTACCTCTGGGGTTTAGTTTTCATGACAATTGAGCAGCAACACCACAATCCTTTAAGAACAAATGGCATTAGTTCAACACAGCATGAGTGGTTACTCCTATGATGGTCCAGAGTTTAAAGCCAGCAACCTTCAACCTTACAGAAAGAAGAAAACTAAAATATTAATTAGTTGCCACTGAATCAGTTTATTGCTTTCCAATATGAATATCCTTCTTAAATTCAGAAACAGATGAAGACATTTTTGATTTTCACATGTAAGTCAAACAATGTCTTGCAAAATACGTAAAGCATTACACACAATAGAACAGAATAGAATAGAATTACATACAATAGAACATTACATACAATAGAACACTTATTTTCAAAAATACTTTCTCTTGATTTCTGACAAACACTTGTTTAGAGATTTTTTGAGGTAAAAGTTGCACCTGGACTACCCTGCTTTTGAAGTCTGATCAATGCTATTGTGACTTTGAAACTATTATACTCTTAATTGCTACAATATCCTCCAGCAGTACATTTGATAATTTTACTACATTGAGTGAAAAAACTCAATAAAAAACCCCAACCTCCTATTCTTTGTCACCTCAGGACATTTGTTTAAATACATTATCTGAAAATTTAATTAGATGACCTTTCTTTGGCATAAGGAACAGAAAATTGTTATTTTTCACTATTAATTTTACTTATGCCCTTCAATGATTTTAGTCCACCAGCACATTCTGAAGAACAATTTTTCTTGAAGGTGAGTATTCTTAATTTGCATTTTCTTTGGTTCAAATCTCTCTCACTATGGTTTCTGTAATCTTTCCATGTCTCTTTTCAGTTATTTTTTTAAAAAGGGGATAGGTAACCAGTACTCCAGATGCAAGCATGATGCACATTTCTACAACGGTATAGTGGTATTTTCAATTTTCTTTCCTAATATTTGCTCTTTACTATCTTTGAGCTTAATTTCTTTTAATAGTACTAACCAAATGGACAGCCAAATCTATTTGAAGCAGTACGAGACCACTATAATGTAGTACACCTTTGTGCATGTACAGTATATACTGATAAACATTGTTCAACATTGTTTTCCAGCTCTTTTATCACCCAATTTGTTACTCTAATTACTATTACTCTAATTATTATTACTCTATAATAAGAGTTTTAATTTTGATTATATTCAGAAATTGTTTCGCACTAGCACACATATTTTAAATGACTTTCTGAACAGCACAAATAACACAACAGGTTTCTTTGGGACCTAACAAATACCTGCCTGTCGCTATGAAAGTTTAATATTTCTATTATCTGTTTCTTAACTTTTAATGTAAAGTAATCTATTGAAAGTTCTTCCCTCTACTTACATACTAATTTAGTATCTTTTGAAGGCCAAGTACCTTGCTGGAAGGTTTATTATCCTTGATCACACTTCTAATTATACTTTCAAAATATTGCTCAATACATCTATCTTAAATATATATTCTTACTATTTTTTTTAATCAAGGATGGATTTCAGACTTGTTTACAGTTCCAAGCATCCCTCCTAGAAGCCTTCTTAAAATTGATACCACATTTGTCCTCTTTCCTTTATTTGTCTACCCTTAACTTAAACAACAAAGTATTCACATTTTTAAGAATTTCATACTCGAGTTCCCTGAAAACCCCTGAATGAGTACACTTGAGACTGGGTGATTTATTGCTGTTTGTTTCATTGATCCAGTCAAAAGATCACTTGTATGACACTTCAACATATGATATTTCTGGATTAATTAATTTCTTGATTAGGATATTTCTTGAACAATGGATACTGGATCCCACATGAAAAATTCTATCCTCTTCTGTAATAAACATACATACAAAACACTTTAAACGTCTCTAATACAGCCTTATCAAACGTCCAAAGGATCTCTGAAAGATCCTTTTGCTGCTCTGCTATCTGCCACCACTATTAGCACACTACCAGCCTTCTGCCTGCTTGTGAAATGTTCTAGAAATATGCATTAATGAAGACTAAAGTATATAGGTCTTAGAAATTTTTGTTTGGGTATTTTTTCTTTAATATTGTATTATGTCTTGCCTTTATAGTCTGCCATATTTACTTCTGGGGGATGGACGGGGGAAGCTTAATTATTATTTTTTTATTTTAGGTCTAGGAACTTGTTCCTTCAAGTTTGGTAGGGGATTCTTTTTAGCTTTAGAATTAATGCCAGAACTTAGCATTATCTGGTTTGATCCCTTGGACAGAATCTGCATTTTAGAGATATCTTTTATTTCTAACGCTTTTCTTTATCCTGTTTTTTAACTACTGTTACTACTGTAACACTACTAGTACTAGTGTTACTACTGTAACACTACTAGTACTACTGTACTATCCTGTTTTTAACTACTAAGTTCTTCCAGGCCTCTTAAAAATCTTTTCATTGATGTAATAATCTGAATATGGTTACACTGCCTGCATAAAGCCTCCAGACATTTTATAATTTTGACATCTCCTAAATACTTTCCTCCCTTCTGTACTCCTTACCTTTTTCAATGTCATGTTACTGCAATGGAGTTTTAAAATTTTGCTTTGAACTCGCTCTCGAAAGTTTTCATAAAAAAAAAAAAAAAAAAGTACAAATCTGTGCAAAAAATTCCAAGTGAAGTGGTAGATCAGGAATTTGGTCAGCCAAAGGTTGGACATAAATAGCAAAGCATACGTACTTTTGGTATGCTAAGAGTACTACTAATATGATTTACCATTTGTGTTTTCAGAATGTATTTTATTTTTTGAAAGTCGGTTCTTCACTAACTTGGAATAGAATTTGTGTACTCACCAAGAATCATATCTGTGAGATGAAATAGGGACAGCAGAGCTTCTCACTAAGTAAATGGCTGGATACTTCTTTCTCCCCTGAAAAATCTTAGTACTGTTTCTCATTGATTAACATTGCTTTCTTAATGGCTTCTTTAGATGCCCCCTTTAGTTCTTCTTTAGTTTCCTCTTTAAAAATAAGTATTTACCATTATTAAATTACTTTGATTGGTGGCAATGGTATTATGAAATATTGTATTATTGAAATACAGCATATTTAAAATCATATTTATCAAACTTTAACTAGCTATCTGATCTTAATGAGCAATCAATCTTAGCTCTATGATGAAAGTATTTTCTACCATAGTATATTAGAATTTTCCAAGAAACTTCCATTAAAATCACAACAAAACCAACAGCCTATTTTCCCACCAGTATTCTAAAAATCAACTGAACTTATGGCTGTTTCTTTATTTGTTGAATCACACTGCAGCTTGAGAAATTAGTCTTGAGAGATCACGCTGTGTTTCCATAGCAATGACATGGTTATAAAAGCAACTCTGAAGACAAGGTCCTGCTGTCAGATACATTGTGCTCATTTCCATGTATTAAAAAAACCCAAAACAAGCCACACCCCCTCCTCAAAAACCAACAAACCACTTGTCATTAGCGTTGGTTCTGTGGAGAGAAGAATACATGTCTTTGAGGTTTTAAAAAACATCTATTCTAACTGAATAAAAATGTCCTAAATACTCCAAGTGGAGAAGAGACCAAATTTAAAAACAAAGGTTGTTTTCTAAATGTGGTACATCAACTCTGAATGCAATAGCAGGCATCAGTATTATCTAATAAAACCTTTATTTTTTCTCCAACATGGGTTTTAGCTAGCTAGTGTATAGTTTTGCTGTATTATATATAATCTATGCTGAAAACAGTTTCAGTTAACCATTTCTACAATTCTCTAATTTTGAAAAGTTCAGTAGATTTTTACCCATATTTTTAGATAAAAGACTGTAGGAAATGAACTTGAATACCCTGATTACTTCCTACTATCCATACAACTGCTAGGATCAAGAAGTGAGCCACTCTGGATCACTCCACGAACAATGACAAGCACAGATCTGGGAACTGATTAAAACGGCTCTAAATTTTTTCTATCCATACAAGGGCAGTTGCATCTTTCAGAAAGAAATTAGGAAAAAAGACTGTGTGTGCATTCATTTGCATACACATACTCTAAGATCTAAATTAATTTAACAAAACTCACTCATTTTTGAATTTGCTAAGACAGCTTTGAATAGTACCAATAATGGAATATACAAAAGAGAATTCTCATCACCCGCCAAAAGAGCATCACACTGTATGATAACCTATTACTTTCTTTCTTGACTCCAGCTTAACAGATTGTACCTTTCTATTTGAAAAATGCTGAAACAATTGTGATAGCTACAAGACAATTTTACTCTGAATCTATCACTAAACTGGGTCAGTGAATTAATTTTTCAAGTTTTTATTGCAGTGATCTTCCAAATATTCCTTTATTTTCACTCACAGCTCACACATTTTTTGTTTAAAAATGTAACTAAACTGAAGTTTAAAAATGAAAGCTACATGTGCTTTTGTTTCCTCTATCTACACTGCCCAGCTGAAGAAAACAAACATAAATGCACTAGTCTTTATTATTTATAGTTCACATAAACAATGTTTAGAATATACATCCCATTTACTGTACAGAAAGTGATCAGATTAGATGAACAGGCAAGAAATACTTTTTCATTGTTATCTCCTTCTTCTTTCTCCTAAATTCACATAAAGTGACATGAAACACCCTGGAAGATATTTTAGCTACTAAAACACATAAGTTTCTCAGAAGTCTCCTAATAAAGTGTCCATTACAGGTATGTGTTTAAGTTCGAATTTCAAATAGACCTTGTGTTGGTTACCTTTTACATTTCCTGAGACAGAAAATTTTCAGGAAATTTTTGCACTGTAGAGCAAAACACCTTAATTATAGAAGAGTCACTTACAATAATACACCAAAAGAAATAAGAAATGATTACATATTTTAAAATATATCAAATACAGAAATACACAATACTATGTGTGTGATTTAGCTTTAGCTTTAATTTCTTTCATACCAGTGTAGTTAGTTTACTGGAAAAACAAAACACATTTTTCAAACACCAAGTAGGTAATTTCACACTGCTGGGAAAATAAAATGGCAACACTTACCCTCCAGACTTTTCATACCTGAAGAGCACAATATACTATCGGAATGCAACAAATACTTCATTCACCCTTACATAATAATCAGTTGTAAACCAAGGCTAGCAATAATTAGCAAGACTAATTATTTGTGCACCTCTCCCTCCTAAACTTTAGTATGAACTGCAAACTTCAGTTTTACTTTGTTAACATACATTTGTACCTCAGGACTTAAAAGACACTTGCAACACTATGCAGTAGTGAACTCAGCAGCCTAATAAGATGTACTAAAATTAGGCCTAAAAACTTCAGAAATACTGTCTATTTAAAAATTGTGGTAAGCCTGTTGTTTTCAGTCTAACTAAATTCTACACACACATAGTAATAGAAAAATAAAAATTAACCTTCAAAACCCATGTTATTAATAGACCTCACTATCACAAACCTTTAAAAATCACAATTTTTTGGCATATAATTATTGTTCCTGAAAGCATTTATAAGCAAAAAGGTCTTCTGTAAGTATCATAGGGAATTAAAATCATTGCATAATTAAAAGTACCAGAACCCAGTTTGTAATTTTATTACGATATAGTACTTTAAAAATAATGACTTCAAGTATATGCACATATATAAATACACACGCACACATTTTGTTTTTATGTAAGCAAATTCATCTCTGCCACAGTGATATAGAGTATTAAAAGAAATGTATTTTTTATTTGTGTTCAATGCATATCAAAGATACACTATCCATTCACAACAAATGCACCTATACAATATCAAATTCACATCAGGCTTTTCTGCTGTGCTATTAATCTTGTAGATTTTCTTTATTGAATATTCCAACTATGAAATCTTAGAAATAGTCACTTCAGAAATTTATAGAACATTTAACATGCTGGTCAAAAGTAAAAGATAAAAAGAAATGAAACACCGACACAATTTTAACCAAGTAGAAAGATGAAGACAAGTACTTGTAGGACTGGGAGAGAGATTTTCATCTTACATTAAGCAGCAAATAATATGTTTATAAATGCTTTATTTCCTCTTTTTTAGGTTCACAAGATTCAGAAAAAAAAGTGCCCAAATCACAGTAAGTCCTTATCCATGTGCCCAGAGATACATTCACTGGCAACAGAGCTGAAAACACTCCTGAGAAATGTTTTCAATTCAACAAGAGCCATGTATGTTTATATAAACAATAAAATAAAAGTGTTAATTCAAACTATGCAGAGCATATACATATCAAATTTTATACTAAATTGTTTTCACTGAAGAACCTTCTGCTTCAAAAACCTTTTAAGAGACAAATCATTGGCACCTCAAAAGAAATGCACTAGACAAATACGATGAACATCAGTGCAGAAACTATACTCACAATAATCTATAGCTTGCCACTAAAACATTAACAGCATCAGCACGGGCTTTCCCACAACATTCAGTACAAGATTACAGATCTGAGAAACATGTGCTCCTATACAAGATTTAATACACACTCTTATTTCAGAGTTGATGCACTAAGCTTCAGTTCTGAGACAGCTCACAGAACTAAAACAATTTACTTGATCATAACTGACAGAAGCAGAAATGAAACCATAGATTTTCTTTTGAAAATATGTTCTCTTTTACCACAAAGACTTGCTACTTGTCTAGAAACCATTTACCCCCTGGGGATACTCAGTCAGTAGTATGTGATTGATTACTTCAGGTATTTCTGTATTTGCAGAGGCATACCATGGCATGATCTCTTGTAATCTTCCCATATCACTCTAAGTACTATGAAATAACAAGATGAGTCAATGCATTTAATCAGTGTAAAAATATTAAAAACAGTCATTACAGTATTTTTTTCAGTTGGCCAAGAAGTAAAAGTCATGGGACACCAAAGTGAAATAGGATCTGGATAGTCCTTAAATCTAGATGTTCTTCCCTGCTTCTAAATTTTGATTGCACACTGGAGTCCCTACTTTTTTCCCCCCTACTTAAAGCTTGGAGCAGCCACCTTAAATACATTGACTTTTCTCCTCCCTTGCCCCAGTAACTGTGCCCTTGTAACAATCTTATTCCTTTGCATTTGTACAAAATCTTTCCCACAGACCTATTTTTACTCAAATTTCAATTATGTATTACAACTGAAGCAACAGTCCATAAGCAACACTCTCCACTCCCTATAAGATGCAGCACATTGGTTTGCTTTAAGTACAGAGAAAGTATTGGTCAGGCAAGTGGGCTAGTTCTAGTGGCTATTCTATCAGCTTTCCTTAGGATCATCAAATTCAATTCTCAACTCTGAAATATTATGTGAGGTGGCATATTTATGTTTTAAAACACATCAAGCACATAAAAACACTGTTAGTGTTCAGAGGTGATGAATTTCTAGGCACTTAATTTTCATTCTTTTTTACAGAAATTCTGTAAATTCTTCTAAAGGTCCCATTAGACGTCAGTGTGCCATGGCCCAAATCACTTCATGGCAAGGGCTAAATGATACCTTTACAGCAATTACAAAAGTCTTTCAGAGTAATGAAGATCCATTACATTGGTACCATAGATTGTATTTTTAACAAGATAGATCACCTCAGTTGTACAATACCCTATAACAAATTTCAAACGTTTCTATACACAGCAACAAAGGAGTGACTTTCACAGTCACAGAGAAAATAAACTGCCACTAACAGAAAGTAAGGGCTGAAAGGTGAGTGCAAAGTTGTCAACACCACTAAAGTGCTCAGATAACTACAGTGAGAAAAGACCAGTGGATGACAAAAGTTTAAGGGAAGGGGAAACAAAGAGACTTGTCCTTTCAAAAGGTTTGATTTCAGAAGATTTCTTAGTAACATACGTAAACCATCTAATTGTTCCCTCACATTTAAAATAAATATATGAACTCTGGGCTGCAAAAGCATAAACATACAACAAATTATAAAAACAAGTTATGTATACCTATTCAAGGGCTTTATAGTAAAATAAGTAATAGCAGATTCCTTAAAAAAGGGAGTCGTTAACTTGGAAGTGGTAAAAGTCTAACAAGTGCTTCTTATGTCTCACACACTATTTTTTGACTGTGGTCATACCTAAGTCTATGTCAATTTATCCACCTGAGTATAAGCAAAACAAAATAAGCATTAGTAAACACTTCTTTCAGAGGCATTTCACACCTCGCAGAAATGCAGTAGGAAAATGCAAAAAAATATTAAGAGATATTAATAAGGCTCCAGTAACTCTAGAGGCATACTTCAACATGCCAGGCTATATATCTGCCATCCAATTTCTATATTTTTTCAAGCAGCTGAGGGCATTAAATGACACCTCATTGTTTGAGCAACTGCAGAGAAATGACAAGAAAACTAAACTGTAAATAAGTAAGAGATATAAAAACAAACCTTTTTCATACCAGAAATACTCTAGAAAATTATAGTGGTAACAGGTTTGTATTTATTTGGAATGACAGTTTTCCAGAAAAAACATACTAGTTTAGTTTCTGTTTTAACAGAAGTCCCATTCACCTTACCACTTTACAGATTACAGTGAGATCTGAGTAAAGAGTGGTATTTCCATAGGTTCTGCTGAAATGAATTGAATTCTGATTGTTACTAGTGGTCACAAGAGTTTCAGCATATGAACTAAAACACAGGATCAGCATCTTATACACAGATTAAAAAAATAAACAACTAAGAAAGAATCCACTTTGCTACGATTAAATGCTTACTACAAATAAACAGAACACTGCAATTTTCACTATTCCAAAGTATAGGGCTTTTGTATGAAATTCTATGAAAATCCAAAAAACAGCATTGTTGAGAAGGTATGTCTGTGTGACTTGAACCTGTCAAACCTAATAAAAAATGCCAGTTAATAATCACAACATTTGACTAGTGAGATTCTTAGGACTGAAAATACTCAGTTTCAATCACACCACAGTCTTACAGGTAGCATTGGTAGGGTGCTTATCTGAATAACAGAAAGATTTTAGTATCTACAATTCCGAATCCTGGAACAACTAAATGGACTAGATGAAAAAGAGAAATCTCAGATTTCAAATTAAACAAATGGCTAGTTGCTCTCACTGCTAACAAACTAGGTTGCTCCCAAATCAGAAAAAAAAAATATTTCCCACAATTATTGTTATTGTAGGACTAGGAAAATACTGGGTTTAGAAACTTTAAACATTTAAAAAACCACACCAGCTCTGTGTCGGTAACCAATTAGCAGAAAACACATAACGGAAGTTTTAATAATTTTTTTTGCATCTTTAGGTGTGTTTTCCCCTCAAAAAGCATTTTCCACTCTAATTCAAACTTTTAAAAAATTTTTAATTCAAAGTAATAGAAAAAAAAATGTTCCTGGTATGTATCCGCAGTATCTGCAAAAGTCTACACCATGTACCAAACATAAAAAATGTAAGTAAACTAGAAATCTTTCAGCAGTTCTTTGGAACTTTCTTTCAAATACTTTTTTTCTTTTAAACAAAACCCAGCGGTGTTGCATCACACGTAACTCTTCAGTGCTTTTACCACAAGCTAGTCATATGTCAAGAACTCCGTGTGCAAAGCATTAAAAAGCGTAAATGTAGATTATTCCACACACTACAGACATGCATCCTGCAAGAAGATATGAGGATTTAGATTACAGCATCAGTTTGATTAGAAAAACAGGAACAAAGGAAGTAAGGAACTGTGACAATTTTTTGTTATACTTTGGTCATGTAGAGTTATCCCATGCAGATGTTCTGAAAACTCAGCATGCAAGTTGCAAAGTAAAAAAAAAAAAACCAACAACTGAACAACAAACAGCTTTCCCTGAATATTTTTTAACTAAAATATCCAGTAAGACATAATTGCCAATATTCTCATAATCTTTTGACTTTCGAAAATTAAAATTCAGTAGTAGTGCATATACATTCAAAAGGTATAATAAAGACATCTAATAACAGATTCTTCAGCTCTCAATTTCTTTCTTAATACAGTCAATGCATTAGGAAACAACAACGGCTCACATAAGCCACTGTTCTTGTTCTTTTCTGTACTTCTCAGACCACTTCTGAGTAAGCTCTAGGTAAACATTTGATTTATGGGGCTTATAATCAAGATAAACTACCTGTCCAGTCCGTTTAGGGACAGCTTTTTCAATCTGCGTTCCCTCGTGCCATTCATTAAAAGATGTAATGGAAATAATTTCTGGTCGCACCAGAAGCGCTGCACTGAAGGCAGTCTCATAGTACTTCCCATTGACACGGTTCCGGGTGTTGTGGTTGTTCCATGGGCGGATGCTGGTATCAATATAACCTGGCCCCACACTTGGAATAAACATTAAATTGTTACTGTCACAAAAGGCTTTTAAACCTGCCCAGTTATGATGAGATGAGCCATAGGAGAAGCCATTAGTGGCAAAGTACGTGTACATTCCATCAAAACCGCTTCTGTGAATATCATGCTTATGTCTTTCTTCTACAAGAAGTGCAATGAATAACGCATCATACGGAGTATTTCGAATACTCTGGGATCCAGAAACAGTTAACAGATTTGCCCATATTTCGGGAATTGTTACGTAAGAGTCATAAACATAAAACATGGGAAGAAGTCTGCCTGTGCTGGTCTTATGCCTGTAAAAGGCTGGATGGCTTCCGTATCTATAAAGCAAACAAGTATCGTTAAGACAAAATTTGACATTTGGAAAACACTGTTGTACAGTTTGAGATGAAGACTTGTCCCAGAAACCAATTTAAGAAGGCAGAATATGAATTTTGAAACACAGCAATCCATATCCACTTTCAGTCCAGTGTTTGATGAAGTATCAAACATGACTCTTCAAAGAACCCTTAAATAACAACAAATTATTAACTGTCTTGGGTTTGGCAGGGACAGAGTTGATGTTCATAGCAGCTGGTAGGTACAGTGTTGTGGGGTTCTTTTTATTTAGCATGAGAATAACATTGATAACACACTGATGTTTTGTCTACTGCTGAGTAGTGCTTACCGTAAGTCAAAAACTTCTCAGTGTCTCATGCTCTGCCAGTGAGCAGCTGCACAAAAAGCTGGAAGGAAGCAAGGCTGGGACAGCTGACCAGAGCTGGCCAAAGAGATATTCCACACTTCAGAATATCATGCCCATATATAAACTGACAGAGTTACTTGGAAGGGGGATGAACATTGCTCAGGACTGGGCTGGGCACTGCTCTGTAGGTGGTGAGCAATTGGTCTTGGGTTCTGTTACACTCTCTCCTTCTCCCTTCCATTAACATTCTTAATAATACTACTGGCATTATCATAATACTGTTTTGTTTTAATCATCAAATTGTTCTTACCTCAACCCACAGTCTATCTTTCCTTTCTGATTCACGTCCTGACTGCTGGGGGGTGAGAAGGGAAGTAAGCAGCAGCTGGTGGTACCTAGTTGCTGGCTGGGGTTAAACTGTGACCAGTAGCTTAGTGTCAAACTGTACCACAGTTAAGAGTTTCCTCTGCAGGGCAATTCTCTAATTCAGTGCAAAATAAAGACAGTCTAAGCAGCACTGAGAAGCAAAACAACTAGAATCTGTATAGAATGTGTCAAGATAAATTAAAATCATTAGAGGTCAACACATTAAGTCTCCATCTGCTAGTTTGTCACTAACAAAATGTACATTTAATTTAATTTAATTTATATATCATGTTGCTAATCTAAAGTATCTGCTTTAATCTAAAGTATGACCTGTGATATTAAAGAATGTTTGAAAGCAATTTTGAGAATCTATGTAGAAGTCACACTTTGGTATTTAAAAAACAGACTGAGTTTTGCACCACTGAAATATGAACAAAGTTCCTTACAGTTCTCTTCAGTCTCAGCAGACATCCTTACATATTTTTACAAGCTTTTGATCATATGCATTAGTCCCCTAAACCAGCATGTAAGAAACCCCAAAGGAAACCATTCTGAAAGAACTCACTTGTCAATGATGTACTTGACATTGTGGTACATGCTGCGATCATCTCTGTCTTTGTAAGGTTCGATGTGAAAAGTGACCTGAAAGATGAAAACGTAAGACAACACAAATGTAAAACACTACTGAATACTGGGCACTGGGTATTACATGAAATACCAGTCACAAAAAATATAGTTCTTTATAGAGCAAACATTTCATCAGTCCATACCAAGAATAATCCAACCCTAGTACAACTCCTGCACTACTGACATTCGAAGCTTCAGATCCCAGGAAGTTTGGTATTAAATACTTAGGTCTTTTACATTAAAACAGAACATTGCTTTCGTTTTCCCTAGGCTACAGCAAGTGGTAATCATGCTTCAGAAAACTTAAAAAGCTACAAAACCTAAAAACTAAAATAAAATATTATCTATCTGAATGTCAAAGAAATGATAAACTAATGAAACATTTTACTATCTAATTTCAAACCAAGGTATTAAAATCTGCTAAAGATAACGCTCCAAGGATAGTTTTCAGAGTCAAAATACATTTTAAGATATGGGATATGAAAACTTTAATTTAAAATTTTATAGATTTATCAACAGCAATAAGCTCTTGGAACTAAATCTAATATAATGTACTGCTACTGCTCTGAATGTCAAGCTTGAAGCTTATGGAATTGTTAACTGATCTGTGTGAATTCCCATGTAAAAATGAATTTGTTTTCAAATATACAATCATGGCAGAATACATTACATTAATCAAAGCAAGTTTTTCAGAAGCAATTTTAGAGCAGAATGCACTTAATAATGTCTTTGACAACTCTGCAACAGCAGAAAATTTCCATTGCAGAGCCAATCTCCCTCTCTATTAAGCAGAAACTATACAAAAATAGTGTTAGACTAAATCACTAAGTCTGACAGTAGAGGTTGAAGAGCACTATAAATTCATCTTTCACTTCCAACTATCAAAATCAGGCAAATCAAAAGGGTATATCTTCTCCCAGACTTGTACTTAGCAGACATAATAGAAACTTACTTTGTATATTGGCTTTGGTCTACTGAGACTCCTAACACTTACTGTAATAACCTTCTAGTGCAAGAATGCTTAAAAACATTACAGTAAAGGTAGCATTTCCTGCAATATCTATACTGAATATCTGTATTCCAGTAATTCTTCCAAGTGGTAACAGCAGCTTCATCCATATTCCAATCATTACCAAACTATTTCACACTATTGTATTTTCCTTGGTAGCTTATTTCATTTGGCCTTGACTCCTTTGTGACTTGAATGTTAACAAGTTATTTTAGGCAAGAGCACACTCCATTAGATGGCCTGAAAATTTTGGGGAAGGATAGTAACTTTTTCTGTCTTTTTAATAATTTATCATCAGATAGTGCAACCTATGTCACATAATACAAACCACACAGTACTTTTAACAGTTTCAAAATTACTTGTGTATCCAATTTATTCATCCTATATTCCTCCTGCTTCCTAAGGAATCTACAGTTACCCCAAGCGACAGGAAATTTCTCTGAGAATCTGCAACTTGCATGACCGACTAAAACCTGAGCAGATGAACAGTCTGTGTTTTCAGTACACAGTACAGACATCATACTCCAGAGATGAAACACATACAGCTACTTAAAAACTCAAATTTATTAATTGGAGAGATTAAAATGAAATGCACATTTTCATTCTAACAAAAAGAAAATACAAGTTTTATTCTAAAAATAAATAAAATCAAACCACAATTTAATATTCTACTGATCAATTCATGTAGACTTTAACTGACTTGATATTTCACCTATTTTAAGAAGTCAGTAACTTAGCCATTCTATTCTGTCGTGCCCTGAAGTAACCCAAAAGTCTGAGCAGCATGTCTCTGACCTTACAGGCCAAGACAAGTGTTGCTGGTACCTTCTGGAATACAGACATTCATTCAAACTACATACTCTAAATCTGTCTTTATTATTCATAGATGATCGCTCCTGATCTCTATGATCAGGTGCTGGCAAGTTACAAAATAATGCAAAACAAAGATAGTCCTTCTTCTTTTTTAAAGGCCCTTAGTTTATACCTCATTGTACTTCACAGTATTTTGGAATAGGTAATACTTCCCTCAACTCCCAAGACTCACTGGAAAAACACCTTAATGTCTTATTTTAGAAACTGTCTCCTGAAAAGAAATTAAGAAAAAAAAAAATCCACAAAGGTATGCCTTAGATTTTGCAAACTAAAGCAGATTACAATATTTATTCTACTTATAAGGGAGTATTACTCAGGTCCTACAAAAGTTCAGGGCAATTCAAAGGCTTCCATGACCAAAAAGAAATGCACGATAATAGTGAGGTTTACTTTCCTAATTACTTTCCTTTTATGCATTTAGAAATACTTTACCTTTAGATTATATTTGTGTGCATAGTCCAAAACAACTGGCACCAAATCATCAGTTGGTTCTCCATTTTCATCAGCCATACCTGGTGGGTACCATGAAAGCACTATTACACCTGAAAATACAAAACTTGAGTTTTGAATCATGTTGTTTAACATATTACATGTATACTGTAACATTGTCATGAATTACAATTACTGATGTGAAAGCTACATAATATAAATCAGAATCTCAAATTACTTTTTAATTACTTAAAAAATCTTGGTACTCTCAGAGTGGATTTTAACTCCTCTCTTTGTTTATAGGACTACAAAACAAACAGTGGTTAGATCATTTGTCAAGGGAAGAAATCTGTACCCAGTGTCCTAAGCCTAACACTTACAAGCTCTTCCCTCCCACCTTTCAGCACAGCATTCCAACCTTCAGGCTGCGCAAGAGGAAAAGAGTGCTCCCCAGGAAGGCATTATAGCCAAGCCACAATACAGTCAGAGAGAATCAAGATGCACGGGTTATAGAACACTCAAGAGATGAGGACTATGCATGTGATGAGATTCTTATCTTATGGAATTTTATTCCCCGCTGTATTTCTTCATTGTTCCTCGGTCTCTACTACAAAATAACCATTTAATACTAGAATCAGTGACTGCAATCCCACAACCTTCTTTCTTCCTGGTACAGTTACTATGGTGTAATCCACCCTTCCAAGCATGTGAAATTAGTTTTCAAATTTATTATCTTCAAAAATGCTTCAGTAACTCTCAATAATTTAAGGATACTACTAGTCCTGTGGAGAAAAAAATACAACAAATACCATGTCGTCATATTGTAAATTTTTCTGATGCTTTACAAGAAAGCAAAAGACCACATACCTCTTCAGAAACGCTAAACCCTTTCCTTCTAAAATTAAATGCTGTCAGATAAACAAATTAGATCTTTTAGATGTGCAGCTGGAAACAATATCAAAAAGAAGCCAAGTCAGAAAGAAGTACATGAAATACTGACATAGAAGTATTTTTCCAACAATGCTATTCAGAACATATGGAAGAATAAGTCAATGTGGTTTTTTTTTAACTAGGCAGTGATTTAAGTACATGAAAAAGTTCACTGAGCTAGGAAAGTATATATTCTAAATTCTACCTACATTACTAACATAACATTTCTGACCAACAATTTCCAACAAACAATTCCAAAATTAGGAAAAAGAAACCATAAATTGCAGTGAAAACACAATCACCTAATATCCAAACCAGAATGTTGTGCTCACTACACACAGAAGGGAGTTTAGCTACCCTTAGGCACATTCTCTCTGCATTTTATCCAAAAGAAAATCACAAATAACAGATTATCACAAGAGACAGTCTGCTCAAGCAAAGTAAAATGCATTATTTTACTGCATTTTATCAGATTATCTTTTATTTCACACAGAAGAAAAGGACTAAATGCAAATGAGTAAGGTATAAAGGGGAAGCAGAATGGCAGCAATGAATTTGAGTATCTTGAATACATCTGACAAGACCCTCTTTTACACCTTTAGGAAATACACAGAAGTTCAGGAGACAAATTGTTGATCAAGGGACCTAAATTCACATTTGCATTGATGTTTTCCTGAGAAAGACAACTAAACATTTTCTTTCCTGTGGATAAAAAATAAAGTTAAGTACCACTTCAAGAGTCTAAAAAAAAGGGATGGACTTGACACTAAAAACAGTGTTATAAATGTTTAAAACCAAAACAGTCACTAAATACAAGAGTGGACTACCAGAAAAAAAGGCTGGTGTAAAAAAATAAATTTCCCCAAGCAATCTCAGAAATAAAATCTACTGTATTAATCTGTAAAATATTAGGAAATTAATACATAAGGAAAGAATTTTAAAACATAAGAAGAACACAGGGAAGCACTGCATGAGACTCCTGTTGCCCCAGTCTCTTATATGCCTTCAATCATTAGACAATACTGGCTGAAAGAACCACTTACATTTTTCTTTTTTTGTAAGATCCTTGATAAAGTCTCAAAAAAAACAAAAAAAAAATATTATGTGACAGCATGCAAAATTCAGTCATGGATGAGACACTGGCTAAGAGAGAAAAAGAAGAAGCTGTTAACAGTCATCCTCACAGTACACAAAAGATAAACAAAGTATAATCCTTAAAAAAATATGCAGTATCTGAAGTACTGACTTGAGGGACAAAAGTTGATGATTATCAAATCTAGATGAAAGAGAACAAATTAAACTGTACTTAAATCCGTAACTCAGAACAACAGCAGGGAAAAAGTGACTCTTTATAAATACCAGTAATGTTACAAAGAGTGTCACAGGAAGCCTGAACTACTCATTCACATTATCGAGTTTTAAATGGAAAATTACCTGAAGTTACTAAAAAAATTGATTATGCAAAGCATTGTTCCTAGTAATTGGCACCTCTTCCACCAGCAGTTCAGCTTTCTTAGACATCTGTATCAAGACTATGAGAAACATTAGATTCTTTCAAAGCTGTAAATACCCCCCTTGCCTTCATCAAACTATTATGCATTATTTTGCTTTAGATAAGGCTAAAACAGTGCTTATTGGCAACTTATATCTGAGATTTCTCTGCAACAGTCTTGTTTCTCCTGTTGATGGAGTTCTATTACTGAAGAGGGTGAGAAATTTCCTGTTTGCATTAACCCTTGTACAAAAAACAGGTTAGATTAAAATCCACAAGACAACAACAACCAAGAAGTAAACACTACACAAGTAAACATCACTGATCTAAATATAACAATTACATTAAACCTTAATGATTAGGTGAATGAAGGAGATTCAATACAAGGTGATTAGCAGTGTCAATAATGCTGTGAGCCCTGGTCATGTTGCTCCAACTACATTTACAGAAGCTGTTCAGAGTTTAATATTAGATTATACAACTGCTTATTTTAAAGAAATTTAACCCAAAAAGGACCATAAAGCCCAACAACAAGGAATGACACCAAAAATACATTGACTAGTCTTTTGTATACGGCTCATCTTATTTGGAGAAAGTGATCATCAATTTGTATTGAAAGAAGATAATTTTGGACAGTAACGAATTAACACATAATTTTTATTACACACACATCATTCAGAGAAAAAAAACCCCATTCATATTTGACTGCTCCTTAAACATGCTAGCATGGTTTACTGAAACCTGTTCTTTAAACTGAAGTATTCATCTTAAAAAATAAAATACACAGACAATATATTCTAGTGAAGGTTTCTGTATTTTCCATATATGTTATAAGTGTTTAGCAGTAAGTCATGAAAAACATGTACCTACAGGATTACAAACACCATTCTTATGTTTCTGTGCTGTTACACTCATCAGACATGGCTTTAAAGATGTAAGTTTCAGTTGGGGGTTAAGACTCAGAGATATAAAGACATCTACCAGTTTCAGACATTTCCTGAATTATACAGAAAAATAGAAGGATGGCTCAGTTGTGCTCATTCACATAGGTAAGGCTGGATAAATTAACAACATGCTGAAATGTTAACTTTCATTACCAGTTGAAGCTGAACGCATTTGTTTCATGTGGGCTTCTATGACAGCAGGGTCTTTGGAACTGTAGGATCCAAGCTCTGGATAAAAGTTGGCCCCAATGTCCTCAGGAGGATTATGCCTTCCCTTTGGATAATTGTTTGCAATTTTGGGATCCCAATGTGGCAACAATGGATGATTCCAGTGAATATATTTACCATCGAACTGTGGATTCCCATACCAAGTATAGTAGAATATGTGAAAATTATAATTAGGAGAAGACAGCTCCTCTTCCAGCTTTTTTACTGGAGACATAGATGCCTTCATAGTATTGACAGCAATGCTATGCAAATTACTGACACGTGTTACAGTATCTCCTTGAACCCTATTTAGGGAATTCTGTTTACTGTCTAAGAGCACTGTCCGTTGTTGAAGCTCCGGCAACAAACCAAGGCCAAATGGATCACCAAAGCCAGCTCTGTCAGGTCTCAGAGTCTTCAAAGCCATCATTATGGAGCAAATAAACAAAATAAAAAGCAACAAAATGATGCATGTTCTTCTGCGAAATCTTGCCATGATGTCATAGTTCAGAATCCCAACAGAAGGATTTTGGCCGCAACTGATCAAAAGACAAATATTTTCAAGTCAGATTTCTTACTACCTAGTATTCAGCAGTATGAAATGCTTCATAAAATCTCTACATAACAGAAATAACATGGAAAGAAATGTGATGTATACACTGACTGCATAACTAACAAACTTTGTGGGGGGTGGCGTACACAAAGAAAACCCCATTTCTTTTTTTGAGAACATGTGTCAGATTCTGAGGTTCTACCACCAAGGACTCAAATATTTTAGAAAGCATTTTACTTTTGAACTTCACTTTTATCCTAACCCAGGTAAATCCCATTAAATGGAAATTCTGGTTACATTATTTCAGAGCTATTATGTTTTGCAAATGTTATTCTGATAGAAATAATAAAGAAAACAAGAAAAAAGCAACAGACACAAAAGGAGAATAACATAGCATAACAAGAGCAAAAAACAAAATGGGGTATGACAGAACTACAGCTTATGTTCAGAATGCATGTTTCATTTACTAACCTATTTACTGTTCACTAACCTATTGGCTTCAGACCAACCACTTTGTGTTTAATTAACCAGTATATTAACAAAATACTCTGGCAAATTAAATTCAAAACCATGATGCTTTGCAACTTCACTGATCTAAAACTCTTAATTTTTTTTCTGAATCATGTAAACAAAAAACAGCATAGCATTAAGGATGTACCTCAAGCAGAAAGCCTGCAAGTTAGCTGCTGGCAGCCAGTTAGTACAATGTCACAGCTGCCTGACACTTCATGTAGTGTTCCAGGGCTAAATTCAAAACAAGAGCAATGGTACACAACAAGATTTGAACCTTGAAAGTAGGGGGAAGAAAATCAGAATAATTGAAGGCCTGGTTACTTTATTTATAACTTTAATTCCTGTTCAACATTATCACAAGAGAACCAGAGAAAAGGATTAAGAAAATTTAGGTTACCACAGAATTATGTAGAACAAGATTATGAATAAAACTGACAACACTAAACTGGAAAATATAAGAATAAATTTCAGATTCAAGTGTCATTAGACACAGCATAGCTGTGATTTGTATTTCTGTCACTGACCTCCAAGTTTTAGAATCTTATTTTAATTTACTGAGATATACACAGGTAATTTCAAAATACTTATGAATTATTTCACCTTAGTTTCCTACCAAAGTCAGAGTGCATTAACATAGAGCTAGGTTGTCACAATATGCTGTTTGCTACTGCTATGATAATTTTAGACAAGAAATTTTAGAATATGCTTTTTAACAATATAGCCTGAATTGGATTAGCAGTATTACACTGCCACAAAGGGAACTTCTACTTCCATTTCCAATATTAATCCCTTCATCCTACTGTCCATTCCTACTTCTGGGAATAATTTGGTTTTCACAGTAAGGTCACTCATTTCCTTTAAGAGCAAAACACTGTCAACATTTCTAAAATAAACAACAAGAAAATCTGGTTGCACTTTTACTTTGTTAGGGAAAGGATTTAGATGAAACAGTATCACAGCACTAAAGTCAACAAAGAAAAGGTGGAGCAAGGCAAGACTGAAAATGATGTTGTTCATTTTGCCCAACTGGATTGTGAAACCATACATTTGGCTACTGTCAGGGAAAATTATTTTACAGCATATAGGCTTAGAGGATTTCATAACAATTTATATCAAATTACAGGGTTCTTTTTTCATGGCTAACAATCCATGCCACGATTTTAGAATTATGTCAGAGATTATTTGGACTACAGAACATCTTATTTTAATAAGAAATTAACTCTAAATACACTCAAACTAGTCCTTCTATTTTGTATTACCTTTTCAGTCTTCTTTCTACTATATTATGTTACCCCTACCTGGTAACTTAACTTAATTTTCAGATTAGACAAACTGAAGTTTTCTGAAAGGTCAGGATTTTTTTTTAGGGAAACAATATTGTTCATCTGACTAAGGTATTAACGTATTTCGTTTAATTTAACCCAGATGCCACCAATCTTCATTAAACAAAATACAGGACTGCCAGAGATAAACTACCACTGCAATTATTATTTTATCTCTTCTGTGAAAAAGAATTCATGACTGCAATGTCCATAATTAGAATGTTCACAAGGTCTTTCATTTGGTCTTTCATTAGGTTTTCCTATTCCATAACAAAGAAGCGGTTCCTTTTTATTATTGGTTGACATTTGAGCTACTCAATTCCTCCTGTTTAGATCAAGATTTCACTATCGTTAAGTGATTTGTCTGAAGTGTCAGGAATTGTTCTTGGTGCTCCATATTATTATTTCAGCAAGTATTTTTTCAATGGAATATCAACCACTGAAGTGTACTAAAAACGAGCAGCATGCTCAACTAGCATTTGACTGACATTGAGACACACCTTGGTTTACCATAGCGTATTATGAACTTCTTCCATGCTTATACAGAGGGTCAGCATCCAAGTGCAGAATTTCTAGAACAAGGAAGTGACACCTATGGTAAAGGCTTCTGTTTTGGGGAGACATCAGTCTCAGTGATGATAACATAATTCAGACCTGGCATAGACATCTATACTGTAAAAGCTGCACCAAAGAGTTACAGGTTGGCAGTGCTTCATGTGTCTTTTAATCTTGTTCAGATCTACTTTTCAGAGACAGTGGCAGGTAAATTACCCTCATCAATGCCAGTGCCACAGCAGAACGGCAATACTGGGGAAACAGACTGAGCAAACATGCCCTGTGAAACAGCTACATGAAGTTATGTCTACCCCTGGAAGTGGAAAAACCTTAAAAATGCATTTCTGATTCAAGAGTCATTAGACAAAGCACAGCTGTGATTTTGTGTTGGTCATGGACATTGAAATGCTAAGAGCCTGTATACAATTTACTGAGGTACACATCACTCCTATAGACTTAGGAAGTATCTTGCCTTGGACTTTTGGGTGCACTTGGATCTAACAGCAATTGATTTTCTTGGTAGGAAAAAGCCTGACTAACTTCAGCTTTATGAAGGTTAAGATCTTACAGCTACTCTGATTCAGAAGCTTTTGTATTCTAACTCTACATTTGTTTACATATACAGATCTACCAGCCAAAAATGTAAGCAATTTGGGCTCTTTATCTTGCCTACTCAATAGATTTTAAAAGAAGAAAAAACCCACCCATGACAGGTCAGAAGGAAGAAAGAGTTGGTTTAGATATCTTTCTCCTTCAGTGAATCAGATAGTAGTTTCTTTCATAACATGAGAAAAATATGAAGCTTTACTGGGAAAAGTTGAAATCTGTATTTCCTCAGCATCCAGTTTCCTTCTCAAAACAAACAAAAAAATCTGACAGTTATTTTGCTTTTTAGTTTGTAAGCAGTTATACAGAATAAAAAGCAAAAAATACACATAAGTATATCCCATTACGGTAATTTCTGTTCCAAATTAATTTGGGTTTTTTGGTAATAAATAGCATCAAATTAGGCAAAATCTCAAGCTGTTCTTCTTAAAACAACTCCTCCATTAAGAGAGAAAAGAAAAACTGTCAGTGAAAATATCTGAAGTATTTTCCTAACTCTTCCCCAAACTTAATTGAATGTCTCAAGCTCTTACCTGACAGGAATTTTTTTTCTCCCTTACCACTTAAGTTATTGTGCAGGGAAACCTTCTGTTTGTCCTTTCCACTATATGAAGAAAAAAACATACAGATGTACAGGTCATGAGCTTTTTTTCCCCTGACATGTTTCCCCAAATAAGAATGTTTCCTCAGTCAGAAAAAAAACTACAATAGAAATGGTTGAAAGGGGTGATGGTGGTTAATTCCTCTAGATAATTTTGGACAGACAACTCAAGTGTCAGTGCCCTGCCCAGTGGGTTGCTTTTTCCAGTTTTACAAATTCCAAAAGAGAAATACACTATGCAAAGAAAGTAGATTCAGAAAAAACTGATTTAACTAGTTCAGTAAGAATCAGCAATATATTATAATTTATTTGCTCTGATGTTCCTTAACCATAAGAAATGGAAATGCAATATAGGGCAGAACTCTGAAAATCTGATTTTATTGATCAAGGGTAAGGTCATCCAGAAGCCTCTCAGGCTGGTAGCTCACGGATGGGATCAAAGCTTCTCCACTAAGTTATCCAAGCTTACTTTCTGCTAAGCTTTCCCAGCTCAAAGAAACTGAAAACTCTGAAGTGACAGAGAAGCTCTAGATAGAGCTGAAGCTTGTAGGCCTTAAAGCCCTTATTCTGGAGCTACAGAGCAGATAGTGCAGAGATACAGTGCACCTAGAAACATTAATTTCCAAGTGATTGACCAGGTGAGGTTTAGTAAACGGAGGGCTGGTAAGAGAGTTTAAAGCACCACATTTACAGAGGACATTCTGATCTGGGGATCACAAATAATACAAAGCAACAGAGGCTGACCATATGTGTAGGAATCTTGTGAGTGTTTCTAGAATTAGAAAAAAACAAGGAATTTCTCGAGAACTCTCTGTATATGAAAAATCTTCTTCTAAAGCTTTTGAAAATCATTAAAGATGGAAGAAGACATTAGATACGGCATGCAGACAATTCATAGCTGTGCTTACATGCTAAAAAGGTTTCTTTTTAAACACTTCAATTTATAGAAGAGTTCTTTTTGGTGTACCCAATTTAGAAAGCAGTATTTGAAATGTGACAACCAGAAAACAGAAAATATGATTTGAATTTAAGAAAGACAGCAGCAATAACAAAACGTAATCCTTCTGGATTCTTTGCTGTAAACGTGGTAAGAGAGCCTCCAGCATTACTACTAGAGTATTTGCCTTCAACAAGCCAACCTTCTCCTGCTTTGAAGGGACATGGAAGCACACCTAACTTTTGAGCGGGTGCAGGCCATGAGATGCAAGCGGTCTTTAGCCAGCCCTCAGCGGGAGCCCCGCGGGGCAGCTCACGGCGGGGCCGCTGCACGGCCAGGCTGCTTGACAGGAGACGAAAGAAAGGGAGGGGAGCAGACCCAGCCCGCTGCGCTGCTGCCATGCCCTGAGCAAGCCATCGAGTTCCCAGAGTTCACACTTCTCCGTCACTCTGCGGAGCCAAGCGCCAGCCCCCGCCNCTGCTGAAAGGCCAGCGCCTCCGCTGGGCTCTCAGATTGCGTCTGTTGTTTGGGTGTTTCTTTTTTTTTTTTTACTCAAAAGGCCTAAAAATCTTTCAGTTCATCAAAAGGTTTTGCTGGGTTGTTTAGCTGCGAAATGGTAGTCACAGAATCCATTTAGGTTGAGATCATCGAGTCCAGGCTATGACAGAACACCACCCTGTCGAGCAGACCATGGCACTGAGTGCCCCATCCAGTCTCTCCTAAAACACGTCCGGGGATGGTGGCTCCATCACCTTCCTAGGCGGCCCGTTCCAATGTCTGATCACCCTTCCTGTGAAGAGATTCCTGCTGGTGTCGAACCTGAATGTAGTCTTAAAACTCCATCTCTCATCCTGTCGCTGGTTGCCTGGGAGAAGAGGCTGAGCGACCGCCCCCCCACCTGGCTCCTTTCATCCCCTAAACTTCTCTGGGCTAAACAACCGCNCGGCCCCACGCGCCCCCCCCCGCCACAAGCGCAGCATCAGCAGCGGGCGGGAGGCGCAGCGAGGCTTCCGCAGGAGGGAGGAGGGACGGCACCGCCCGGGGACCACTGCAGCCCTTCTGACAGCGGCTGCGGCCGCCGTCCCCTCCTCTCCCGGCCTCTCCCAGCCCCGAGGAGCCCCTCCCCAGTGCCCGC
>VXAC01003084.1:317467-337603 GCA_013399225.1 Rhipidura dahli
TTTTTACTCAAAAGGCCTAAAAATCTTTCAGTTCATCAAAAGGTTTTGCTGGGTTGTTTAGCTGCGAAATGGTAGTCACAGAATCCATTTAGGTTGAGATCATCGAGTCCAGGCTATGACAGAACACCACCCTGTCGAGCAGACCATGGCACTGAGTGCCCCATCCAGTCTCTCCTAAAACACGTCCGGGGATGGTGGCTCCATCACCTTCCTAGGCGGCCCGTTCCAATGTCTGATCACCCTTCCTGTGAAGAGATTCCTGCTGGTGTCGAACCTGAATGTAGTCTTAAAACTCCATCTCTCATCCTGTCGCTGGTTGCCTGGGAGAAGAGGCTGAGCGACCGCCCCCCCACCTGGCTCCTTTCATCCCCTAAACTTCTCTGGGCTAAACAACCGCGGCTCCCTCAGCTGCTCCTCACGGAACGTGTGCTCCAGATCCTTCTCCTGCTTTGTTGCCCTTCTCTGGACAGAGATGGGAAAGTAATGGCTGGATGAAGCCTGGGGCTCGAACCTGTGCGCGATGTGTATGGCACCTCTGCACCCGAAGGGTGGTGTTTCTCATTAGAGTGGGATGTTCAATACAGCGATCCATTGAGGGAGTCAGTGCGCTGGGGTAATTGCACATCCTTACACCCCGCCGGCTATATGGGAATAAATCAGGAAAAAACAAAAGTGGATAAAAGTTCAAGAAATAATCCTGGTTTACAGTAATTTTGTAGTTACATGTAATTGCAATAATGTGAAAATGGTTTCACTGATCTTTCATACACTAGCGTTTCACGTGTGCTTTACTCTTTTTTTCCTAAGCAGTGAAAATGAGTTATGAATAGTTGTCATAATGCGATTAATGACCAAATCAATCAAAGGAATATATTCATGTTGTTTACTGTAAGAACAGAAGTCTGAACAGCAGAAGAACACTTGTATGAACACTGAAGATTGACTTGATGCAAATTTTTGCACTAGGTAAACATCACAATCTTCCCATTGAATCTAAACATTTCTTCCCTCTGCCATATGAAAAATGACTGTAATGAATTGGATCCCTTTGTTTTAGTTTGCCTGATTTTTTGTTAAGAATCTCTCTAAGCCGTGAGAGAGAGTAGAAACACTGATCAGAATTGTGGTTTCATTGAAATCAATAGCAAAACTCTCATTGATTTCAATAGAGACAGGATTTCACCTTATATGTAAATGAAAAGGCTTGGAATGAGTGTCTTGTACTGTAGATATAAACAAATAAATTCAATAGCTCCCATGGTTCTCCTTGAGTTCTGAGAAAATTGAAGGAATTGTTGCATGATGTTTTCTTTATGCTCTCTGAGTGATCTTTCTTATGGGAAAAATATTTGCAGTAATTCTAATTTCTAATATTTCTTGCATGTATCTGAATAATTTTATTAATGGGGTGTGTAGCAAGTGATTCAAAAATGTCATGCTTTAGTAATAAATTAGTTGGCATATGAATAGTCTAGAGATCAAACTTTGCTATCTGTTCTATTTCATTACAGTCTCCCCAGTTTTTTCTTTACTGTTTTCTTTCTTCTGTTGTCTTTTCCTTTCTCTTTTTTTTTTCTTCTTTCCTTCTTTGCTTCTCTCTTTCAAAAGAGAAGGTATTGTAGGGGTGCTCTTCACTTCTATTTTATGGAGGACATAACTTTAATTTTCACTTTCTCTTTACCATGTGGAAGAACTTCTACTGTGACTAAGAAAATTTGTTTGAAAATAAGAAAATCAGAAATTTTAAGCGTGTAAAAAGTAAATCTGGAGCATTTTATCATGTTCCATGAAGAGTTTATGTTTACTAGGCTAAAAGTATACTAATGTTAGAGAATAAGCAGAAAAAAAGTTCATTTAATCAGAAGAAAAAAATCCTAGAAGTTGTTGTTCTGACATACTACTGTTATGTTAGAGGATTTTTGCTGATTAGACTGAATCTACTGGCTAAGATTTCAGAAAGCAACAAAAGGATATCAAAATCACACAACTTCCTGCAAGCCTTTTTGCAAGGAAATGAAGTAATTATGTTCAGTTTAAGTTTAGGTGGAACGAAGGATATTGGTATCATTGTGGTAATATTACTGATTAACTTTCTTTTTTAATGTCTTGTGTTATATTAATTTTTCCTCCTTGGTCTTGTGATTGCTAATTTTTTCTGTCTAAGATCAAGATACACTTTTCCCTAGCCTGCCTTCTGATATTCTCATCTTTCCTGTGGCTTACATTATTTTCTCCTCCATTATATCCTGTCTTCTCACTTGTACTGCATTTATGGATATAATAGCTATGATAAACTGTTCTAGCTTCAGAACAAGTACAGAAAAGGGAATAGTCTGTGTGTGTAGCCTTTCCTTCTATTCTTATAGTCCTATCTGTCTCCAAATCATGAATCTCTTTATTTTTCTTCCAGTAATTGTTCTTAAACCAGAGCTCCTCCTTTGAAGTTTCATGAATCTCAGCCACTTTATCTGATACATAGCCATCTCTTTGAATTTTTCTTCCCAGAGCCTCTTATTTCTGCATCCCATATTTTTCTTGAGCAGAAGCTAAAGACAACCTTTCTTTTAGTGGGGAAAAGTGATGATCCATTTTTCAATGGAAGTTTTCTGTAGCAGTAGAACAGAAAAGCAGTAACAGTTTGGTTCCATTTGGATAACTATACTAGTGCTTCTTTACAAATTACAGAAGATAACTTTGAAGCAGTAAAGACTGGCTGCAGAGATGATTTAGAGAAATGAAAACTTTGATTATTTGACTTCAGTAATTCACAGATGGATTACCTGACAGTCATCCAAGAACAGTTACAGATCTTCAAACTGCAAATGTAAACAAGCTTTATTAAAGCTCATACTCAATTTCTGTCATGCAACTTATTTATTGAATGGTTTCTTGAACTGTGTGTATGTCATGGTTTAACCCCAGCCAGCAAGTCAGCCCCACCCTGGGTGGGAAGGGGGAGATAATCAGAAGAGTAAAAGTGAAAAGAACTTGTGGCTTGATATAAAGAAAATTTTGACAAGTAAAGCAAAAGCCATGCACACAAGGAAAGTAAAACAAGGAATTCATTCATCACTGGCCATTGCCAGGAAAACAGGGCTCCTTCGCACGTGACGGTGGCTTGGGAGCACAGACACCACCTCTCCAGAGGTCCCTGCTTCCTTATACTTTCCCCAGCTCTATGTGCTGAGCATGACACCCCATGGCACTGAATATCCCTTTGGTCAGCGGGGGTCAGCTGTCCCGGCTGTGCCTCCTCCCAACTCCCTGTGCACCCCCAGCCTCCTCACTGGTGGGGTGGGGTGAGAAGCAGAAAAGGCCTTGACTGTTTAAGCTGTTATGAAATACAGTTATCAACACTGCTTCCAGCACAGATCCAAAACAGCCCATACTAGCTGCTGTTAGGAAAATTAACTATATCCCAGTCAAAACCAGCACAGTGTATTAGAGATTTGTTCCAGCCTTTCAGAAATGAAACTGTTCTATCTGTATAAAAATTATGTCATAGTCTATTGTAATTCTGAAATTTAGAAAACAAGTGTTTCACCTTCAAAAACAGTGGGGCTTGCCCATTTTTAACTTTGTGTTGTGAGATTAAAAAAAAATCCAACAAGATAAACTAGGCAGAAAGTTGCAATTATAGCCACTGATAACATACTGTACTCACATTAGAAAGTTCTGTTTACTTTTGTATGTGAAAGTAATGCATGCAAGTAGAATTTTCCTTTACTTACAAAGGGAAGTAATGTAATGTAACTAATAATTATACAAAGTGTTGTATACTTTGTTAATGCAGGAGTGCCTACCAAGCTTATTGAACTGTATGCTGTTGTATGTGTTGGATTTGTATGAAGGTTATTCACTGGGCAGTGAGTACAGGAAACACATATTACATGATTTATGTTGGCATCTATTGGGATGTGCTTTTTCTTTCTTTCATTTCATACTGTTTTAAGACCTTTTCTGGAAGGGTATAGCCAGATAAAACATATCTCTCTCTACTACTCTTGTGTTAGAAATAAAGGTATATAACATCTTAGAGGGTGAGGGGAAAGAAATTTTTCTCTCTGTCCATAAAGAAAATTGTACAGAAAGAATTTATGTATTGTTTTTAAGAGTTCCCCTGAAGTACATATCTATCTGCAGATGTATTTTATTGTGATTTTCATCTCCTTCAGAAATTAGAAGCCTCATTTGTGCTTCCTCTCAGGTTAAATGAACTGTGAGGAGACAATGATGTTTCCTTCTTCTGGCAGAAAACATAATTCAGTTCGGGTAATCTTGTGCACTCATTTTTCCTTTTTCCTTTTTATTTTCCTTTTCCTTTTTCTTTTCCTTTTTTTCGTTAATTTTTTTAGCAATTGTAGAAGAAGAAATAGTTCTTCAAAGGACAGGAGGAATTTTGAGATTGGAGGGGAATATATGCTTTAAAAATTTCTGAGTTAGGTGATTCTGGTAAAAGAAGGGGTCAAAGGAAGGGAGAGTTTTAAAAAGTATGACACACTTAGCTTGTGGGTACCCTGTAAAAAAATATACATTTGGATTCAGAGTGTTTAAATACTGTTTAACCATCCTTAGTTGGGTTAGTATTCTTAAGAAAGGAAACAAATTATCCGAATAACATTTCTTCACATTTCTAAGACTAATCAAGCATTTCAAGCATTTCAGTCTCTAGTCATGCATTAATGCATCACAGACTTTCAGAAGAAATAAGTACTCTTCTTGTTGAGGTGCAAGACAATTTACAGGTAAAATCCAACACACACGCATGGATTTCCCTTACTGTGTGTTCACAGTACTTCTTGTACTTTTAAGAAGTCCTCTTTTACAAGGCAAATTAAGTTTTGCACGATACAGCAGCCTAGTGATTTTGTAATGATGTCAGGATAGCTCTGCAGGGTGAAAAAGAGTTCTTCTAGTCTTGTAAGGGACCCATAACCCTCTCCAGAGTAAAAATAACTACCACCACTGTTCAAAACTCTGAGGTTTAAAGGGGCCATGTACTTAATTGCTGCCTTTTCAAATAGGTACCATCAATAATAGTGTGACTTTTTTTTTATTTGGTGAAACATCAGGATGAAAATGTAAAAGCATTGAGTAATGTACTGTATGTGCACTTCCAACTTTTTACTAGCTTTTATTTTAGGAATAAATGAATCATTATTATATTTCACACTGAAACATGTAACTGTCATACAAAAGTGATTAAATTTTCATTTTGATCACTAGGTACATTATTAATCTATAGGTGAGTGAATGATAACAAATCTACTGTTTCGTTTTTTTTTTTTTTTTTTTTTAATTTAAGGATTGCTGGTAAGCAAGGATATTTATCTTATTTCCCAGTAAACAAGTTTAAGTGCTTTCATGTATTAAGCACAAATATTGGCTCAAGGTAAGCCAAAGGTGTGCAGTTTCTTAAGCTGACAAAAAGTACTGCATGAGCTGATAATGGTAGTACAGCTGTGATGACAGAAGACTACAAAGTAGTGTATATTCTGCCTAATTAGGGTGCACTGTTAAAGATGCTGACATTGAAGCAGTCACAAAGGAATGGGGGGAAATATGTGGAGTTAGGTGATGGAATGAGAACTTCCAGTAATGGCAGCACTATGAAACACAGATTTTCCTCATAAAGAAAAGAAAAAAAGATGTATTAAAGATGTGTTAAAGTATTTCTGTCTTCCATTCCAGTTAGGTTGAATAGCTCATAAGCTAGAATGGGAAGTGTTTTACCATTTTTATTACAGTTTTGTTCTATAAAACAGCAGTTTTTTCCATCTGTATGTCTGTGTGGGTGTAATTGAGATGCATAAAACATTAGAAGCATATTACAGGCATAGAATCTGTGTTGTTCTTTCAGTCATTTTCTATTGCACTTGGAGATGTATTCTACCTACAAAAATGTTTTCCTGAATTGGGGGTCTTGTTTTGGAACCTTGATAGAATTTGGAGTAGCAAAGAAAGATTGTGGAGACCAGGAATTGTTAATGTGTACAAAAGTTCAAGAAAATCCCCTGTTTGTACAGTATAGCACTAAGCATTAGTGCCTGAAAAGTTGCCAAGTGAGTGCAGTAATTTCCATAATTATGCAGCTAGAACCGTCTGCATCATGAGGGCATCTGATTAATTTGAAGATCATATTATTTTATAGGATGAGATAGGATGAACTCCATGCATCTCGTTAGTAGTTGCCGCATGACTGTAGACAAACTGATTTATCACAAAGGAAAGAGGAACCCTGACAGATCTAGCAAATTATCAAACACTGCAGCTTTGAGTATTACAAACACTAACAACATTTGACATCAGATTATTAACAGTGCTTCTTTAATAATAAAAATAAAAATTTATTACTGTAGCACCTAATTGGATGAAAGTGCTTCTCAAAATAGGTGAAAACAGATAACTGCCTATTCTGAGGGCTTCTCAAATATGATTTAATGTGGTGTTAAAAGTGAGATGTAGTCATGGGCATTGATGGCTTTATCCTGCATAACTGTCATTTGTATATTGATATTTCCAAAACTGGAATAAGACACCAGTTTTAGTTGGCTAATTTCTTGTAGGATCTGCAGAGTAAATTGGTCTGAATGAGGACCTTAGTGGCACTGCAGATCAGCCCAGAAGAAAATATATGTAGGTATTGGAAAATATAGACAAATACATAGATGAATGTGAAAAGCTGGTAGCAAAATACCAAATGGGAGCAGAGATTTTGCCTTTTTGTTGTGGTTGTCCTACTGAAACAAATACAGTAGTCAGGTGAATAGCTGTTCATGGTTTACTCTCAGGGAGAGATACTGTCAAAAGATGTCATACCAGTTGGTGCTCACTTGGAAATATTTAGACTACTTGATTTTTCTGTGGAGTGTCTTTCTTTGGGGAAGAACAACTTTCTCTACTCTATGTAATGAAACATACAGACTGCTCACTTTTAGACTTATTGTAGGATTTGTTTTCTGCCCCTTTCTTTAAAATCAGCTAGTGTGAGCCAAGAGGTTAATTAAAATACAGTTTACAGCATAGATGATAAATTGAAAATCATTTTGTAGTTACTGATTTTCTATTGTAAAGATAGTCCTGCTTAATGATACACTGTTATGCTGCAGTCAGTGTAGATGTTGATTGGCAACTCTTCCATGGGACTGAATTCCTTCTAGAAAGTCACTGGAGATAAAACAAGCATGGTTTATGGAAGATACATGTCCCTTGATTAAAAACAATTCCGTGCATTTGGTAATTTTGGCAATTTTCCTACCAATAAGGAGCAGATCATGAGAAATTACACTGTTTTGCTGAGGTAGAAACCATTATAAAAAGCTTTTTTCCCATAGGAGTCAGCAGAGGGTCAGGTATGCTGTGAAGAGCTAACACAGCTGCAAAATTTTTCAAATAAATTCCAAGCTGTAGGCCCATTTCAGCCTCTGCTCTTGGTTCCTGGACATCGCTTTACATGAACTTGTAGTCTGAAATCTGCACAGGTGATAAATCCTACTACCTTGAAGGTATATTAGGGAGTAGAAGGCTTGTTAATGGACATGACTGGCCAACATAACATTTATATGGATATTTTCTTTTATGTTTCAGGATTGCTTTTGTACACAATTTAAAAAAAAAACAAACCTACAAAGCAAAGACTCATTTAACTAGCACAAAAATTACTGAATCAAAGATAATATTTTATAACCTGTCTTGCACTACAGTACCATGCAAAGCAGAAACAATGCAGCACAAAGAGGGAGATAAAAGGAATGGTTTATTATTGGCACTGATGCATTTCAGTTGCTGCTTTCTGAAACTTAACCTTGAGAATTTCATTGGCCTTCTAGAATTCTGTTCCATTAATTTGTGAGTAAATGCAACAGACACTTGGAAACAATTGTTTGCCTAAGCCTCCCATGAAAAATGGAGAAAGAAAAGAAAGGCAATTGATAGTTCACCATATTTGCTTTTCTTAGGGGGGTGGGAAGTGATCTGTTCTCTGTTTGGTACTGGAAAAAAAGAAAATATCTAAATATGTAAAAAATTATATATGAAACATGATATATTGTATACATAGTGATTCTTTGTATGCCTGTTGGGATCAGGGGTCAAATACATATTCTGACCGTCTTCTTTTATGAGTGGTTGGCAAAGTGCTGGGAACTAAGTTACATAACATTGCATTAGAAAATAGCACAAACAAAAAAACCTTCTATTTCTTTACTTTAAGTCATTATTTATTAAAAAAGCCTGATGGACTGTGAACATTAAAGTTTTAGAGAGTGGGAATGATCTTTGTGTTCTGTACATGCAAACTATGTAGAATAAATTGGGTTTAATCCTTGATTATAGCCTTTGCAGGCTACTGAAATTAAAATAACTGTGCTATACAAACATGTTTTTTCTGACAGTATTTTCCTTCATTACTCCTGTTTTTAGTCTGCAGCAGAACATATTTAATTCAAGTCCTCAGTCATTCCGTTTTTAGAAAGGGCTTTAGATAGTTTCTGTACTAGCTTAATTTACCTCCACCACAGCTGTGACAAAAATATCACCAGAAGACTTAATAAATTAATTATTAGTACTCAATCTTGAGATGTTACCTAAACAAAGACAGTCAGTGCCATCTAAGATCCACTAAATCATCATAAAACCCCCATACGTCTGGAGCTGGAAGTTTCAATACAACTACAGACTTCTTTAGGAGGTAACTAAATTCAGACTTTGAACCTTCAGTGACCTCTCTGAGCAGTGAATCCAGAGTTACTTATTTACTTAGTTTTTATCCTTCCTTAAGGAAGGATTGTTAAGCTTTTGGTCCATCCCACCAGATTCTGACTGCCTCCTCCTGGTAAAACAGCCATGTCTCAGAATTAAATGTACTGAACAAAATGACATCGCAGGGCTGAGTATGTTTAGACAGCTGAAGTCCACTTGCATTGCCCCCCTAGTGTTTTCGACCTTCTACATGGACTGCAAGGCTTCAGTCCCTCCTCTCAAGGGTGATGTAGATACTTCTGCATTCTTGAAATTCAGATTCACTTTCTGGATAAGGTTAACTGTACAGTGTGTCATGTTTCTTTCTGTATTCAAAGTTCACCAGGTACTTTGAACACTTCAGCGTCTCAGCCCCTGCCTGCTGATGTTGCACCTGTCACATTGAATGAAAGTTCATATTTCAGTGGGTCAATACAAAATTCTTGTTCTGAATCTAAATTTAAAGTAGAGCATAATTTTCAGATCTGTTTCTATAAATGTATATACCCTGTGATAGTCCCGGGCAAATTACTTTGATGTTTAATTTTTAAAAATTTTTGCTCTGTGTTCATTAGCTGTTACAATGCCTTATCTCCTAGGCTGCTGCTTCATTACTTTTAAAATTTACATTCTTGTGGCAGTAGAGAGACTAAGTCACTCTTTGTTCTTTTGTTCAATAAGTTAAATTTAATGCATACCTCTAGAAGAGATGCCTCACATGGCTTTGATCATTCTTGTGAATCATTCCCAAATCTATTCTGTTTATGTCTAATGTGAACTCGAGGCATGAGACCTAGATACATTATGTTAACTGAAAACAGTTTTTTCAAGTGGCATTTTTTCCCAGGGAAAATTTAACTTATAGGGATATATTTACAAGTATATTTGATCACTGGAGTAATAAATAGCACTACAAGTGGTTATCTTGTCCTTGTACATTTCATGCATGAGGACAGTATATACTATAATTGTGCCACTCTTAAAGGCTGGTTGTAAAAAATTTCCTTTAACAGATTGCACTGCCTTCCTAAGCAGCTCTTTTTGTACTTCACTGTCCTCACTCTTCAAGATATTTTAATGATTTCTAATTTAAATCTCCTTTTCTGGAATTTTAGCTCATTGCTTTTTATTTTGTCTTCAGACTATAAAAAGATGGATGAATTTTCTTCTTTAACACCTCCTCTTACATTTTTAAAAGATTATTGTTTATGTTGTAGGTTAAGATATGTATACCAATTATGATTTCTCCTTCTTTTGGACTGTCTCAAATTATTCCATATCCTTCCTAAGCTGTATTCCTTCAAATTAAAAAAAAAAAAAAACAAACCAAAAACAGGCCAGCAGATTCTCTAGGAATACTGAGATGACTAAAAGATGTATTCTGGATGTTTTTAATGCACCGCTCTTGCATATAAATTGCAGAATTACATTTTATCACAAGAAAATGATATTTTTAACTTCTGTTCAGGGGCTGTGATCCAGTGTAATATTAAATAATTTTCTGCAGTATTGATGGCTGTCCAGTCTAGTCTTGCATTCTTCCTTACCAAATTCTAAAAGTTGCTTTTCTTTTTGTTGTCTGAAATGAAACTGTATTCACTGCCACTTTGATGATGATAAGTCTGGAAAATATTTTGTTCACCAGCAGGCTAAGGGTAGTCACAGTTTCTTTTATGTCCTTTTGTGTTTACTTTTAAGGTGAAAACTATAGGTTCAACTATCTATTGTTTCTAGAGCACTCAACTTTCATCCTTCCATGTGAAAGGCAAAAATGAGGCATTTGTCACTCTTGTTCTGCATCAGGACTAGGCTTTACATAATTTCTGTGTATAATGCTGAGGGCTATGACATCCTTAGACATTTATTTCATACTTTAATAAGGAAGGAGAAATAATTCCCTTCCCTAATTTGCCATAAGCAGGGTTGTATTTATTGTATTTTGGTTTTTATTGCTCTGAATTTAATAATCTTCATTCAGCCAGTAGTCCCGCAGAGGTTTCTTGTTCTTGGAGGACTAGTATGTGGTACGTACAATCACATAGAGGAATATTCAAAAGTATCAGGAAAGACTTGGAAGAGCAGTACAATAAATTAAATTTTCAGTCACTAAGAAGTTAATAGAAAACGTAAGAAGTTAGACTGTTCAAGTAATCTGTTTTCCATGCTGAGAAATACCATCTCCCAAAGTAGGGAAATTCAACTCTCCTGATCTTTTTGTATGTGTTTATTATGGTTTATTTTTACCCAGCAGGACAATAAATCACTTTTGCTGTATAGGAAATCTACTTCATATAACTACTGAAACCCAGAGGAGATGTGTCATGTTGCTCTTTTGTGTCATGATAATAAATGAATGCACAATAAATTAATGTTTTGTTGTTCTTATTTTTAAAACAGCATACCAGTTAGGAGTAGTTTCCTACAACATCCTTAGCACTGTAGAATCTTTTGCAAAAATATCTAAGAGGTGTGGTTTGTATGTGCTTTTATTGCTTTTGTGTGTCTCTTCCTATCCCTAATAGTCAACAAATAGATTTTCCTTATAAATTACAGATTTGTTTTAGATGTACACACTTTGAAGTAATATAGGCTAAAGCTTTAAGGTGGATCTGCCCATTTTTCATGAGACTATTTACATTAAAAGGGGAAGGAGGGTTCCATGGCTAAATAATATTTTGTTAAACTAGAAAAAGATGACCTGAAAAAAACCCACCTCACTATTAGACTTTAAAATGTGAGTTTTCAAATAAATCTTTGCATGCCACATACTGCTTTGCAGAAAAGTACTTTCCTTTCAGATTATGAATGGTAAAGTGGCTTTTATCTGTTTCGTGTGTTTCACCACACTCTTGACTGTCCACTTTCAAACTGTTGGATCAACTTCTAATGTGACTTGGCAATGACTGTTTCCTGCCAGCATTAATAGTGTCAATTATTTTCACTTATGTTCCAGGTTGTTTATGTTTTGAATACCTGCATTCTTGAATATTTTTGGATATATCCATTGCTTTTCTTTGAATTCCAGATGGTGCTCGCAAATGGTCATAATCACACTGAGCACAACAAACCTCTTTGTTTTAACAGCAACTTTTAAAGTTAAGTAAAATATATGCAGTGCAATGAGAATTGCAAATAAATAAACTATGCATCATGATTTGGGAAGCTCTCAAGTCTCCTTTTTTTGTTGCCATCTAGGCAGAATTTTAGAAAGTATTTGTTGTGCCTAGGTTGCTTTAATCCTTAGAATAGGAAGTGAGGTTGAAATCTGACCGGTGAGACAAAAACTTGGACAACTGTGGAGATGGGTGGGTATGGATGGCAATTTGCAAAGCCTTGACAGAAGCAGACTGGAGCAGAGAACTTGGACGAGGGTAAAGAAGTGGGCTATGTGAATTCTCAGCTCAGATACCACTGTTCTGAGGCAGAAGGATGGTGTTTATTGGGTAAATGAGCTTCAAGTCTGGGAAAGACTGCAGCTGTGTGATGATACTGCTTAGATGTGGCTACACAAAAGGGCTTCTTGAAAACGTGACACACAAGGCCAGCTAAAAAAAATCAAACAGAACATGGAAATAATTGCTTTAGGAGGATCAGTGGTTGAGAAACGGCATGAAAATAATGAAGACTAAAATTAATGGGAAGCTTAGAAAAATATATTCAGGGATGAGAGTCTATTTGTTAGGACTTCTGATGCAAGATAACAAAGAAAACGAAAAAGAATATTATAGCAGGAAAAAATGGCCAATGGGAACTGAACTTATCTCTCTTTATTATCTTCAGTGAAACACATCTTTAATTAATTAGTAGTTATAACAGTCTTCAAATATTTTTTGCATTTACTTAGTTAGAACTGGCTCTCCTCATGAATAGCAACTGAACTCATTATGAATTCCTCAAAATATATGTAAACCCATGATAAGGCAGAAAACTGGATAATAAATGGACTAATGGAATAATTATAGCAGTATAATAATAAAGGGAATAAATTGATCACATAAGTGAGGAAAATGCATGTTTTCTCAGTGTAGTATTTCGATTTCTCTAACATGGTATTTTCTCTGTCACCTTGAAAGGCAAAAAATACAGTATCATATTGTCTCTAATTTCCTGCAAGATAGATCTGAATACCTCTGTCAAAATTGTAACTGTAGTTTGCTAAGAAAAGTATCATTCAAATCTACAATTACTGTTATTTCATACAGTATTTCATAAGACTTCAGTAAAATTGAATACTTTAAGAAAGTCATAGTCTACTGAGAAGCTTCAATACCCAACAGCAAAAAATCTATTTTATAGCAGAGTTTCATAATGATTTTCTACTTAAGAAAGACCTTGTAGTTTCCCTTAGTCTCACATAATAGATTTTGAAATACAATAGACCCAAATAAGATATTCTATAACTTGATTCTTTTTCCTTTTGAATCAAAGAATGGTTACGGTATAAAATAACAAGTTGATTCTACCTGTTTTACATAAGATTCTATGCTGTTTATCACTATAACAACTACCCTCCAGCGTTTCATTAAACTTGGGGATAGCGTTTGTGCTACTTGATTCACTTTTTTTTTCTTACAGTGAAAAATTGTATGTCAGGTTTTGCCCTGGTATTGCAGCTGTGCACATGTTGTTTTGTACTAATTTAGTAGAAAATAAGTTGAGAAGAAAGTGCTTGTATTGCTGCCAAGTTTTGCAATTATTTTAACTGCTGGGGAAAATTATATTTTGCACATCTGAGTTGTGAACTTTACGAGCAACTCATATGACCTTCATCTGGAGAAACAGCAAGCTGCTGATATCCATCTTCTCTCCAGAACTTCAGAAGAGTTTGATGAGATGTCATCTCCTCAAGGATCAGGCCTGTGAAATAGTTTGATATTCTTCACTTGTTTTGTTACTGGGGTGGACAAAAGCCTTTTTCAGCCCATATTGTCTTTTTTTCCAGTGACCAGTTAAGTACATGAATTGATCAAACATATCCTGAGTCCCCTGGAACATCCTGCTTGCTTTCAGTAGTCAGCTGTGTGCCAGGGACTGTGTTCACAGCTTTATCTCAATGGATTTGTCAATTTACCTTTTGAATTATTTTCTGCCTTTTCTTTTCTACCATTGACTTATGCAAGTTTGTATGGCAATGTGGTTCTACACTTCAACTGCATGTTGAACATGTTCGATGAAAATTCTTTAATTTTAGATTTAAATACTTCCAACTTGTTGCCTGGTAATTTCCAGATTTTTTTTTTTTTTTTTGATCATGCACTGAGAAAATGGAAAGTAAGTATTTCAGTTTTATATGAATCATAATTTTATAATTTATCATATCTCCCACCAGGAGTCTCCCCTCCAGCAGGGGAGTTGTTGTCAGTTTGATTCTTCTTGTAAAGAAGCTCTTTTGTTTCTGTGTTCCTCCCTGCCACTTATGTAATTTTGATGTTTTTATTATAACTTTAATGAGATGTGGCAATCAGGACAATACAAGTATTTGCTATAGGTACTAATTTTGAGCTTACGTCATGGCATGATACTGATTTTTGTGTTTTGTTTATTTCTTTCTAACGTGCTGTTTGACTTGCTGATCTCTCCTAAGCAACAAGTTAGATTTTTTTGTAAGGCTATCTCTGTGGCCCCTTTCCTTAGCAATAAATAGCTTGTTGAGTTTGATTACTTGTGTTTTGTTTTTTTTTTACTTTTTCAGTTTGTTTTGTTTTGTTATGATTTTATTGACATAGACTTTCATCTGATACATTAATACCCAGCCAGCAATTATCATAGGTGATTCTTTTCATCAGCTTTTCTTTTAATAATCTATCATCTTTTAATAATCTACCCACTTACTCTTTAAAGACTGTTTTCATATCTTGATATAAATTTACTACTAGCTTCTAAATGAGTGCATTTGAACAGTCTCTATACCAACCACTTTTTTCTATTTTAACCAACTGTTTAAAATATTTAAAAAGAAATTAATTGTCATATTTCTTTTTCTAAAGTTAAAATATTACTATAGTGCACTTCTTTAACTTTTAAATTTTTTAGATGATATGGAATTGAGTATATTACAATCTTCAAGTGTCACATTCTGTACCAAATCTTATACCAAACTGAAGACAAATCTGTCTTCTGATGTGTTCCCTCATTAATCACTTCAAGAAGTCATCAATAGGAGACATAAATGTCACCTCCAATGGATGTAACTGTTATGGAGTGTACATATGCCAGCCAAATCTTTTATTAATATTGTCTCTGACTTCTTAGCAAATTGTTCTCATTGTTACCATCCTGGGTGTTTAGGCACAACGTTTTCCTTTATATTGCTACGGGTTTCAGTGAGCTCAGTTTCTATGCTCCTTGTTGATATGGATGAGGTATAGCTAACATGATTTAATGCATAGCTCCTTTTATCTCCTGGTTTAACCTGTATTCTGCCTCTCTATAAATATCCTGTCATCCCATTCGTTATCACCTTCTAGTAAATTTTTGAGATGCATAATAAATATGACCTAAAAATACTGTTATGTAATATCTTAAAATATCTGCATGATAAAATAAATTCATAACATATGTGGGCTTCTATCTGAATAAATTGACTTCTAAACTCTTTGAAAACTGGATTTGATCGCTGCAGCCTAGACTTTTTCATTCATTGTACATTTTAACAGAGGAGTGGTTTAGACTATGTAAAACTGAGAGACAGAAATAATTTCAGTGGGTGGTTAAAATGGCTAAATTTAACACATCTACTGACATTATCATATGCAGTTAAAGTTAGTCCCACAAAGTGAAAATCACTCAGGCAACCATAGAAGCTGATGCTTGTTTTGAAATATTTCTTCGGGGGATTATCTGTTGGGCAGTGCTTGTCCCTTGTGTCTTACAAGTCCCTGTGCTACAGCAATCATCTATAAAAGTAACAGTTGTCATTTACAGAGCCTCTCACATCCTCAGAACATTACACAAATACTAATAATATTTAATAAGTCCATCTGAGGTAGAGGTATGTATTATTTAACAGTTTTTCATTACGTGATTAGAAGGTGTTCTGACAATGCAAAGCAGTACTGACAACTGTATAAACCCTTTTCTTGTGCACTTGGAGATTGTTTCAGATATTGCTTAACATTTTAACTATTAAATGACTAAGTGACTTTTTGGTTACTTTCAAAAGCAAAAGGAAAAACATTCAACAGGCTTTCAAAAAATTTAGGAATATGCTTTATAAAGAAAAAAATTGTTTTACTGAATTGTTTTACTCCAAGAGAAAAGGATATCCTCTCAGATCAAACAGATTTAATTTTTTTTTAAAAAAGGCTTCCATGAAGCCTCTGTTATCATTAGTATTTGTTGATAAATGTATGTATTTAAGTAGGTGCTGAATCCTTCTGTCCTTCATGAAAAACTATAATTCTTCTGAAGACTGAGATAAGTCAGGAAATTCATACTATCTACAGCTGAGGAAAATAGTGCATATTAAAAAATGTAAAAATCCAAATAGAATGATACAGAAGAGATTAGCATGGCTCCCACTCAAAGTCTGCCTGCAAGTTCATGGACAGAAATGAGACTATGTCTTCCTTGAGAACAAATGACGCTACTCACCTGAAAGGACCTTCTGAAAGGCAGGTTGGCCAAAGAGAAATGAGAGAAATGGGGATGTTGGAGAGAAGGGATGTTGAACAGGGAGTGAACACAGGTCACAGAGGCTTGGAAGGGAAATCCAAAGGCAGGGAAAGCAGATGGACAGACAGTATTTAATGCAACAATAAAAGCCACTGAAAGTTCCTAGGATAAGGACTGACTCTGCAAACTTTCAAACAGACCTGGAAAAAATTTGTTTTCAAATCTCTTGTTGATCTGTCTCAACCAGGAGAGTCATGCTTTGTCCCCTTAAAAAGATACCTTACTCTAATTTGTATTCTAATGGGCATATGTGGGCATTAAAGATTCAGAGGGCCTTTCAGAAGAAAATGCTGGGAATTCAGCCTATACATTTGACCTATACATAAAACAAAATTCTTTAGGGTGGAAACTACAGCTTCTCTGCGCAATGATGTTTATTAATCTTCCTTTGCAGTAAGAGTACACTGAAAAATTAGGCATTTCACTGTGTAAGACATCATTTCTGTCCCTGGCTCAGGTAATGGAGTTTCTTGATTGCCTTAATGTTCTTAATGCTATACACTGTCACTAAGCAGATAAGTATCTGAAGTAACAGCCTGGAATAAAACCAGCACTTTTATCATCCAGATGAACTTATTTAAATAATAAGACTTTGAATGTGAGAAAGAAGATTGAGTTGAGAAAACAGTAAGATGATACTTTTGTTTCTTGTCCATTAAGTCAAAGCTTTTGTGCACAAGGTCATTAGTCTATTTCTACGTTTCACTCTTACAGATTTAACATGAATTATATTCTTTCACTGTTTAATGACTAGACTTGAATTATCAGTATAGGTATCAACATCAGCAAAATAATTTTTTTCAATTTAGAACTTCTCATGATTTTTATTTCCCTGCTCCCCCATCTTATTATTTTTCTGTATATGCATAGATTATTTTATTATTAATGTGATTAGTATTTAGAAATTGTTGCCTGCAAGATGACCAATATCATCAGAAGAACTAAGGCCTCTTCCTATACTTTTTGTAGCAAAATACAGGTATTTTGTGGTCCTTATGTGTGTTTTTCAAGCACTAAAAATCGTCACATAGGTGTTAGAACAAATTATAAATGAAATGATCCACACATTCTTGGAAGATGATTGGTGTCATGCTTTGCAGGAGACATGCACTTACTTCAAATTATACTTCTTTAACAAATATGGAAGAGTACATGTTAAAAGCAATGGTATTCCTTAAAGCTTTTAAAGGGTAATATGTCAGTTGCTAATCAGTTCCTATAGTTAAAATATTTAGAGAGGACAAAACAGCAGCTTTAATACATATTACTATTGCAAGTGAGAACAATGAAGTGTACACAGATGCATTGCAAGGGATTTGATTAAAAAAATAATTCAAAGATTTCATTTGGGCAGTTAAACTCTTGTTCATATGTTGTGTTTAATTGAACTCATGGTTCCAATTAACATTAAGCTGAATCATTCTACTCAACAATACATAAAAACAGATGTTTCACTACACTTGTTACAAATCTGGAAAGATGTAAGTTTAGTGAAAAATATCTAGAGATGTTGATGTGCTATTGAATGCAATCAATACATGTTAAAGGTTTAATTGGTTTCACTTGATCCAAATTTGAAATACTATGATTTAACGCTTTAAAGAAAAACAGGAAAAAAGTCCCTATCATTTTTTTGTTTAAGATCACAGGGGTTGCAATGAGGTCTTCATGTCTGGATAGGTAAACCTTGCCTCCTAGATTTGCATTTTGCTGGTTGAGTGACACACAATATTTGTTGGAGACTGATATTCTGTTCCTGCAAACCACAGTAAAAGTTGAGAGTGGTTTCTTTCCTACTAAATTCTGCTCACTTTTAATCTTAGAAGAAAACCTGGCTTTAAACAAATGGGTGCAAAGATTTTGGACTTCAGTCTGGTGCAACAGAAGCTAGCTGTAAAAGACTATTGCAGTTATTGCCCGTAGGAGAATTCCGAGTCATGAGGCATTAAGGTCACCGGTATGAGTGCAGACTGGATTAGCAGTGAAGCTAGAAAGTGAATCAAAAGTCTTCTATTCCTTGATCAGTGTCCTGTTCATTGGACCACAGCCTTTTATCCTTGCTCTTTCCACATGGGAATATATTTAGGTGCATTAGGGGCTTCTTGTATTTTGCTCTTCATGTTACTCCTTGAGCCTTTGTGACAGGGGCAATTTGATGGCACTTTCCACTATCCATCTATTTTGTGTGGTGTCATTATAGTGAAAGCAAAGAAACATTGATTTATTTCTTCCCTTGGCCAACAAAAGAGAAATAAGGATGCTATATAATTTTAATGGAGCACTGACAGGAGTCTTTGCCAACATCACAATCTCTTCACCTTTTTTACCTGCCAGCAAAGTCAGAACTCAGGAAACCTCACTTGCACTAATGGGTTGTGTGCTTAAATGGTAACTAGAATGCTTCAGTGTTGATGCATATTCAGACTTTTTGAAGGCATTGTCCTGGAAAGGGTTCTCCTCCCAGGAGCAGGGCTGAGTAGCAGGTTCTACTGCATCTGTGCTTTCATTTCAGTGGAAAGGTGGGAAATAACAGCACTTTCCCCCCAAAATTTTGTGCTTGCCTGCTCTTAGGAGAAGCAGAAATGGGAGCCAGGTCTGCAGCAGGGATGGCAATATCAGCTGGTAAGGAATGTTGTTTCATCTCACCTTAGTCTGACCACAACTAACAAAAGTTATCCTCCATTCTCCTAGTTTCAGGAAACAGCAGGAAACAGTTTCAAAGTAGCTTTCTGAACTTGTTTTTCAAAAATATTCAGCTCATGTATTAGTTTGGCATGGTGGCCTGAGTTGCAGGATTCCACAGAGTACTCAGTACCTATCCAACAGTGTGCAAGTACAAATCCAGAGTCAAAGCAACTTTGAATGTGTGATATAGGTGTGATATGATAAGCTAGCCATTTGTTTATCATTTAGATGTGATTGTCTGTCAATAAGACAGCATAGATTCAGTAAAGGGAGAAGGCAAGGAAGTCTGGAGATGAAACTTGAATGGGGGAGAGTAAGAGAATGGGAGAGGAAATACTTCAGATTTCCTTAGATGCATAAAATGATCCTGCGTTTCTTATTCAGAGTGGAGAATTCCTGCTTGTCCCAGCACTCAGTGCTTTACAGGACAGAAATGTGAATCCTGGGGATGAAATAGAAATTCGTGGTGATAGGATAGGGAGGAAAAACAAGTTCAATGCTATGAATGAGATAACTATAAGATATTTTTTCTGAAGAAATTTGTAGTGTGAATGTTTTGTTTTTGAATTCTGTATTGTCTGTGAATAAAGATTCATTCTAATGTTAGCAAAAAATGCAACTTTTAGGCAACAGGGTGTTTTTTCCACATTCTCTGAAATTTTAAGAAATAATTGTCGCTACTGTTGCAATCGTGTCTGCAATATTTTAAGTGAACACAGCATGAACATCTGACAGCATATATTTTCCTAAGAACTGAGGAAGGAATATACACATCCAAAATCTCAGTGGAATTGTTTTGGGCTCTCTCTGCTTATTCTGCCTGCCTCTGTATCTCCTGCCTTAGCAGTCTCCAGTGTGTGCACATATCCCAAAAAATCCCCAAACCAAACCCCAAGCCAAACCAAAAAACCTGCCCCCCACCTACACTCCCCCAAAAAAGAGTTCAGCAAGAGTTCTGGAGAGAACAGAGTTTACAATACTCAAAAAAAAAAAAAAAAAAAAAAACAAAAAAAAACCAAAAAAAATCTAAAAAAAAAA